>JACDJE010000090.1:148827-652242 GCA_016647715.1 Pavo muticus | reverse complement strand
GGGGGCTCCGGGCACGGCGGGGGCTCGGGGCACGGCGGCGGCTCGCGGCAGGGCCGGCGGGCGGGCAGCGTGCTGTAGTGCTGCTGGCGCCGGTAGTAGTGGTGGTGGTGCTGCTGCTGCTGCTGCTGCTGGAGGTGCGGGGGCAGCGCGAGGGGCTGCAGCTGCTGCTGGCCCCCCAGCATCGCGGCCGCGCGGGCCGCGCTCAGGGAGCGGCGGCTCGAGGTGCAGCGGAGCGGCGAATGCGGGCGGGCGGCGGGGCAGGGCGGCGATTAGTACCTGCGGGAGGGCCGCGCCTTGGGCGGGCCGCACCTGCAGCCCGCGGCTGCCTCCCCCTCGCGGGGCGGGCGGCACGGCGGGCACTGCACTGAGGCGGCCGCGGGGAGCGCGAGGCTGCTGCTGTTGCAGGGGCAGCGCCGTGTTGAAGCCTGCCTCATAGAGAAACGTGGAGTGAAGTAAAGGAGGGGGCTGCTTATTTTCACCGGGGCCATGTTATTAACCTTACAGAGGGACTAACGCGATGCTCGCCCATAACAGATAAGGTTGGAAACTTACCCAAACTGTCACTCTGTAGAGAACAGTATGAACTCGGGTTAGTTTCTCAGTGCAGCGCCTTTTGGTTTGGGCTCCTGTATTGCATTACCTGAGTCAGGCAAGCCCTAAGCAAGAATGTAACTTTGTTCTGCGTGGTAACGTTGTAATAACATAATTATATAATATTGTGTAATAAATACAATCCTTAATAATAAACCTTAGGTTCTTAATTTTGTCAGTTTCCCCTGCCTGCCTGCTGCGCTTTCAGGTCACGCAGTACAGCCACACAATGGCAGAAGACCCTTGACAACAGAGCACTACTGGCTGCATTACTCTGTGTGGCATGTCAGTGACATCTGGAAAAATAGTCATCAAAAAATAATGTTTCCCTTAACCCTCTGACATTAAACCCAAGCAGACATCCAGTTTATCTAGGAGAGTATTTAAAACCAAAGACATTTGGAGTAAGTTCTGTCCCACTGGTTTCAAAGGTGCTGTATGCCAGAACAAATGATGTACCCGGACATAAGAGAAATACACATTTTCTCCTATAACCTCGTTCTTGGTTCACCAGCTTAGAAAAGCTATTGATGGCTTCTGACATAACAATTAAAAAAACTCACGGAAAGGAATACCATATGGCTACAGCAGCCTGGTCTCTGTTTTTACACAAACCATTAGAAGTTGCTTTATGCTTCAGTTGGAAACCACAGAAACTACAGTAATACTCCTCAGGGAAAAACAAGAGCTGTGTAATGTATCACGTAGAAAACAATTAGCCAGCCAGCTCAGGAAACATTACCAGTCTGTAGTATACTGCCCTGTTTAATAAAGAGTGCCTTACAAATTTCTTACAAGGGTCAGCAGAAAGAAAGGCCTAAGTCATCCTGTTGTAATGGAAATAAAAAATAACTTCCGGAAAAGTTTGTAGATGTGGCAAGGATTATTGCAGTCATAAATCATAACAGTAAGTAATACATGCAAGGTGATCTGTACCAGTTAATGAGAGCCTCAAAGTGCATGAATTTTAATCTGACAAAAGTTTTATATACATCAAAAATGATGTTCTATTCTGTATCACAGTTATCTGTTAAATGAGTTCCGTTCCCACTCTGATAGCTGTGGCTAGAAGGAATAAAACTGTGTTTTGATAAAATAGGAAAGAAAAAAACTTGCTTGGGAAGAGGCCTGCAGAAGAACACATCATATCTTGTTGTCTACACTTAAATTATTGATTTATTATTATTATTTTGTAGGGGAACAGATGCCTAAATAACATGGGGTCAGGAAACTGAAGGGCTTGAGAAGAGAGGGTTAAGAAGCTAGCAAAATAGCAGGGAGCTGCACAGCCATAACTTGATGGGGCCAGAGATAAAAATCTGCTTTCAAGTGTAAGGGAAAGCTTTAGAGACTGAAGAGGAAGTTACAACCAGCTAGTCAGTAGAGGCTTTGGTTTTCTGATCCTCCCTTTGAAGGAAGAGCATTAACGCATTGGAGGTTTGGTGGAAGGTGCCTGTCTGCAAACAATGATCCAGATAGCCGGTGTAACACTTCCCTCTTAAAACTTGACGCTCACAAATTATTTTCAACTTTGGGTATTTCATTAGCACAGCATAGAATCGTAGGTTTTCCAAGACTTGGAAAAGACGTTCAAGATCATCTAGACCAACTGTCCACCTACCACCAATATTTCCCCACTAAACCATGTCCCTTAGTACAACACCTACATGTCTCTTGAACACTTCCAGAGACAGTGACTCAAGTACCTCCCTGGGCAGCCCATGCCAGTGTCCGAACACTCCTTCTGAGAAGAAATCTTTCCTAATATCCAACCTGAACCTCCCCGGCACAACTTGAGGCCATCCCTTCTAGTCCTACTGCTAATTACATGGGAAGAGAGGCTGACTCCCACCTCATCACAACCTCCTTCAGAGAGCTATAAAGAGCTATAAGGTCTCCCCTGAGCCTCCTCTTCTCCAGACTAAACAAACCCTGTTCCCTCAGCTGCTCCTCACAAGACCTGTGCTCCAGACCCCTCACCAGGTTCACTGCCCTTCCCTGGACATGCTCTTGTAGTGATGGGCCCCAAACTCATGTTTTCTCCTTAGTCCAATCTCATATATAAGGACTTGTTTGATACCCACCCTGAATTCAAGTAAACTTCTTGCACCCACTAAGTCCTCGGAAAGAACATTCAGCAGATCTTCCCTCTTGCATTAAGAGCCTCCTTCTGAATCTGATTCCTAGTTCCACAGCCTCTGATTCTTCCATATAACTTCGTAGCTTCAAACTTAAGCCCTCTCTTCCAGGCTAGAAAAAAAAAAAAAACAAAAACCTATTCAATCTTCTTCATATAGTTGTTATTCCATATCTTGGATGATTAGTGCTCTTTTCATGACCCTTCCATAGTACTCTAAAAGTGGAAAAATCATGGATTTAAACAATGGTGCAGCAATGTTTACTCTTTTGTTCTCTGTTACTTTCTTAATAGCTTCTAATGTTTCACTTCCTTTTTTGACTGCTGCTAAGCAGTTACCTGCCACAAACACAAAGTCTTGTACTAGAGCAGTAAGAGGCAGTTCTTTGGGGTCTGTCACTTTACATGTTCCATGTAAGCATTCCTATAATCCACAACAACTGTATCCACTGTACTGTATGTAGAAAGGGAACTTGCAGTGCATAGATAGCAAGACGGGATCTGGAATGATTCAAACATGATTTCAGAATTTTATGTCTCTTCATACATTACAGTGCTTCAGTGATAAGAAAGTTCAGCAAGAAGGTTAAACAGAGCTTGGGCTATGTGTTAAAGGCTGTCACGGTGCTGGCAGTAACTAATGATCAGACCGTAAAATGAACTGTTGCAAGACTGAGGGAAAACTCATTAATATTTCTTGTAAAAAAATTATGTGGTATCAATTACAGCTTCATGTTTATACATTTCAAAAAGTACATGAAATCATTTGGATATACAAACAAAAACAGACTTAAAAATTGAATTTAATGATTAAGATCTAGGACAGCTTATCATCCAAAATTATCATAAACATGCAAATATACCCCTTCTATTTCTGCTGTACCAGCAGGTGAAAAATAATCTTTGTACTATAGTAAAACTGTATGCAGAACAACAAGCAAAAATTCAGCGCAGAATCACTTTGTTTTATAGACACTGTTTTTGTGGTGGCTGTCAGTATCTTCAACAGCTCAAAAGCTCAAGAGATTATATTTCATTCCATGAAGTGAAATAATGCAATACTGTACTTACTTGTAAGCAGAAGTTATTCTTTTGTTCCAACCATTTTCCTGTTTAAATTGTTGAGGTTATTTAATAGTCAATTTGCTTTGTTTCAGATAATTAATACTATGCACGAGATTGGTGATCAAACCAAAAAAACACGCTGAGCAACATTTCTCTATCCATTAAAGACCTTATTCAGCATGATGAAGAGTGGCTGCCTCATTTTAATGAAACACTATCAGTCATCGTTTACCACATATGACTGCAATACTAACTTAGGAATACAACAGGGTATGCTAAGTACAGAGCTGTCTCTTTCTTTAAGCCTTCATACACAATAACTAGCAAAAGATGATGCTAAGTGTACATCAGGAATGCTGCAAAAGCCCCGATATCTATATTACACGACCAATTTTAATTTATAGTTCTGTGATGCTCTGAAGAAAACTGATAATGGAAAAGGGCCTGCAGACATATGGAACATAGTAAGGTAACAGTTGATCTGTGGAGCTGAATACATTAAAGGAAAGATATGACGTTCATTATGACCAAAGAGCAGGAAATGAGTTTAATTCCAAAACAGTAATTTGCATTTCCCTTTCCTGGACAGACTGCCTAAGGAACAATCCTCATTAATAAAGGAGATAAAGGAGTTGAGATTGTGACACACTTTAAAATAAATGTTAGTACCTGGGATTCTAGGGAGAACAAGACTGGGGTCTGGGTGGTTGTTTGTTTATCTTTGTTTTTACTTGGACCTGTCTAAAAATATGTCATAAGAAAAGCTGGTCTGTCTTTAAAAATCAGAAATCTTTAAGCAAATAATGGAAGAACATTTGGATTTGTCTAAGTTTGAAGTTTGTATAAATCTACTAAAAGCAAGGGAATACATTCTTATTATAGGATGTATTTTTAAAAAGGACTGTTTTTCCACCCAGTGACCTATGAAAAAGAAGTAATGGTTTAAGTTGCACTTTATTTCAGATGCACAATTATGTCCACTCAATTGCTGCAAAATTTCTACGGCCACGTATGGGCCATAGATGGGATGATGGGAATTTAAAACTACAAGTGTAATTAATAGAAAGTTCTATGGACAATGCATGTCGTTGCAATATAGAGATTAGAACACTATCTAAATAGCTCTGGCAACCTGCTCACAGGAACTTGAAGAGAGACAGCTCCTCCTGCTTCATACTACCATGACCACACTTCTAGTATTGAAACAAGCTAACGGAAATACATGTGATTTGTCTCCATGTTGTGGCCTATACATCCTTTCCTTTACACCATATTGTTTGGCTAAATATTTTTATTATGAGTTATAAGCATATATCCTTTTATTATGAGATTTCGATTTGCATCCCTTGGAGCAACCTACAAACTTTGCTATATTCCTATATCATACTTGAAATTTTAACTATTTCTGTGAGTACTGAATTTATGCTCTTTTGCCTGTATGTAATATGGAAAACTTGCCTGGTTACAGATATGTTTACCAATCCTTTGGTTGTGTTTTTTAAAACATTATTATTTAAAAGCAAAACATTCTGCAGAATTTCACTAAATGACATTTTTCAAATCAAGCCCTTCCGTTACAATTATCTATGAGAAATCTTAAATTTCTAATCTGTCTCTTACTGGTCAGGCAAACAAACGAGAAACAGACTTGATGGCATTTCTTTCTTTTCCACAGACCTGTAGTTGCTTCTCTCGGATTTCAGAAGCAGAGCTCATGACAGTCCTCCCACATCTGTTTCATCAGCTGATTGAAATGTAGATCTCCTACAAGGTAAAACATTTTTGGATGACGGGCGTTACTCAAACCAACTCCTTAGTAAGGGAACAACTTTATGCAAGATCAGCAAGTTGGCAGCATAAACATGAAACAGTTCTTTTAAGCAGGACTTGATATTTTGTTTTTGAGAGCCTTAATTTAATTGAGGGCTCCATGGCTTCTATAACCCATTCAAGCGTAAATGTTTTTGTTACATTTAAAATCTTTTTGCAGTACAGACTCTTAATCTAGATGAAGAAAGATTTCAAAGATTTCAGATAGGAACCTTGTATAGAGTGATGAATATTTGGTTTTCTGATTGTGTTGTGGTGTGTACTGGAATACAATGAAGGGTGACTTTTTTTTTTAATTTAAAATAAAAAACATTGAAATTTTAATTTCATTCTTCAAAAAAAAAACATTAAGATTATTTTGCTGGTAGAGATTGAATGTGCTATTACATTTAGCTTTATAACTACTTCTAATTACATTTCAAACTGGAGAAGTAAAAATAAAACATTCGAGTAAAATGTATATTTTAATTTCACAATTGGAAAGGTTATATTTCTAAGTCACAGCTGTTGAGGATTCTTGAGGAAGGCATTTTCATTTTGACCCAATTCCACTAACTGTTGTTCTCAGACTTGTTTCACTCATGCCAACTCAAAACATAGCAGCTGGCCAATCTGTTTTGCCCTTCTACTCAAACCACAAAACAATAATTAATTGTGCTAAAGTATAGCAATTCCATGCTGCTAGTAAAAACAGTCAAAACAGTCACACTCTGTCCCAAGCAAATATTCTTTACCTAGTGTTAGAAATAGGCTTTGGGAAGCAAAAACATGAGTCCTGCAACTCTTTTTACTTCAGTATCTCACTCTTAATTATGCACAGCGAGATTCAGAAAATGAAAGTTGAAAGTGAATGGTCAATGACTGGTGCATGAGAAAAATGAACAGAGCATTCCTGATGGAAAAAGCAGGAATTCTGCCATCCAGTTCTGTTGGCTAGCACACTTGTTTTAGATTCTAATTCTTTGAAAAGAGTACCAGCTTTAGAATCTGAAACATCACACTGAACTGCCGAACTTCTTTGGCTTTAACATTTGAGGAATCATGTATGCACACAGCGTGGTAACATACAACTCACCATTCTGGTAAGTACTGTAATTCTGACCCAGAAAATATTTTCTAATCTGAAGTCTGTCACTGTGATTACTCTTTTTACAACTTCTGTAAATTTTGTTCTGGATCAGGGGTTCAAAAGTATCATGCAAAATAACATTTTGGTTCTACAGGTGCAATCCTTCCCATTTGCCTTCTCTAGACATCCACATTCATTCGGGCTGTAAATGATGTTCTCAAACAACTTACTGTGATATGGAGATTTATTCTTTTCCTGTGAATAACGTGATACTTTGCACCTTCCTCCAAGGGAGGTCTTTTCATACTTATCCCATATAAGATGACAGAATAAGAACAAAGTTCATTGAACAGTGAGAGATTAAAGAACCTCAGCTTTCACTAACTGCCTCCTGGTTCCCCACTTAAAGAAGCTTAACAATCATCCTGTCATCCCTGGGTGATGGTTACTCTGTGCAAGCAGCACTCCAAAGAGATACCCCGCTGTGAAACACTGACAATTTACATAGGTATGTAGGTTTACATGTGCACGATAACAAAAATACAGGCTGTTATTTAAATCTACATTAGCTGTGGTTTTTATGGTTATATCAGAGTCTACATTTTCCACCCAAATATTTTTCTATTGCATCTAAGTATTAGTAGATTCTGTTTTCTATATTAATCTATTCACATGTAGGTAATACTTGAGCTTTCCTGCTCTACTTTATGTTGTTTGGCTCAAATGTAATTGTTCTTTTACAACTATTTTTATTTGTGCAGAGATGTCCTTATCTGAGAAGCTATTGAGGGTAACCAACTTGAGAAACTTCTACTTCCTTTGCAAGGGAGATATTGGTCATCTATGCTTATTTACATTACCTGAGAAACAATATTTATCATTTTAAAATAAGCATATTGGGAAAGTTTTCTGAACTGAAAACTGAAAGATAAATAAATAAGATGCGGCAAGTATATTTGTCTGAGTGTGTGGCCTATGTCATGCCTGGCTTCATTGATTTATCAGCTATTTTTATCAGCCATTAAAGGTACCGGTAAAATTCCCACCTCAACAAATCATAACCATTTTAATTATATCAGAAAAGATGTCTCTCCCATTCCCAGCATCCCAACCTCTCTGTAAGGAAGATAGTCCACAAAGTAGAATTAAACCATGTCACGGCAAAGAACACAGCTAAACTCAGCTCAGTGTAGTAGAAAGAGATGTGATTGCAGATAGTAAGAACGAAGTACACAAAATACTAATTCTGTGGTCAGTGCAATTTAAACTATTACCTCCAGAGTTCTTATCTTAATAACTGCCTTATTATCTCTTAATTGCAAGTTGGCTGATAGTGCAACTGATCAACTATAGGAGGTAATCATCATCAGTCTTTCATTAGTGACCCGTCAGTTATCCATCTATCCACCTATCACACTTTCTCAGAGACATGGCTAATCTGTGAGCACCCAGTCTGTAGTTTTATGAATCAAGAAGAGTACTGGAAAACCACCAACTATCAATAATAAGTTTTTATAATAACAGGAGCAGAAGAAATAGAATATTCTTAAGGCAGGAGCGACTAGTTTAAACCAGTTCTGCAGGAAACTTCAAGAGCACTAATGTGCAACTATACAAAAGAATAGGAACCAAAACTTGGTATAAGGCACGTAATGAATAATGGTATACAGTCAGCTTCTACCCGCCCACAAGGTATCTAAATTTATAAAATATACACACCATTGGATAAAATTTAAACGTATTTCCCATTATTGAAGTATAGTATCCAATCTGCTACAACACAGGACCATATTGAGATTGAGTAGACCATTCTGTTTGTTAGAAACTTACCAGAATGTGCTGGTATTTATATCTCATAAAAGCTGTTCAGTAAACACAGTACAAAGACCTCTGATATCACGGAATGCATAAACACATGCAGAGAATATCATTCCAAGATTTTGGACAGGAGAGAGCTATCTCTGTCAAATGAGCTTAACTACCCTTCCCCTGGCTTAGTGAGTTAAACATCTTTCCACTTAGAAAAAGCATCCTGGCTTAGCAGATAACAATTCTGGAGATCCAAATGACAAATTCAGAATTTCCCAATGGCATATACATTTAAGGGGAGATGAAGGATAGCTCCCTAGAAACAGCAGTTGATTTCTGTGTGTGGCTCCCCCCCCCACTCTTTACTAATTAGATTTTTCAGGGACAGGATTTTGTGGAGGCCAAACTGGTCCCTGTTCCTATTACATTTCTGTGCAGAGTTATGTATGGTTGCAGTTTTTCTTTATTTTGCCTTTTTATGAGCGCGACAATTCATAACAATGACTCTTACAATTTAGTTCATTTTTTAAAGATCCTTTGTTAGTGTTAGAATAAAAGTTAAAGAGGACTACAAAGCACCATGATTATCTTTGTTCTATACAACTGCAAAACCTGCTTCTCCAGGCCACACAAACTGAAGAGGTAATAAACCAATAAACCTCACAGAAAAAAAAAAGTGTATCAGGGTCACAGTTTCTGCCTTGATGGGAAAAGGAAAAATCTAAGTTAGTGTCTGCTGAGGCTGAAGAGTAATGAGGCACTCTTTTTTCTTTCTTGGCTCATAGGCAAGAGGAGGAAGGGATCTTGAGAGGTCATTTCTCTTGTGCCAAAGCAGGATCAGCTATACCTAAAAGCTCCTTAAGGTTTGTCAGTCTCTTCCTAGTAGTAACATTACCTCTGTAGAAAACTGATTCCAGTGCTGAACTGTTTTCATCAGAATTTTGTTCGATTTTATCTTAAGTTTCCCTTGCTGCCACTTAAGGCCACTATTTATAGAATCGCTTGTAGTGGATAGAAACAAGTGCTTATTCTTTTTCCTTTTACTGGTTCAAGAATGTAAGACTGTTAATAGAGTTACTCCTCTCAAAGAAACATCCACTTAAAAAAAAAAAACATCAAAATGAAACAGAGACCACCTAGAAATACCTGAAAGAGTAACAAAGAGAGTAACACAACAAACTTGGTAAGTAATCACCCTTTAAGCAAACCAGACACACTTGTTTAGAATTAGTCAGGAGTTCCAAACCCAAGAGAATCCAGAAATCTCTATTCTTAGCTGGAAGCTGTTTGAGTTTGCTGAAGAGGGTACGAATCACTCTCGTGACAGACAGCACATTACAGAGCTGACTGCACTGGGAGAGGTCACCTGCTTACCTTCCTTCCAGGAAGTCTACAAGGGACTGCTAAACCAGGAACCAGAGTCTGTTGTTACTTAAATAAAACAAAGCAAAACAAAAAAATACACACCACAGAACAGTCAGAGCCCCCATCATAAAATTAAAGCAGAGGGCTTTATTCCAACTAGCTGTCTTCAGAAAGGAACAGAGGATGATATTTAATTTCAGGTTTAAGAATCAATAATTTATATACAAAATAAAGGTCAGTACAGTGCCAGAATTCCTGAAGACAAACAGTAAAATGCAAAGTTGAGAAACTTCAACCTTTTTTTTCCCCTCTAAAAAAAAACCTGTTATATGTGCTGCATTGTCATTATCTCACTGAAATTCTGTATTACAACTTATGAAAGTTACCTACTTTGAGGATATAACATGATCAAAATTTGAATAATGAATCATGAATTTGAAAAGGTTTCATCACTACTGATTGGGCTAAAGACTGAGAAAATACAGCTCAAAAGGAAAGTAACTGAGCTGACAAGAAATTACCTTAAAGGAATTCATACAGAAATTATGGAAAAAATACAAAATAAAACCATTTGACACATAAGAAAACTCGCTAGTAAAATATTTGTATGCAATTCTCTAATTCACATGTTTATAGTTCTGATAATGCTGGAAGAATAGAAGAGATCGTGCTGTGTAATTTGCATTGTTGACTAGAGCAGAACTAAGTGTTTCAGAACTGTCTTAGCACGAAGTTTTGGTAAAGATAAGTGACGAGGTGATTTTACAGTGTCTCAGATTCAAGCAGTTTTGATTTGTAATCTTGGAATTGTTTTTGAATGGATGTCAATATACAGAAATCTTGTGCAAGCATTTTACAGCAAGAATTATGGTTATACAGCAGGAAGAAGGTGCTTTGTGGGGTGGAGTTAAACTTCAAAGACTGAAATAAAGAACAGTCATCGCTACACCTCACAGCTGTCCTTCTATTGTAATTAAATAGAACATTCATTTCCAAGTGTTATGACATTTAATCAGCTGTATAAAAATAATAATAGTAATAAGAATGATAAGCATCGTCCCCAAAGTTGTTATGAGAGCAAACGGAGATCACATGTCCAGCGTTTCTAGAAGTTGTTACGCGCAAAGCGTTTCACACCGTAAGTACTGTCCAAAATATTTTCTTGGAACATATCCAGACAAGCTTCTTTCTTCAAAGGGAAAATTTGCAACAGATTCCACAGGTATTACTCCTTAAACAAAACTCTGTCATTGCACTGAATCTATGTACCCACATCAAGACCTGATTTTTCTCCGGATTAGAAGCACGCTTCCTTTCTTCTGCAGTAGAGTAATTCTAAATAAACTCTCTTCTAATAAATCTGTGTTTTAGACCTTATACCCCAGACTGAGTAAAACACTAAAACTATAAAAAGATGTCAGGAATGTAAAGTAATACATTAGATGCTTTTCCCATAATCCATGTTCTAGAGAAGAGAAAAAAAAAGATGCTAGTCCTGAAATATTTGGGGTGGAAAAACTCTACTGACTTGTATCTGTTTTTAAGTGGCTTTTTATGGGCAATCAAGCACTGGCACCATACTGGAACCTTTCAAGCTTTTCTTGAGCTGCATGGCTTATAGAAGAGGGTCAGCGTAGTTCACTGGAGCTACACTAAAACTACAGCCACGAGTGACAAGTGCTGTTTTGGTTATGACAAAGCTGATGGGATGATACATTCTCATCCTTGTGCATTTTCAGTTCCCTACAGCATATCTCAGCTAGGTAATTGATACGGATTTCTTTTGTTGCGAGGTTTTGTGTGTTTGTTTTTCAGTGAGCCGCTCTGAACAAGCTCAAAACCCATCAGTGATCCCCTTGTTACTGCTTAGGGAATCCTTTTTTGACTATTCTTGGAAAAATATCTGTTGTGTTCCAGCCAGATTTCACAAGTGGATAAAAATAGTAATAGAGGGGAATCTTTAGAAGAAACCATCATACATCTTCTATTTTTGAATACAGAGATGCAACAGAAGCTCACGTCTTAATTTCAAGAACCACTTTGCAGTAGAGAAAATTCATTCTTAGAATAAAACGCAAATAATGTTGTCACAAAGAGCTGCAAGTACCACTGAGCTTGGTCCACGTAACCAACCAACTGTGCTTCTGCATATTCTACATATTCTACATACTTGTCCATCACTCCCTTTGATATACTTGAATCATCAGCTAGATCTGCAGCTGGCAATTATCAGCTCCACCCCAATAGTTCCTATTCCTCACCTTTCTCAAAAACAACAACAACTTTTTTCAATTATTTTGCAGAACAGCTGATTGATCTCCCTTTCATACACTCCTGCCAGATAGATAGTGGCAGTAAGGAATTTTCTACTGAGCTGGGTCTTATCTTCAGAGTACTAATTTGGCAAAGCAGTTATCTCTAACCCCTTCCTAACAATCTCTAATTATTTTTTTTCTTGTATTATTATGTTCATAACAACCAAATGATAGTCCTGACAGCATGAGCATTTTCACTGGATGTTATACACTCTTTCCCACACTTTGCAGTGACATTGTATTTGTTATTTAGAACGAACCCAGATTGTTCCTGGAACTGTGCCTATAGAAACTACTGCAGTAATGTGTTTATATGATATATAATTACAGGCATGCTGTAACCTGCCCATAGCCACTGCAGAACAAGTTACATTATCAAAAACATAAACCCATGCCTAGATTAGCTATTGAAGAAAGAATATATCAGATTGAATAGTTAATGTTAAATAAATTAAATGAGCACAAGTTACATTTTTGGGTTTAAATAGAAAAGACAGCAACTGTACGATATTCCAAGCATTCTCAAAACTACTGAACACTCCCTAATGCAATATGGATTTCAAGTCATTATGTCTCAAGATGAGGCCACTTGATATCAGGCATTTGCATTTGAAAATTCCTGCCAAAATCAAATAAATTAGAGGAAGAAAGATGTTACTCAGCTACCAAGTCATGGCATTAAAACAGACGAGCCTAAATACTCAAATATAAATTCTAAAATTTGGTTACAATCCTAGCAAGCAAGAGATTACTACTACAAGCTTTGACATAAGGGGTTTTACTACAGGTTTTTAATCTATAATAGGTTTTAATCTCTCTCAACATAATCAGGAAGATATTTTTATAGAAATAACATTTTCATTAAACAGAATAGTGGAGTCTGGAAGCTCAGTTATGAAAGGAATGTATTTTGATGTACTTCACAGACTTTAGTATCATTTCTTACTCAGTATGCTACATTTTCCATTTTCTTGAGAAAAGTTGTAAAAACGTGGCTCTAATTTTCTCCTTGTGCATCCTTCTTTTTGCCCTCACACTTTTATTCCAAAAAACAAGATTTCAAGAAGATATTTTAAAATCACAGTAATACAAATACTTTTTATTCCATACATCACATATCTCTTAAGTGATGTCTAGGACAGATTTGTACAACTTTTCTTCAATAGCATCTAGTGAGCTTTTTTAGTATGTTATTGTATAACCTGCTGCTATGCATACACCATAACAACACAATTATAAAGCAGCTCCAACAGTATTGTTTTGCATTGCATTCACACTCACAAATGAACTAAACCAGAACACGAAGAGTTAGTGCCACTGAATGCAGAGGGAGAAGAACGAGTGGAGACGGACAAGCAGTATAGGATCTGGTTTGTCACTTTATTTTGGATCAAATCCAAACCTAGAAGAGATGTATTTTGCAGTTATGAAATGGATGTGGTCGAAATAACACAAGAACAGCTGGTCTCATTAAAATGAGTTACAGATAGCAGAAATCTTGCAATAGCAATCTTACAAAATTTGGTAGCAAAACTCTATTATCTGCCTAATCATTCACTGTGGGTACATTCCTACAGATGTGGGGAAAACAACTTCTGCTCTCTCATATCTAATCTCCAATTTGCTGCTCCAGTAATATTTGCTGTGTATGAAATGTCTTGGTTTTTCTTCTTTAATTTAGACTTGCTCCACAATTAGAATCAAATGCAAGAAACAATTATGCAGTATTTTCATATTGAGTTTCCACAGTGTTCTCTGGGATGTACATTATTACACTATGACACCCTTTAAAGATCACACTGTAAGTTAATGCAAGCCTCTTTCTTGCACTGCATCTGACGAAGTAGAAGAAACACACCGAAATATCACCTTATTGAGGTAACCACCAATACAAGGGTATCACAAGACATGTTTAAAATTTATTCTTCCGTGGAGACATTCCAAATAACAGCACATTAGGACCTCCATTCAGTAGTCTTACAGCTCATCTCTTCCTTCCAAATTCTTGTAGTTGTAAAACAAAAAGCTACATAGTGTTTTAGTCATGAAAATAGCCACATCGTTTAATTCATTTCTAAAAGTAAAAGATCTGCACAGTTTCAGGATGTTCTTTCAAAAGTGTATTACATTTTTATATGATTGACGTTGGAATCAACATAGGAAGTCTAATGCATATAATTTCCCTAGAAAAATGTAACTTAATTACAAATATATCTGATTATCACAATCATATTCATTTCTGTTCATGAATATGGATAATATTGTATATTTAATAAACTTAGGTTTATTCTAATATGTAAATATATAAAATATTATAAGCCATATATAAATATGATAAGCAATTTCTACTAACAAATCTATTTGAGTATGCCAGCTGCTAAGTGCAGTAGATCTATCATAGATAATGGTAAGGCAGTACATAGAATCATAGAATGGCCTGGGTTGAAAAGGATCATAATGATCATCTAGTTTCAACCCCCCTGCCACAGGCAGGATCGCCAGCCACTAGACCAGGCTGCCCAGAGCCACATCCAGCCTGGAAGATTCTTAGCTGATAGGAAAAAGCATCTATATGGGAACATGCCTTTTTCTCACAAGTTCTGTTACAAATTTAAGGTCACTTGAGGTGCTCTTCATCACAAAGCACAGAATTCCGTTTCAAGAAACCCTAATAATAAAGCTATAAAACATGCTTTAGGCAAAACTAATCCTACCTTGTCACAATGGCTTGAATTGGATAACTTTTGATGCCCCTTTCTCTATGATGTGTAAATATAAATGTAAGAATATGTAAATATGAATTTATAAAATAGATTAGGCAAATTATTTTCCAAAATATTCCTTTCTCTCCACTACTTTCTTCAGCAGCATGATCTTCTCACAACTGTTTCCTGAGTATTTTTAGATCTGAGGGGCACATTCCAAACTCAGTTATGTGGCTGCAAATACTGAGTGACTGCCCTGAAGTTACAGGAACTCCTCCAGTCAGAAATAGGCAAAAAATTTGTCCTTTCTCCATGACAAAAACAACTGAATTTTACCAATCAAGGGAGACGAGGCATTCTTTCTTATTATGCTTTATACCATGAATAGAACTGCCAAGTTGTGCTACATTCAAGTTATTTAGCAGTAAAGTACATGTGTTACGTGTTACGTGCACTACAGGAACGAAGAAAGAAACATCTCCTTGCATTCCTGCATGCGAGTAACTCAGCGGTGCTGCAGGTAGCCTGACTCTGCAACCCTGCCCCTTGAGTAACGCCGCTGATGTGTGCAGAGGGTTCACATGAAAAGGGACAGCAAGTGTAGGCCCTTTCTACAGAGGCATATTTAAATGGAAGGTCATTCAAGATAATTTGACTTATGAACAAAACTTCATTTGAGTCAACCAATTTTATAATTACCTGTTGCTCGTGAAGTGAATTTCTGGATGTTATTTTCTTTGATATCTTTATGACTCATAGTTCAGTTGAGCAAAGCAAACTGCAATTTGCTAATGCAAGTGTGTACAAATTTGAAACTGGTTAGGTGAGGTGTGTCTGTCTATGGAAACATACATTTTCTCATAGTTTTCAATAAATGTTACTGATGAAAAGTTATTTGGCTACTTCTTAGTTGAATTTAAGTATTGAAGAGTTTGAATACCATTCTTTAAGTTAATTCAACCAGGGTACTAGTTGAAGTTCAGAGCAGAAAACTGCATCCGTTCTGGAAAAAAACAGTAACTGTAAGAAGCTGTCTGTCTTGATCAGGTTGTGTAAGTTATACAACCAGTTGGCATCAATTTACAACATCTTTTGCACATGCAGGCCACTTCCTTCACATCCTATGGAAAGCAGAGGGCAACTGGTTTTCATTTGAGAGGACTAAGAAGTTATTCCTTTTGTTTTGCTCCAGGCTGTCGCTCATAGTTTGAAGAGCTTGGAGCAAATTGCAAAGTTTACCACTTTGCAAAGAGATGAAGGAAACACAGCCTACAGCTCATTTCTATTGCTATGTGGAATGTTTTCTGCATAACTTGCAGGGATTCACAGTCCCAGAAATTGTGGTAGAAGTTAGATAAACTCACGAAACACAGAAAAGAGCAGCACGCACGCGCTTACAGCACTACTTTCTCCCTGTCTGTGTTGTGAGGACTTGGCTCAGGCACTGGAAGGCTAGGCAGGGCACTCAGACTGAGAATGAACATCTCTGGAGTGTAGATAACCTACATAATGCAAGCAAGACTGTAAACTGCTTTGGTTATGCTAACAGCCCAACAAATCAGCAATCTCCAGAATACGACTAAACCATTATTAGTTTATCTAAATCTGTGAGATACAAATCACCATCTTCTAGCTGAAAACACAGTCGTTAAGTTCTTAGCATTCTTCCCCTTAAGCTAGCACTACTGTTGACTTTTACTAATTCAAAGGTGGAATACAACTGTAGTCATCCCTTTGTATAAAGCAAAAATCAAGAGTTATTTTATCTTATCAATAGATTGGAATTTTCAGGTAAAAAGAAAACCTATAAACGTTCAAATTTAAACGTAAGTACCTCCAAGCATATTTAATGGTACTATTTTAAGTCCTGTTGTATCAAATCTTACAGTTGCAATATGTTGTATAAGAAAAATATGACTTGCAGACCAACATTTCAGCTTACTAATTCACTGCCTTTCAAATCTGCATACCATTTGTACATTTATAAATATGTTAACAAATAACTGTATCATTCATTTTCTCAAAATAAGTGTTTTTTCATCTATCAATATAGACATTTAGATATTAATTACTCAGTTCATCTGAAAACTGTGATTATTTTAATAAACACAAAGCAAGATATTGGACTAAGTATGATTCCAACTGTGAGTGATTTATAGTGATAAAAATACACAGATGCCATCTGTACCAACAGAAGAACTCCCATCACCAATTTGTTCTCTGGTAACACTTCCCTTTCATTTATACTGAAATGAGTGTTGGTTTTTTGTTTTTTTTTTTTTGTTGTTGTTGTTTTTAACATGATACTGACAGTAAAATATGGCTACTTTTAAAATGAGTAACCTAACCTTAGGAGAAATACGCTGAAAGCTAAATTAAAATACTCATTTGACTTGCCTAGGGCCTCCATAATGTTTCCTTGAATGCTCACAAAATATTAAGTTAGGTTTGCTAGACTAGCTTTGCTAGCTTAGTAGCTGTGTCCATACTAAGACTTTTTTTGTTGGGTGTAACACCCCTCAACACTCCTAGAGAAAGCTGAAACAACAAACAAAAAAGTAGTACCTCAACCGAAATGGTAAAAGCTTTAAGTTCAGAACCCAGCCTAAGTCATTAGTCTGACATCATCAGCTTGCCAGCATCTCTGCCAGTTCAGCATTAAGCAAGAGGGCCATGGGGTATGCACCAGGGAAAATAGGGCAGGTAGTGAGAGCACTGATAAATATCACTCAACTTCAAATACTAACAACAAGATCAAAAGAAAAACAGCATTTAAATAAAATCTGCACATGGAGGACTTCATTAGCAGCAGTTGCAGAAAGAAAAATACGATAACCAAAGCATTATTCATTTACAACCATGCACCAGATATGGAGTGTTTTGAGAAAGATGAGAATTACCATTACCCATATAAGAGTAACAAACTGATGGCAAGTGCAACATGCAGCATAGGTTCTAGTTTGGTCCCCCTGTTGAGTATTTACAGCCACAGCTACGCTATCTTTACCTTGTTTTCTCAGTTCTATGTTTGCCAATGAACTTCACAGCATGTGGGGAGAGAAACAGATCACATACTCTTGCAGCCTCTTACTAAATTTTTATTAATACACCTATTCAACCTCAGGTTCTAAAATATGACACGAATGTAAATAAAAAGTAAATTTGAAAAATGTTGATCTTGATTCTACAACTGTGCTTCACCTCCACTTGGTTCAGTTTTCCAGCCTTTCAGACTTTCCTATCAAAAAGCTGATAGATTTAGCTCCTGAAGCTAGTTTTCCTGCTGAAATTTAGGAAAACAGAACAGCTGTCATTCAATCACACTTCAGCAAGTGCCAATCCTGTTCACTTTCAAATGTTTATTCCCCAGGAATCAGCACTTCTTTGGCATGTCCTACTGACGTGTCATAAAAAACATTCAGATCTGTCAGACATGTGGAACAAACACATTGTAGAGCCCGTGGCTCCGGAGTTCCTACACATCTGATGTTTGGTGTATTTTTAATAGATCTTCACTGTCTTAAATTGTGCAGATATTCTAGTCCAGAAAGTCACTGTTACATTAAGAATTTGCCTTCATGGAGTAAGCCCTAATAATAATTCTACCTACCTGGAGCAATTTGTAAAGAGTAAGCAGCAAGTGATGCTACAAGCTGAATCAATGAAGCTGCTTTTTCCATGCAGACTTTATGGTTCTAGGGTCCAAACAGGACTATACTAGTATGCTACACTCAAATCCAAGATCTTTTTCCTCCTTAAGCAAATTGTGACACTAAGATTTCACTAAACAGCTAGCCAGGAAGCATTCACTCCTGAGTTCCCTTTGACATTATTGTGAAGGCCCTCACTAAATCTTCTAAAATGAAGTAACTGAATGCAACAAAAAAATCCGATTTATGAAGGAATAGAGACAGACATAGCTAAAACTCAGGAGAGTTATTTCATTTCCTGTAAGAAAAGAAATAACTGTTCAATTCCATAGAAATATCACAGAAATGAAAAATGAATTTACTGTTCTACATAGAAGACAAAAACCAGCAGTTTAGTTTCTCAACTTTTTTTTTTTTTTAATGCCATGCTACTCATTCTAATGGGACTGGACTTTGAATTCAAACTTTGATGTTTCTGTGTTTACTATTGGATTTTCCGCACTAGTGAAACACCACTTAGGCGTGAGGAAGAATTGCAGAAGTAGCTGATCTGAAATGGTTTTTATAATGACATTTTCTGGTCACAAATAAAGGTGTACCTGTATAAATTTTACAAAGATGTATCTGTAAAATGCAGTTACATGACTTGAATCAAGGATGTGATAAGTACAATCTGTAACTAGATAGATGCACTTGAAAATTCCATGAAATATTCCAAAATGCATTCCTCAAAATATTTTTCTCTTGCAAAAGGTGATGGTAGTTTGCTTCTGGAAGCTGCACTCATCAATACCAGCAGCAGAACATCACTGAGAACAATACAGCAGAAATAATTTAAAGATGTGACTGATGACTGGGAGAAAAATGCTTATTTTACTTCCTCTGAGAAAAATATACAGTTAAAAATGCAGCCACGTACCAACAGTTTTCATATTTTCATGCCTCTAAATTAGTAGAAGACATTATGAAGATTTTTGTGTCAAAGCATCCTTACAGGAAATATCTGAATTTGTAGATAAATGTCACTTTATAATTAAAACAACTCATAATTTGAGTTTGTTTCTACCACCTGAAAAAGGAGAGCACTATAATTCACTACACTACAAAATTCTACAACACAGTACCCATCGCATACTATCATCAACAGTTATATATATAGAGGACAGCTGGGTTTCAAATTCTGTACCCATTTTACATAACCTTGTCCTGCTTAGTTACGTCACTGCTCCTGCAAACTTCGCCTTTTATCTACAAATGGACAGACCTAATGATTCTGCTTAAAATCTGACGATTTTCATTTAATTGAAAGAAAAATGCCTAATCAAAGCCACTGAACATAAGCAATTGCGACATATGGCTCCCCAGCTGGGAAAGCGTCTGACCAACATATCTGCAATTTGAGAGACAGAGATAAACAGACCCATCAAATACCTTTTCACCAAGAGACAGGTGCACTGGGATGGAAGCCAAAAGACCATGCTTCAAAGACCCAATTATTGAGCAAAACCATACGAAGAGCGCAGGTATTGTTCCCCCATTTTACAAATGAGGTTAGCACAAGGTTGTACAAGAATCCTTCTGGAAATAGCTGGGAAGGAATCCATATGTCTATTATGTCAAAACTTATTTTCATCCACTTAACCGACACTCAGAGAAGTCCAATCCAAAGGTATGTTTCTGGCTTTGCAAGGCAGGCAGATACTTACACTTCTAACACCAGCCTCAGTGTAAATATTTAGCTTATCACAAACTATTACAGGTTTTCTGCAAACATTTCACTCAGCATGTCTCTCTTTCCTCATATTTTTTTGGGGACTGAGACCATACCCCCTTCAACAATGCAATGCTATTTCCCTTCAAGGTTCAATGAAAGCAAACCTGCTGTTAAAAAACAGAGCAATGAGATGGTAGTGAGACGAACAAGAATTTGAACGTGAAAATGGCTGATAAGGGACTGAGGTTGAGGCACTTGTCTGTGGGAAATTGAGCACAGCAGAGGAGAGAGCAAATGAACATGAAGGCAAAAAAAAGGCAGGGACAGGACAAAATGAGAGAGAAAACAGTGAGCTTTGAAATTAGGAGTGTCCAAAACCCCATGCATCACTACAGGCTTGTGGTAGAGTTGCTGGCAAGCTGCATGGAAGAAAAGGATCTGAGAGTGTTAGTTGACAGCCAGCTGAATGTTAACTAGTTGACAGCCAGCAGTGTGCTCAGGTGGCCAAGAAGGCCAATGGCATCCTAGCTTGTGTCAGAAACAGTGCAGCCAGCAGGAACAGGGAGGTGATCGCCCCTCTGTGCTTAGCACTGGTGAGGCCACGCCTTTAGTGCTGTGTTGAGTTTGTGCCCCTCACTACAGGAAAGACGGAGGCCCTGGAACATCTCCAGAGAAGTGCAGTGAAGCTGAGAAGGGTCGGGAGCACAAATCTTATGCGGAGCGGCTGAGGGAACTGGGGTTGTTTAGTCTGGAGAGAAGGGGGCTCAGAGGAAACTTCCTCTCTCTACAACTACCTGAAAGGAGGTTGTGATGAGGTGGGGGTCAGTATCTTCTTCCAGGTAACAGTGATAGGATGAGAGGTAATGGCCTCAAGTTGCACCAGGGGAGGTTCAGGTTGGATATTAGGAAAAATTTTTTCTCAGAAAGAGTGGCCAGGTGCTGGAAGAGGTTGCCCAGGGAGGCGGTGGAGTCACTGCTCCTGGAGGTGCTCAAGAAAAGGGCAGATATGGCAGTGAGTGAGGCAGATTAGTGGGCACAGTGGAGATGGGTTGATGACTTGATTATCTTAGTGATCTTTTCCAAACTTAATGATTCCACGTTTCTATGAAAAGAGAAAACAATGTGCAGATGAATGCAGGGAGGTTGTAGGATGAAGTAGAGAATGGGCAAGATGGGGAGAGGAAAAAAAAGCTGCAATGGATTGCTGGGACAATGAAAGAGAAAGGAAGCAGAAAAGGGAACAAAACTGCAGCTCAGTATATCCCGAGATGTCTGACGAGTATAAAGAACGTGCTCCTAAGAAGCCATAAGGAAGTAAAATTTTGGAATTGTGTTTGAAAAAAGAATCTGGAAGTCAGAAATAAATTTTAAAATAGTCAAAGAGATCACATTTTTCCAGACTCAAAAAAACAGGCCAAAATATATTTCATTAAAAATGTATGTCTTAAGGGTAAACTTGGTATGATTTTTCAATTTATGGAACCAGAATTGTCACCCTTCAAATGTATATAAAGCCTTCCCAATGTCCAAATAAACATATTTAATTTCAGTCCCAGAGCATATGGCAAACATCTTGGACACTTTCAACAGGCTTTCAACTGCTACTTTCAGACACAAAATACTTATGATGCAATGTAATACTTGTTGTATTCATATATCATTCAAATCTCATGGCAAAATTGATTTTCATTACGTACTTTAGAACAGTTGATAGTAAGAAAGTTAGAGAACACCTCCCTCTACTGTTCCTTTCTTGTAAAAAAAAAGCTGCTTAAGTCATTTTAGATCAAAAGCTGAAACGAGAAAATTATCTTCAAGCTAGGAAAAAACCTGTGTATTTTCCATGTGTGTCTTTTCTTTTTCCCTAAAAAGAGCTAACAACCTTCACAAAATGAGAGAGAGTGGATTATAACCTGTATTCAAAGAGAAGAATACAATCTGAAAAAGGAAGAAAGGAAGAAAAAACAGAAAGGCATATTAAAGGGAATACTGTCACATGTATTTGCACAGAACAGATCTAGCACAATCTGTGCAAGAGACTCAGATGAGACAGTCAATATTTAGCTTATATTAGTACTTCAGGGATAGACAGGTCCATTTTCCTTCAGAACTTAACAAAAAGAAAAAAAGGCATTTATTTCTTTTCTGACAGTGTTTATGTTTAGGCTTTAGATCATAGGAGTCAGCCATCCATCTGTATCCCAAGCCCAGGAAAACTGTATTCCAAGTTCCAAGAGTTAAGCTCCAGAAACTAATGTAATTAATCAAACAAGGACATAGGAACTGCCACATTGCATTGAGTATCCTGTCTTTATCAAGTCTGGTAGCAAATCCTTAGGGAAAGAGTATAAGAAACAGGTTAGAAAGAGTGATCCTTCCTCAAATATCCTGCCCTAGCTTCTGACAGTCAGGAGTTTGGGACCACGATTTCATCTACATTGCTGTGTTTAGTAGCAATTGATAAACTCTGGCTTCACTAATTTTCTCAATCTCTTTTGATCCTTTTTATCCTTTTGACCTTAATCACCCTGTGCTAAAAGTTGTACAGTTTGCAAAAAAGTACTTCCTTTTACTTGTTTTAAAGCATCACCCTGATATTTAACAACGTTTTTGGGTGTTTAGTGAAACAGCGAACGATCATTCTGAATTGACTTTCAATTCCTTCTTCATTTCATAGAAAGTAACCTATCTCCCTTCTAAAAATTTCATTATTCTTCTAATTCAATTTTTTTTTCTTTTTAAGTACAATTAAATTCCATCAAATAAAGTATCCCAACTAGAATCTGAATCTGTAAATATCAGTTTGATAGCCATCAACAACACATATCACTAGATCTGCTACGCTGGAGGCAACAAAAGATAACTTCAACGTGTTTGATCAAATTCTAAAGGGGAATGTCTCAACAGCCTCACATTAAAAAAATTATGACACGTACTCTGTTCTCTGTTATACCTAATAACCTGCTTTAGGTGTTTTAATCTTACTCTTGAGAAATGTAGGCAGCACTAGACAGGACAGCCCAGATCCATGCAGTACTTTCAGAGCCAGGCATCAGCTATTGGAGCTATGCGAGGGTCCCAGTGGCCAGCCCTGCTGCTTTGCTCTCTCTCGCAGTTACTGAGGTTTAGTCAACAACTGGATTCTCTCCGTCTCCAGGAACGTGGTTTACTGCATGCTGTCAGTGCTGTCTTGGTAGACCAACTATCCAGAGAATGCCTGAGGAATTTTGATCTGCTTTTAGCACTACTCTGAACAATTTGAGGCTGACATAAATAGTGTCCTAACAAAAAAGCAAGATATATCTCCCTACACTTTTATCACCAGAATGGCCTTCAGCTTCGGGCACAAAGGTAGATAAGAAAAGCTCTTTCACATTGGAAAGCCCTGAAGATTGCTATCAGCTTCTCTTATCTTCCAGCAAATACCTGATTATCTGTTACCTCTCTTTGATACTGGGTACTTAACAAAGAGCTCTTCTTTCCTGACAAACAAGTACAATCGCCCTTCCCTTATTTTACCTTGCATAAAATTAACCTGCGTTAATTTTGGCAAGCTATTTTTAGAAATGCCTGATCAAAGAAAACAACTCAAAAACACGAAGGGAAATTCTGTGGTAGACAATCGCTCATTTTTTACCATTTTTCAAGCCACAATCTTTAATATGCTTTTCTTACGCCTAACGCTCAATTGATGCAACACGGGAAAACACAGAAGATACTGTACCACACTACTAGAAATGTTAAAAACAATGCCGAAAGTTTTGTAAATTAAATGAATTATGGACAGTAAAAAATTGGATAGATTGAATATGTTCAGGAAGTTTTTCCACGATAGCTGCTTACTTCACAGCAGCTGATACGGTATTTTTATTTAAAATATAGCTTCCTTCTTAAGTTCTTCTGTTTCTGAGAATCAAAACCTAAAAGCTTGTATGTCAATAAACATTACTACAAAACAAACTCACCTGCAAAGAAGCTCTAGTTGAGGCATATAATCAAATGGGGGAAAAAAACCATTAAACAAAATTATGACTTCACTGATTCTAGTATTTTTTCTACAGAACTTTTTTGCTGATATTACCTAAACATAGTACTTAATACCTTTTCTTTATATATGAAATTGGGGCAGCACTTTGAACATCCTTCTTAAGTAAGCAATTATAACAAGGTATTATTTTCTAATGCTATATGTAGCATAGAAGAAATAAAAATGGGGAAAATTTGGGACTTTATTTCCACTCAAGGCTAGTTAAGTTTTCAACTGTCAGTTAATTTATGTAATGAGAGCTCGCATTGCCTACAGGAAGCATATACAGAAATGTTTGCTTTGTGAAATCTAATAAAAAGTGTTTGGACTTATTACTAAATGCAAATATTATGTAAAATTTGTATTTCTGCATATAAAATTCATTCTTTTTTAAGTTATATTGCAATAAAATCAAGACACACATTGTGAACAAGACTTTCAGACCAATTAGGCATACAATTACATGTGCAGAAGACATGCACAATTGTGCAGCTAATTTGTGCATGAAATTACTTTGATTGCACATACTAATTGGATAAATGTGTGTGCAAATGCCAGTAGTCATTTGTGCTAGCAATTATCTAGTACGCATACATAGTCATGGCAACTGCATGCATAAATCAGATGCACTCTTGCATACCTAACTGGCCATGGTTTATAATCAAAAATCCTTTCTTTTTTTTCCTCCTCCATCAGGTCATTTGGATACAAGATTTGTGGGAATTCTATACTTACTTCTTCTCCAGTTGAGCATCCGCTGTATGTCTTACCTTTTGGAGACAACGGTTACATAGAACACCATACTTGTGAAAAACTAAGCACAAGATGATCCTGTCTTTGATTAGTTCCTATATGTAACTATCCTAAAACAAGATTTTTATTAATCTTTGTGACCATATTGTAACACGAGCAAATTGTGATTTGAAGATAGAGTTAAGGCTGAGGGTTATGCCAAAATAGCCCCTAGCAACAAGTTTTCCGCTAAAAATCCATTTAGGAGTTTCTTACTCACCCATCGGAGCACCTAATACTAGCTGTGACTAAGAACAGGACACTACTTTGTTTTTTTTTTTTTAGATAGTGACTTTACCATTGCATATTCCCCTCTCCCTACTTCTTGCTTCTCTTCATTTCTCTCAGTTTTTGCTGATAATGCTCTGCCTAATATAAGATTATTTATTTAACCTTTAAGTTAATCAGAAAACACTCTCTTTTGGAGTTACCTTTAAGGTCAAAGAAGTTAGAGTCAGCTAGGCTAGTTTATAACCTGATATAACACATTTCCATCAAGACCTGTCAACAGCCCTTACGCCTGATACATGGCAGTTTCAAGTCACAGATTGTGAGCTGACATACTCCATCTTTTTACACACCACAGCTTTCAGTATTCCTTCATCCACTCACATTTGCTTTAAAAAGGATGGAGATCTGAACCAAAACAAAGTTTTCATTTTCTGTGAAGATGTTCCTAAACTCTGAAAAAAAAAAAAAAAAATCACTCTAATCCTATAGCAACTAAGGAGCTTAAGAATTCCAAGAACACACACTGAGATTTTGCTTGTAAGAGCCATATAGCCTTCCACATGAGAGAAAAATGCAACTTCTCTGGCATCCAACAGCTGAACTTCAGAATGAATCCTTTCATTGCTTCGTTAAATACAGTAATAGAGGCAGTGTGTTTGAATCCACTGCAAAAACACTGATCATAAGCAATTTGTCCACTAATCATATGGTTATAATCAGCATATCCACACACAATGCATTACATTATTGTATACTAGTAGAGATTAATAGTTAGCAGATATTTCCAGTAATTATATATTCTTGTGGTTTGATTTTATCCCTTCCCTGAAGGACTAGTTAAGGATACTGTAGCTGGCAAAGATGATTTCATAATGTAAGAAAACATAATGATTAGCAAGCTATCATTCTTACGTTAAATGTACGCTACCTCCTAAGAACCTAGATCTAATATGAAAGGTTAAGCAAATGCTAACTGGAAATTAAGTAAGTGAAAACATCTAAAAGTAGAAACAAAACAAAACAAAAAAAACTCTTAAGAAATATAGAATCTGGGTGTACGATCAAGATTCAAAGTATTAACATTCTTAGCATTCACTGATGATGGGAAAAACGCATGTAAACTGCTAAACATGTTTAAAATTTTACTGTTAATTTCAAGACTGAATGAAAGAACTAGAAAGAGTTTAAAACTGACTGTGTACTTACTTGCACACTCCTCAGGAGACCCTTACAATCTCTGATCTAAGCTACCCTCTTAAGATATCTAAGTATCGTGCAGGTCACAACCACCTTCTTGAGTTTTCCAGCCTGTCAAATGGGGATTATATCAGCCCTATTTATGAGGTTTGCAAGTGTGAATCAAACCACAGATGCATACTAACAATACTATTATATAATTACTATCAAACAAACAAATTATATCACGTATTAAGCTCCATAACATTGTAAGGAGGTGGGAAAGGAGGTATTTGGATTTTGATAGCTTTTATATCATAATAAAGATGGAGGGATTGCAGTTTTGGAACTTGTTGATATGCATGAACTCAAGAAGCTCCTGTTCTTTCACTGCATTGCATCTGTCATGGCTATTCTCTTCTAGGACATAGAAAAATGATTCAGCAGAAATTGAAGTTCCTCATTTCTATGCTGCAAGGGTTTGTATTCATTTTCAGGGCAGTTCACAGTTTCAGAAAGATAGTTATTGTTAGCCTGGACCATTCCTGAAACCTGAGATGCCCTGCTGAGGACAGTCCATCAACAAAATCACAGTTGTCCTGCTCCTGTGTAAGTGATGCCTTGCTGTCTTTGCAGCCTGTTAGATTGCTCCGAGAAAATGTATCCCATGCCACTTACTGCTCCTGAACTCTGAATTTTTAGTTGTTTGCTGCCATCAGGTGTAAGACAATTCTCTTCCTTTTCTCTCCAGATGGCAGTGTTCTCTACATACAGTGGAGGACAGACTCTTAAAATAGTCTGTGACATTTCTACTTGTTAAAACTCTTTTAAATTCTTATACCTGTATTTGAAAATGTATGTATTACAACTACTATCCAGTTTCAGCAGAAGTGTGATTAAGAGAACTAGAGGTTGGTTGGTTGTTTTTTTTTCCTGTTATTATTATTTTTTTTTTTAACAGATTTAATTCTAACATTCCTTCCATGGGAATAGCATAAAACAATACAAGTAGTTAAAATAAATAATCACAAGACCTGTGATACTTACATCTAGAGCTGCAGCCAATGATTTTCCTGAATTTTGAACTACGAAAAGGTTTCACAACGATGACAGACTAAGAGTCTTACACTGTAGCAAGATATTTTGTTTTCAATCAAAAAGACCAAAAGAGAGCACGGAAAAGTTGAAAACAAAATGGACTAACTGTGACACCAGACAACTGCACTCTCCATACCCTGTTGTTTCATATTCAAAGAACTTTGTATTTATTTCTCTGTTTCAGCCTAGAGCTTTAAGTCTGACTACATTTTAGTATTTGAATTTTTTCCCCCTCTGGAAATATTATTTTAAGTGGTATAAAACGACAAAGTGGCCCTTGGAGCCAAAACTTATCTTCAGCATTAGATACAAAACTTCTAAAAAATATCAAACCAAAAAGTGATCCAAATGCATATTTTTCTTATATTCCAGTTTTAGCACATCTTACTTTAGGCAGTCTCAGTGGAACAAATAAAAGGCGAAAACAGGGCTATGTTTCAGTTTAGTTTCACTTCAGCGACCACTGTTTCTCATTTACCAGAAAATCTCTTTCAATTCTGCTGTTTCTTTTGCTCTTTTATGTCCACCAGCTATTTACCACTAAGTAAAACCAGTTTTGTGGGTTGCTGTAAAAAGTTAAATCGCCACAGCAAATAGTTTTGGCATTTGAGCTTCAACTCCTCAAATTTCTCCTGAGACACTGCTATTTTGAGGAGCAGTTTTTGTCCACCTATTTTCCAGGGTACTTTTCAATAAATTCACTGATAAACTAAAACACATTTCTGTGACCAGGACAATAATAATCAGAAGTTACCATCCATTTTACTTTGCTTTAGGTTCTAGTCCTTGCTATATCTGAGTTAAAGAGACTTTAAACAAATCTTTATGCAGTGAATAGCTCAGCAAGCCAGCCTCAGTCTAATTTGCAGGTGCTTCTCTAGCCTGATTCACGCCTGAAACTCTTTAACATTGCTTACAATTTAAATACTAGAATTAATGGGAACGTACCGCAGAAATAAAAATAAAACACATAGTAGCCTCAGCAATGCACAGTCATTTAACATACTGTTAGTTGAGATTTGGTATATGCTATTTTACATTGCCTTTGCTGGGAATTTCTACTGTGCCATATACCACTGTTATCTTTAAATCCTTATCAAAGTCACTTCTTTCCTGGACACAGTGTCCATTCTGTGGTTACAACCTAGCTTCTCTAGTCTACAAGAACACACCTGACTACAACAGCATTAACATATAGTTTATTATAATGGTCAGTGCTTGCCATTACAAGCTTATTACTATGCATAATGGCTCTGTCCTTGTCAATGCTTATTAAGCTATAACCATTTTGTCAGTGGCAGATGCCCTGAATGGTAGTATAATATTTATGTTACTTTATTGATAAGAATTCTGAAGAACATAATACTCTTCTACTCCACCTGAAATGCTCCCTTTCAAAGACTGTTTCCCACTGTTAGCTTCTTTTTGAGGTCTCTTAGCTGTATTTACATACATTTCACATAACACTTTGATAATTTGTTGCGTTCTAGCAAACACAATTTCTACCTAAAATTTGTATTTCATCTGTACAAACTCAACATTAATCCCAAGGAATTATATCAATTTTAGTCTAGTTATACTTGTCATGTATAAAACAATGTTTACTGTCAAAAGGAATGAAATTCCATACAAACTTTCGATTTTCCATTTCTTTCTTGGGATTACTCAGGTTAATCAACTTCTAATCAACTCCAAAATCAGTCATGGTCTCTACTTAAATAAACAAACAAATAAATAAATGAAAAATAAAAAATAGAATTTGAGTCTCGGAGAAGAAAATCCAACAAACACTTGAAAAATATCTAGTTTACAACAGATGGGACTGATGAAAACTAGAAATAAAATGACTAACATTTATCTATAATGTGTATATGTTGAATTTTAAACAAGATGCAATAATGGAAGCGTCATATTGAAGATAAATTCTACACGCTGTAAGTATGTGAATGGCACTTAGGATCTTAGGAATACAACAACTAAAATTAATTAAAAACTTGTTAGAAATCCTGCAGGCAAGACAGATTACACAAAATTAATGAAAGACTATTTTGCAAAAGATGAGCAGCGTAAGATTTGTAAGCACTGTAAGAGTAGAACGAGCTACTTGCCCAAAAAAGTTCCACACGTCTCAAGAAAAGCTCAGTGGAAATAAACTTAATAAACTTGTTCTAAATGCAGAACCATATATAGACAAAATGGGTACTACAGATGAAGTACAAATTGAACTACAGCAGCATTTACATACATTATTCAAATATGCATTAGTAATTTTTTTTTTTTTTAATATTAAAAGTATTTTTCACTTGAGTTAACAGGTACCTTCTTCTTTTGGTCAGCTTTCCTCTTTACATTCATCCTACTGAACTACTCTTACATGGCTGTGTGCAATGAAACAAACCTGGTGCACAGGCTAAGCAATAATAATTTCATATATAGAAAAATACTTAAGTAAGTTTGAGGATTATGTGGTACTTTTCTGAATAATCCAACTTTTCTGAATAATTCCATTATTTAAGTACTTAAAATATTGCTGTTGAAAACAGAGTTAGCCAAATTCTACCCAGATGACACTACGCATCCATGTATTTTCTCATTCCCTTTGATGAACACCAAGCAGACAATGCAGCCATCTGGTCAGGGAGGAAGAAATTGTGTAAAAATGAGATATGCGTGTGTAAATAAAAGATTGATGAATGAAGCCCTGAAAGCTGAGATGAAAGTGAAGCAGAACAGACAGGTAAATCATTTTGATACTTATGTTAGTGCTGAAATTATGTTCCCCTACTTTCTATTTTTTTCCCCCTGCTGACAGCAATGCAGGTGACAAAAAATACTTTCAATTTTGCCGCTGACAAGTGCTGCAGGTTAGCAAACTATTTTAGTTCTATTGCTGAGAAAGCATGCTTTCATGAAGAAGTGAGATACAGTTTTCTTTCTTCATTTTTAATTACTTGAGATGTATACCCACATCCTACTGTTCCAAGAGTTATCTAGCTATGAAGCTCCAACTTCAGCTCAACCAACAGAGGAATCTAGGATGGCTTGCTAACACCAAAGAACAGTTTAGAAAAGCACACTTTTGAAGCTGTTCGCTTTGACTCAGACACAAAGGGCTAAACATTTCTTTCAGTTTCAGAAATGTTTCTAAGCCAGGTTCCTTCCTGGATAAGTCTATGAATATTCTGGTTTTAAAGTATGTTTAAATGAACTAATAATTTTAACTGAAATACAACTGAAATAAAAAAATCAAGCAACTCTTTGCAGGCAAGATCAGTTTTTCTTACAACAATCTAGTGTTGATTATAACTGATGCACAAGTAGCTTAGAACTTTGAAAAATCTGCTTGATGTGACTTCTATTCAATTTAGCAGACCTTTTTGATAAGCATTCAAATAACGGTTCCTTTATCATTATGGATAAAACAAGGGTGGGGTTTTTTTTTGTTTGTTTTTGTTTTTAAACATAACAACCTCAGCCAAATTTGTAGCACCTACAACATTGGCTAGAAGAACAAGCAACGTGCAGAAGGAACAGGCTGAAGTCTGCGTAACATGACAGTGTAAACTATGTACTACTGTGTGCTGGTAGGAACTTCACGTGTTGTAGTTGCACACCAAGAAGAGAGAGAAGACCTATTGTTAGTAACTTACTTACTGCATGGGGCTGCTTACTCATTACCTTGGCACTAGGAAGAATTCACAGAATCACAGAATCACTAAGGTTGGAAAAGACCTATAAGATCATCTAGTCCAACCATCCACCTATCACCAATGGTTCTCGCTAAACCATATCCCTCATCACAGCATCCAAACGTTCCTTGAACACCTCCAGGGTCGGCGACTCCACCACCTCCCTGGGCAGCCCATTTCAGTGCCTGACCACTCTTTCAGAGAAGTAGTATTTCCTAATATCCAGCCTGAATCTTCCCTGGCACAGCTTGAAACCATTCCCTCTAGTCCTATCACCAGTTACACGAGAGAAGAGGCCGACCCCCAGCTCACTACAACCTCCCTTCAGGTAGTTATAGAGAGCAATAAGGTCTCCCCTGAGCCTCCTCTTCTCCAGACTGAACAATCCCAGCTCCCTCAGCCGCTCCTCATAAGGCCTGTGCTCCAGACCCTTCACCAGCTTTGTTGCCCTTCTTTGAACACGCTCCAGGGCCTCAATGTCTTTCTTGCAGTGAGGGGCCCAGAACTGGACACAGTACTCAAGGTGCGGCCTCACCAGAGCTGAGTACAGGGGGAAGTATCAATTATAATCAGTATCAATTATAAATAGTATGTTTTTTTGTTTGTTTGTTTTTTGTTTTTTACTTTAAACAGTTAAGAGACAAAGACAAAAGCATGCGGAAGTTTATTACTGTGTGAACAGAGAGGACAGTGGGATCTATTATGCCACTACATTACCTCTTTTATGGGGATCTTGGACAGGAGTGCCTAAAGGCTGAAAGTAGTAGCATGGCTCTGCACTCACTTTATATGTTTGATCACACAATTCAGAGCAAGAATATTTAAATCATAAAGTAATATGAAACTAAAGTTTCCTCTGCCCTTATTGGCATTTCCTCCCCCTCTGAATCAAAGAAAAGGGAAAAAAAAAAACACCACCCACCATCAATAACAGCAACCAATATACATGAAAACACAGCAGCTTGTCAAGCCTTCCACTGCTTTTTTCCCTCCTCCTTCGCCAAAGGATTGCTATCCCTTCTTTTTGCTCACAAGCATCTGAAAAATCTAATAGAACCACTATGCGTAAGACTTTTTTATTTAGCTGGTTTTTCCTGAGTACACAGTAGGGTGTGAAGTGGTCAAGAAGCAAATGCAGTCTGGTCAGAAGACCTGAACAAGTAGAAGAACTACACATTTTGATGCAATACTATGCATTAGTTTCAGATAAATGTGTTCCGATGATTTTGAGCTGTTTCTTACACACAGAATGTGCTGTTGAAAAACACTCTGTAGAAACATGCTTTACATTGAAAGGCTTTGCAAAATCATATAATCAGCAAAAACTGAGAAATTCAGCCTGTTTGCTTTCCTTTCATTCCTCAGAGTTATTACTGCCTCATTATACAATCATTTGTACGATGTTTTGGCAGACATTTACTATTGCATAAATTAAAGTCACTGAATCTAGTTCTGCCTACAGGTCTTTATGAAAATACCAGCAACATTTTTATTTGAATGTCAAAGTTTGTCAACCATTAAACTGATGGATTTTTCATTATGCAATTCAAGAGAAGAAGCAACCTCCAGTCTGTATGCAACATTACTCAGAGAAAAATACACATCTTTGAAAAATCCTTCCTGCTTATTTTTTAAGAGTCTCTTCACAAAGGAACCAGCTTCATACATTTTATTAATATGCTAGCAACAGATATGATGCTGTAATTCAGTTCAGTGAAAAACGATGAGTTCATCCGCAGTAATCCAAAAATTCCAGTAAGCTTTTAGAAACCTTTCAATGTGGTTTTGTAAGAATAATATCTATTGATTTCAACAAATTTATGCTCTCCAGCATGAAGCTACTGTAGCTTTTGTAACAGCAACCAGAAAGCTGCTTCAGAGAACCATGCAGTATGAGTTTTCCTGGAGGAATAGCCCAGCTTTGGGCAAAATTAATAAACTTTAGAGAAGAACTTTCATCTTACTTAGCTTTCAGTCATCTTTTGAAGATCACCAAGGATGACAGCCACAGAAAAGCCTAGATGAAACTCAAAACTCACCTCAAATTCCTACATAACTTCACAAAATGACTAAACTTGTGTCCAGACTTGCATTCAGTTTTCTCTGTCCAGAAGAGCTCGTCAGTGCTGGTTCAACACTTCAGCTCCTGAGGAGCTAAAAAGAGCAAGCACAAGCTGAACACTGAGGTGCCCTAACAGCACGTTAGCAGCAACTACCCTTGGCCAGAGAAGTCACTATCTGTCAGCAGCAAAGTTTTTACAAGATTCAGAGGAGCCACACAAAAAACAGGCCTTCTCTTGTGCCACCCTGTGTTGCACTGCACCACAAGTTTTGTAGACTTGTTTATCCTGTGTTCTCCAAGGAAGGAAGCAACATGGTGAAGTGTAATCACCCAGGAAGGAGGAGGATTGTTTCACCTGTCTGGTGAGCATCCATCATCAGCTGCACAGGGAACACCACAGCCTCCACACAAGTCCTCCAAGCCCATGAGGCACAACAAAAAGTGTGTGCAAAAAGTTACATACAAAATAGAGGTAGGGAACTGGCAGCACTTAAATATATTTTCCTCAACTTCTGTTGCTTTCCATTTATTATTCAAGTATTATTCATTGGCTCGGTACCATTACACAACCTCCTTGATCATCTGTTTGACTCAAAGGCTAAAGACTGTAGAGCACACAGTGAGAAGTTTAATTAAACTGGGACATTACAGTGCATATTGATTTTTGCTAGTGGTACCCCAATGCTTTTATTTAAAAACCTTCTTAGAATAAGAGATCATTTACACAAACAAGATATTATAAATGCTGAGAAATAGGCTGTGCAAAAAGAAAGCCATAGAATTCATTGTCCTTACTAAAGAGATGACATGGAGTACAAAATTCAGCAATTATTTTGTAACCACATCCATATAAGCGATGAGAAACTGAAAAGTGCTGCGTAATTATCTGATTTATAAGCAGCATCACAGATACAATTTGAATAAAACTGTGATTCCTTAAATTCATTTTCAGAACTCCAAATAGTCCCGAAGCAAAACAAGATTCCAAACTTCACATCTCAGTTTTCAGAGATTCCTGCTTAACTCAATCTACTCAATCTACTTATTTCTCAAAGGAAAGCACGAGTTAGGCTCTCTACAAAAGCAAATAGCCATTAAAAGTAAGTTTGTAGTGTGTGTAGCAGTGTTTTAAAGATTCACTAGACTACTCACAACTAACATCAAGTTACAGTACATTTAATATTATTTTTAATTTAATAGCACAGTCAAAAGCACTTCAGTACAAAAAAAATACAGCTTTCACTGTATCTATAAATAAGCAACCTATGAATTATCACACTATGCTAATATTATTAACATTTTAAGTCCTAATGAAACAAAGAAGCAATACACATCAAGCTGCTGTCAGAACACCTGGGCAAAAAGTATCAAGAAGTGTCACTTTACATTATAAAGCACTAAATAAAGTTTGTGCTGATTGGTGAAAGCTTACTTGTGAAACACAGGTAACGTTACGCTGATAGCTAAAAAAACTATCTGCTCTGCCATCATATCATGTTTTTCTCTAAGAAAATCATTTGCACCTCTACTCAGTATAACTGCTCCCCATTTTTACAGTTACCATTAACACAGTTCCTTTTCCTTCTCAAACTCGCTTATTAATTTTATATTTTACTGACCTCTCAAAAGGCTTAAAAAAAAATCTGTCACTATTTTACATCTTTTTACTATGACATTAAAAGGGAAATTACTCAACCAAGTTTATTCAAGAAACCAGTGCCAGAGCCAAGAAACTAGCCCATTTTTCTCGCATCCCAAGTTGATACATTATCCACTTCTTCCTGCTACACTTCATTTGAGTTCTGCTTTGTCCCTTCTTTGTTAAGCTCGCTCACCTGCATTTTCCTGACATCACTTCAGAGATGATGCCAGAATAGACAATCTGAGGAGATCTGATGTGAATCAACTTTTAAAACGTATATTCTATGCAGTGTGCATTTCAAGTGGTTTCTGGGAAAAGCTGAGTATGTCCTGCAAATGTAACTGAGAGAGCTATTAGCTTTTACTATTCTTTTATCTCCATTTTGGACTGTGAGTCGGGAAAATAACGTAAGGTCTCCTGGCTTATAACTTGTATGGAAGGAAAATGCAAGCATAAAAGTACAATTATCACAAGAGTAACTTATTTTACAAAGGCTGCCTTGTTACATTGTGGACTGCATTTTTTGTTCTTCATAAAAGTATTTATTTTTGTCTTAAAAATGTGAGAAAAAATAAATAAGCCATTTTTAAAATTAAGTCTTGTGTATTATATCGGAATCCAGCTACACAACATGAAAAATACCATGTGACTTATTTTTTTAAGTTATGGTAAGAATTATATAATGGCTTATCTCTGAATAATCTAAGAGTTTAAAATTCTTTACTGAAGACACTTAGGTAGGGCTTACACAAAGTTTTGAATAGGAAAAAAGGCTGAATTCACAACAAAGGACTCACCCATGACTAACAGTGTCTTTCATGCTACTGAAAAGTTCCCAGAAAAATGTTCTTTTAGATTGGTCTGACAGCTGGTCTCTCATCATGATTAAATGGATTTGCCTTGGGTGAGCTCCAGAAATATGCTTGGGTTTGAATTAGAGTAGATTCAATAGTCCACACTAGCTATTATAAAGCTTCTTACCAACTCATGCTAAAACATAGCATTGGAGCATTTAAATTTATTTGAGATGAATCTTTCAAGCTACCCTTTTCCAGATCTTGAGTTTCTAGGACGGTGTTGGCCAGCAAGGAAACATTTGTTCCTCAGCCTGGCCATTCAACTCAGAATTGCAGCTTCCTGACAAAATACCAGACTGGTTTTACAGCTTGTGAACTAGGCCTTGAAGCATCTAATCTCAAGGATGCTATAATCCAGATGTTTCATCATTGTGCTACTGAAGACTTGCTAACCCAACAGTTTCAGAATCAAGAAAACAACTGCTTTCAATGGAGAATCATTTCTTGGTCCAACTCTGTGCTTTGGGCAAAATGAAATGGTATTCAAGATAAAGCTATCAGCATTGAACTACAGAAATAGCTTTCTGAATCTGGAGCAGCTGAAAAGCAGCTATAAAAGCTGAAGCCACATTTGTTAGCCACAAATGGTGATTGCTATCATGCAGTAACACCTCAGAGAAGAAGCTCCTCTGTTTGAGAAGACAGATGGAGCGTCCACAGCCTTTGGCTTGCCCCACTTACTGAAGTGTTAACTGCAGGGAATGGAGCAACAGTACTAAAGCCTTCTCCAGAGACCCAAATATGTATTAACAGCTAAAGAATAGCACTTCAGAAGGAAGTATGAGATCCTGAAAAGCTGTCTCTAAAAATGTGGATGTTCTGAGTTTTCCTAAAAATCAGCATTATCCATATTAAAAAGTACAATTTCCTTACAGCACGCCTCTTGTGGTAATAAAAGATTAGACTGTCACTAAGAAAGTACTTTAAATCTACTTGATGCTTAAACCTTTAGAGTGAAAAAACCCGACAGTTAATAGGAAAATATTAAAACCAGGTAAAGATAATGTACTACTGAATTCAGTACACTGGCCAGATTAATTAAAAAACAAACAAACAGAACCAAAAAACAACACTCTCAAAGAAGCTCTTTACCAAGATTACACCTAACCTACATAAAACTGCCATCTGAACAGCATTTTATACGCTGGGAGTCAGCCATTGTTTACTCAGCCATTATTTACTCAAATATATCTGACCTTGATATACATTCAGGCTGATACCTTCCATATTTGTGTCAATGTATGCAAGTAGTCTAAAATATACTGTTTGTTAAAATTGTGACAAGAGGATTTTCTATTAAAGTGTCCTCTGATCAGAACTCCATACAGTCACCAACTGCATCTTCCTGATACTTCACTGTCAACTTGCTAAATCTCAAATGTCGTTGAGATTTACAACAATTCTGCCTGGCTCCCCATCCAGATTTTGAAGAACCAGCCACTGCTACAAACAGAAACTGGCAGCCTGTAAATAAACATAATAGTCGAATTGCTAATAAGCTCAATTTACAACCAAAGTAATTTTGGGGCTTGTTATGAGGCTGACATCAGTAATTCCACATGGCTGACCATTTCCTACCAGTTACCTCCACAACTGAAAGTGTCCACCTATAATAATTTTTGTCCCATTAAAAAATCATACTTTAAATCATAGACAACTATGTTTTTTCATACACAACTAAGCTTTCTATCTGATTACTGAAGTCATCTTACTACCAAAGTATGTTGCAGAAAATGAACATTTAAGATTTGGTGTCTCAAACCTCTAGTGTTACAACTACTTTCAGATCTTACCAAGACACTTGGCTTTACTACTTACCAAAGGAACGCAAGCAACTCCATCAACATTACCACTCTTCCACATACTTTTGACAGCTTTGGTAATAGCAAGTAATTCTAATTTTTGGACATTGTATAGCGGTTGATTTCTGCAAAGGTTTAAATGATAAACTTTTATAAGTTACTCATTTTGTCATAGTAGCTATTTATATATGTATATATACACTCGCATAGAGCTGTATGTACTATTTCTGAAAAATCTGTTAAGAACTCAGCATACACACAAAAAAATTAGGTTTTACAATGTGACTTCAATAGCGTGAAATAAGAAATTTACCGAGTGCATTGATCATACAGGAATTGCATTCATAAATGCAAAATGTTTATATTTTAGGAACTTGGGCTGCCAGAACAGCAGAAGTGAAATTAAACAAGAAGGCACAGAATCCTAAGGAAAAAAAAAAAGAACATTAACAACAGACAGACCACCAGAACCCACAGACCTTATTGACAACTAATGAGTAAACAGGACATTCATTACAGCAGAAAAGATTTTAAGAAAAAGAGCGGTGAAATTTGCTACTGATAGTAAACTGTTAATGTGAAAACCTAAAATGTACTGCAGAGGATTATACAAAAGACCTATGACAGTAACTGACTGAGCAATAAAATGCATGATAAAGGATGGACAACTACATCCACAGATGAAGAAATAATACTCTCAGCTGTACTGTAAACTCCTCAGCGCATGTGTTAGGTACTGCTCCATTCATAAGGTTCTTCGCTAATTGTGGTTGCCTCAATTCCCTAAAGCACACAATGTTTTTACCACACCCCCCTCCAAGTCCATCAACAATTAGAAACTGTGTAATCTCACAGAGCAGAACAGTAAAATAGAAGTGCAAGACAGTTGATCTCAAAGCATAGAGGTTACAATGCCTTCATATTATCATCCCCCTCCCACCACAATAACCCTTTTTTTAGCTATTTCCATCTGTTTGATACTCTTTCTTTCTACCACGTGGAAAGTGGGTAGTTGATGTTTTCCCAGTGCCAGGTGGAAAAGTGTTGAGACAGTGATTTTTATCCTTTCAACAGCAGAGAACACAGGCTGTAAGCAACCCAGTCTCTTATTGCATGAAAACATTATTTTAATACTTCCTACTTGTCGTTAATCAATAGATCAGGCAAACTGTACTTGAAATTAAGTTACTGCAACTCACACTGCTGATGCACAAAGATTTGGCTAGCTAGCACATACCCACCCTTTGCATTTCCAACACAGGATCTGAGAGCGCTTGGACTTTCTGAATCAGCAAGTCTAACACACAGATTTTCTTTTTCCAGGGGTCAATTTTCCCATTGATGCAAGGAGGATTTACACATGCAAGTCCCATTAACATTAATAGGAGTTACCTACATAAATCCCCCAGCAATGATAGGATAAAAGACCCCATAGCCTGCAAGGATCCAAGTTCTAATGATTACCTGTCAAATGGCCCTAAGCATCATCATCACCAGAAAAAGCAGACGTAGCAGCTTCATAACTGACAATACTTTCAAAGGAAGGGTAACTAATTGCCGTCACAGAGATAAGGCAATGCAACAGCAGAAGGGAAAACAGCATAAAATTGACTGTTTGAATATTAAGGGTTAATCCAATTAACCACGTGAAAAAGAAAGTACTCATTAAAAAAGGAATTCAAACATATCAAAGCACTCCTCAAAAAAAAAAAAAGTGTGAATATTGTATGAGCTCCAAGGTGCTTGAAGGATAATACAGCTACTTGTTTAAAAATTCAATTAACCTTATCTTTCTTTAACTTGATTTATTAATAATCCTACAGATAAATTGCTAGTTTTTAAAAAGTCATGTTATCTTTTGAATACATCCTGTATGACAAGCCTTAAAAACTACTTCAAATAAGCTTAACCCTCACTTTGTATGCTTAAATCATTTAAAGCAAGAACAAAATGCAGTTCTGTAAAATAAAAAGATGAGTGTTATCTACTGCTATTGCAAGTAAGCTTGCAATTGGGTACTCAAGTAGCAAAGGAAAAGCACTTCACGTTTCCATTTACCACAGGAATAAAGCATGAAAACATTTTTAAGCAATCAATGTAGTGTAAAGTCATAACCTATAACTTGCAGATTATTCTGTCTCATCTCAAATCACATTTGCAGGATTACCAAACTTTGCTTCACGTGGATATTAAGTACTAAGATGTTACTTTTTAAAAACTTGTTATTTTACGTAAACATACTGTCAACACACATTAAACTTCAATCTATTACAGCTGGCAATATGCTGAAAGTAAAGAACGAAATTATCAGAAAGTTCCTGCTAGGAAGTGAACTGCTTTTCTTGTTTGGTTGAAAGAAAACACACAAAAATGCACTTGCAAGCAAACCTTTAATTTTCATCAGACAATTTCCTTGTAAACTTAGAAAATGAAAAATTCAACTATGATCCCCACTACCGAAAGACAAACGGGTACGAGGTCCTCCACTTCTTTTACAGATCTGTAGATGTTAAATACAATTACCAGATACTCGTGCTTTCCAATACACACAAAATAATTACAGTTAACAAAGAGTGAGTCTGCCTAATACTATAATATATATATAACTGCTCAACCACAAGCATCCACAGATAACCGTTGTTTAACACTGGTAACATTTTAAGGACATTTTTCTGGGGTCTTTGGGATTATATCCACAACGGTGCCTATCCAATATGCAAAGAAGGTAAATACTAAAAAACTAGTTTTTGAAATTCAAATTGGACAATGTATTATGATGCAAGACAAAGTGAACTAAATCAGTCATGCTGTAAAAAAATAAATAAATTAACCTTTATGGCATCAAGCCACTTTAAAGGCAGGCACATGCACTGTGAAACTGTACAACAATTTGGTTATGTCAAGTTCAGACAATGCTGAATATTCATCAGTCAACGGCATTTTTATTTACACACTATTTAAGCACTGCTAGAATTATATCTAAATTCAGGTACAAGCTTAAACTCTGGCTTATCATAATTCACTGATCTCTGTATTTAGACACACTGTTAATCTGGTGTATGTTTTAAGGTAAATCTTAAAATAAATGCTAAATTGTTTTTCATAATCTGAATGTCTAATTTCAAGCATTGTTCTGAATAAGTGCAAGTCTGTTCTGGTCATTTACATTAGCTTTCTCATTCTGTAACTCTTCATATAAACTACCGTTATAAACAGTTTAATAAATTTTATTGTATAAATGTTTTATGATTATCATTACAAAACATCACATACAGCTATCACACTAGTTTTAACCCCATTAACTGGGATCAATACAAACCTTTAGAATTAGCAGTTGAACCTTCTCCTCAGCAGGTTTACCTTCTCCGCAGGAAAACCTCAGTTCATTGCTAAAATGCTCAGACATCATACTTGCAAAAAACTAATTACTGGCTTACCAGAGGTCCAAACACTGCCATAAATCCAGGGAAGGTAACAATAGTTATGCTCAGTACATGAGTTTGAATTTTGTTGGGAAGTCTAGCATTAAGTTTGAATTGTGCTACAGAAAATTAAGTGTCTGGTAAAAATATGTGATTATGCAATCTTCTAAAAGAAAAACATTCTGAATGTACAACTATTCCCTGTGAGGAACATCCATTGTACCATACTTATTTCTAATTCACGGCTTCAGTTTCAAAACCACTGATTTTTTTTTTCCCACTACACAAATTAAACATGACATCCTACGTATTCTAAAGCCATTCCAGAACTGTCAATATTATTGCTTTTAAGTTTCTTTCCTAACAAGCAATCTGAATTACAGATAACGAAGCTTACATTGAACTAGCACAGGCACAATGACTTTAATAGAACTCCGACACTTTATAACAGAAGATGATCCTCTTACTAGTAAGCAACCTTTCATGATCTTTCAGTTAGTTTTGACTTCACTGTCTAAAAGATGGAGGAGTCTTTCCAAGATGTAAACTAAAACCAAATTATCCCAACAAATAATGAATTATATTTTAACATCTTAAACTCAAAGACTTTGTTTCATGAATTTTACTTTATTTCAGCTCTTAACACCCCTGAACCAGTTAGACTTCTGATTTTATTGAGAAACAGCTATTAATGAAGCCATTTGAATAAGAAAGATTATTCAAGCTAAGGAAAGTAAGGCAATCACAAATAGTATCACCATGTTTTCTTTAACCTTTTTTTTTTTTTTTTTTTTTGCCCTTCCTCCCTTTAACTTCTGTCAAGTGCCTCTTCTGCTAAGGGAACAGAGCTAATTCATTCCTCAGTATGCTCTTCAACAGCAGTACTACCTCTGCTACTGCTTTCCTGAAGTGAGGATTCAGGTTTTGTCTCCGGTGAATTATTGAATCCTGTCTCTTCTGATGCAATCTCATCTTCATCATAAATAATATCTTCCGGATTTGGTGGTGCTGGACAAAATTCTTCTGTAGGAAACATCTCCTGGAAAATAGTCTCAGCCTATTAAAGAAAACAAACACAATAAAACAACTTTACCTTGAAATGTAATATCTTATGTAAATATTGCACAGAAATTTAAGTTATCTGTTCTTTCAGATCAATACTAATTTAATATTTTGGCAGTTTTGTAAATGTGTTCTGCAGTTGTCTAAAAACACCTTTTCCACTACAAAAATATCTCTAACTCCAGTTCAACTCAAAGGGATGGGAAAGATCCTGCCTCTTTCCAGAAAGAAGGATCCAGCAGAGCCAGGAAACTGTTAGCACCAGAGCAGAAGTTCCCCTGCACCCCAGGAGAGGCTCATGGCAGAGCAGGCTGTCCTCTTGCAGCCCATGCGCACCATGTGGAAAAGATCTCCACATGCAGCCATGGAGAAGCCCACGGTGCAGCAGTGAATGTGGCCTGAAGGAAGCTGCAGCTCACGGAGAGCCCCCTAAGGGAAACAGACCCCAGGCTGTTGCCTATGCAGAGGAGCCCGTGGTGGGGCAGGAGGTGCCACTCATGAGGACCTGTGCTAGGGCAATTTCTGAAGGATGGGCGCCATGGTATGGAGCCACATTAGAGCAGTGTCTGAAGAGCTGCAGCTGCATGGGGAGCCCCACACGGTATCTGTTTGGGAAGGACAGCATCCCATGGGAGGGAGCCCCTGGAGTATGGGCAGGGAGTGACCATGAAGGAATGCAGAGGTGAAGCATTATGGGCTGACCGCAGACTCTGGGGGAGGAGGTAGAAGAGGGTGGATGGGGGGAAGGCAATTTTAGTTCTCACTGCTCTAATCTGTTGTTAATAGGCAATAAATTACATGAGTTGCCTTTACAGAGTCTGTTTTGCCTATGACAGTAACTGGTGAGTGATCTTCCTGTCCTTATCTCAATCCATGAGCTTTTTTTCCATAGTATTTTCTCTCCTTCTGAGGAGGGAGAGTGAGAGCAGCACGGTGCTGCTGAGCTCCCTACTGAGGAGCTCAGTAAGGTTTTCTTTTCCAACCCCTTGGATTCCATGGTAAATGGAGACAATTTATACAGACACCAGTTATGTCTCGCCTTTCTTCAAAGGCAAAGGAACACTGTCTCTCAATTTTGCCTGTTTAGTAAACTATGCCCTAAAAATAACCCATGATGAGAGCTCCCACACAGGCAACAATACAGGTAATTTTTATATTGATACTATTAGCAGATGCCGCACTGAAAAGGCTATCAGTAGGGTCAGTTACTGCCAACTGCTAAGGCTGATTACACAATGTGGATTCCTGGACAAGGGGGAATTGTTTTCAGATTAATACAGCATTGAGCATGTACCAAACAGCCTTCTGTGATAAACCTGACAGCTCACCAGTAGTGGATTTGTATCACTAGCAAATGAATGTAGGGGTCCATTATTAAATGCTTAAATGACCCTGTCTACTCCCAGTTCAATTTCATTTTTCACTCTGCTTCCTAAATTTCATTTTTCCATACCCATGCATAACTTTTAAAAAGCATTTATATTAGCTTGTGAATAAATACACAAAAAATTATTTTATCTACCTCAAAAACATGGTTTTGCAATTTAAAAACTCTGCCTAATAAGTCTGGAAGAGAAAGAAGAACAAATGTCCAACAAAAGTCTTACAAAGGTACATTTTTGAATGTAAGAAATATTTCAAGGCTGCACTTGTCCTTGAAACATCAAAAACATTAAAATCACTATACATAAAAGAATGTTCATGAAAAACGCCATGTTTTGCACTAAGCATTTGAAAAACCAGAGCATATAAACATTTCCAGTTGCATTTGAGAACAATTTTTTAGCTTCCAATTAGTCAGAGAACAAAAATGGTCAAAAAAATTATGAGGTTGAACATGGAAAGAAATTCTCAGTATGCCATGTAGGACATCATGACATTGATTATAATTGAACAATTTAATGGTACAGAGTGCTTTCAGGTCTGACAATTTTTTAAGTTAACCTTACCCAGCTGAAGTCATGCAGAATAACTAATAACTTGACATATTCTTTATAACAGCATATTGATATTTACTGTAAGTAATTAAGTTAGTAAATAGCTCCTCCATAGTTAAGTGTACCAGAGGTTTAAGTGCACATTTGATTATGCAGTAAGACGTACGCATGTGAAGCACTTGCACAGATATTCCAATTTACAACTGTCAAATTGCTTAAAGTTGAATAAAAGTATGTTTTATTACAGCTTTACTTCATCCTAACTACACCCCTTGATGGCACGCAGGCTAATCAATATTATTAAACTAACATTACACTAGAAATTTATCACTAAGTTAAAATAAAACAAGAATTAAGTAATCTGTATACTGAGCTGCAAATGGATAATCATTATTCGCAAGGTGAGGTAGCACAATAAATGTACCATCAATACATTCAAAGAACCTAACAGACAGAAATTAGTAATAACTAATGACAATAATGAAAAAACAGCGAAGAGAATTGGTTAGATAGCTTGGAAAATTGCATGACTTATCCCCCAAACACACACTTTTAAAATATATAATTACTAATAGCTTTCTAATCCATGAATTCGTAACTAATGCATGTTTAGAGATTTCCACTAGCTGCTAGGAAAATGAAAGTGATTTGGGAGCAGAGGGCACACCAGATTTCATGTCTATCTCCCTCCTCCATTTGTTTCAAAGGTACTTGCCCAGTAGATGGGAAGGTATGTTCTAACTGCCTTACATTCATTTGGTCTTAACAAACACTCCTTGCTTTTCGTTCCCCCAGTCATGACTTTTAATTACAAACGTGTTTATGCTAAGATAATTTTCACTCATATCAGTGACCGTCTGTTTTAAAATCTATAACAAGTTCAAAAACCCCTAACTTCTACTCTTTCTGAAAGCCAGAGACTCTTTTTGACTTTTTCTCCTCTGATATGTATTCAGTTAACTTCTATGTGAAATCTGTTGGCCATCACTGAGATGAAGGCAAACTACAACAATTATGCTGCTTACAAACAGCTTAGTCAGAAATGGAACACTTAAGATAGAACAAAGCTGAATGCTAGAAAAGGTGGCTACCTAAATTGTAAATAGCCTGCTTAACAGATATAAAAAACAAGATTTTAAACCACTTCTAACTTGTAGTGATTCAAGTTATCTTGAAAAAAATCTCATTTAAAAAAGGATTCATTTACAATTTAAAACTGCTACCATAATAATTGTCTTGCATTATTTTTTGTCTTTATCCTATGAGGAGGCAAATTACTGCCTTGTAAAAGCAAAATGAAGGGTACTATTAGCCCTTAATTACATGGTTCTGACCCTACAGTTCAGACTATGTCAGCCTTTACATTTTAAACTCTTATTTTAAGAGGTTTATGACTTAGTCATAAAAAAATCCTGCAACTAGTTAGAAGATAGCATGTACATTCTCTGAACAGAGCCATTAAAAAAACAGCTTTAAAAATGAGTAGTGCCAGTTAATACTACAAAGATGTAAAAATGTTCTCACAGATCAGCTCTGAAAGCACCCTGACATCATAGTAACTGCTGTGGCAGATTTGCCTAAGAATTTATACTTTCCTTGTCAAAACCGCTCTTTGAATGGAAGAGCTGAGGAGAAACAATCCTGCAGTCTTCTTCTATTGAACGAGTCATAACCTGCATACTCTCAAGATCTTTTCTTTTTATGTTCAACAGTAGTTGGGAAGGCATAAAAAGAAATTCAAATGTGAAATACTTAGCAAATTTCTAAGTACGCATCCCTGATGATCTCGTGTTCCTGCACACTCCACCTACAGCCAACACAGAAGGCAGCTACTTCAGAATTTCTCCACCTACGTTGTTTTCCATGGAGCTTTCACTTCTGACCTTTCACATCCCAAAAAACTAGTATTTTGTCTCTATTTGAGTACTGGTCCGTTATGTCTACTATCAGGAAAGTTGCAAGTGGTTCTCAATTCAGGATTCCAGCTAGGTGAAGACAGATGCACAGACACTCAAATACTGTGAAATAAAAGTTAGAACTGAATGTGACTTGGTGCCAAATAGTATCTCAAGGTCGTAAGTAGAGTGAGATTCCCCTCAACGCTTTCAGAGACACAAGTGCACTATAAATTTTTTTATACTAAAGTAAAGGCAAGGTAAGCCTAGACAGATAGCTTAACATAACAGACTAGTAATTATGCTGTTTTCTTGCCCCAATAGGTTTTGGGTTTGTGGCTAAGTCCTATAGGTATTAAACTACTTTGACATCTTTTCCAAGTTGAACTTGTAAACAGGATTTTCTGACCTTTCCTTTATACTGCTTCTCTACAATTTTCTCCTTTAACCTGACACGCAAAAGACTACACGTTTTAGAGAGCTGTACTACTGAAATAACAGAAATAACAATCCTACCAAGAACATCATCTTCAGGTACTGCTGCTTTCTAGATTCTCCATACCTTTTGGATTAACCATCTGCTACTTCTAATGTCAATACACTAACTGCTCTTTTCTGAAGTTTCTTCCACTCTCAATTCCACTGACATTCACTTTGTCTGTCCAGTTGTGAAGCTTTATAGATATATTATTATTGCTTACTTACCAAAAGGCAGAATAACCCAGAAGAAAGACAGACTGCACTGTACTTCAAATTGAAATTCTGCAAATAAAAAAAACAGTGGTCCTACTAACCTGTTTGACAGCACAGTCATTTCCTAAAGCTGAGTCTGGGCCAGAACAGACATACACTTTTGAGGGTAAGCCAGTGTATGAACTTCTGTCAATTCCTGAAGAATCTCTCATGTTAAAATACACTGCCCAGAGAACTCTGGGCTTTTCCAGTTCTTCATCTTCAGTTTCTGTTAAAAAAAAAGAAAAAGTGTTTCTCATAGTCAGTATTTACGTGTAATAAAAGAAATACATAATCTAGCACATAAAAAGTCAGTTAATTAACACAAAATTACCATAATATACGGCAAGCATAAACATGTATTTTTAAATTATTTAATTTTGCTTTCCATTGTTTTCAGAGATACTCTTTCATTATACTTCTGATTCCTGCAGGTATGTAAATCCTACTTATTCTGTACTCTATATGCCACAGAAGAATGCATTATCACCTGAATGAATAGTACCAAGAAGCTGGATGGAACCATTTTACACTTCATGATATCTAGATTATTCTGGATAAATTCCATGAGCAGATGATGAGCTGAATGAGTCCTCCAACTCAAAGCTGCACTGAATATTCAAAGACATTTTTCATGCATACTTTTTCCCCCTCATTTAATACTTTATCTTTGTATGGGAACTCTTTCCATTATGGACTTTTGTGTGCTTAAAGGTTGGGATTCTTCAAACCAATCTGAGGAGACTCGCCAATGCTCACAGTTTGAACAAATGACATTTAAATAAAAATCAGCAAAGAACACTCCTCATCTTAACTGCAGATAAAGAATTACCTAAAAACAGAAGCACTATTTGAGATATGCAACACGTAAAGTCTCTACACTTTGGAAATATTGCTAAATGAAAATCATTCATTAATTTATATTTATCTACACTTGTTGTGGACTTGTACTGTGTCACAATACTTGTACACATAATGAATACAAAATGACCATAAACTGTGTCTTGATCAGTCATCGCTTATGCCTTCTTGCAGTTACTTTGCATGTTCATATAATTCCTCCGCACACTGGCAAAAAAAACCCAAGATACAAAAACCTCTTGGAAGATGAAGGTCACTTTTTAACAGTGCAGAATGCAACGAACACAACACAGTTTCTAGGCTTAATAGATACTATTTGTTTGGCATATTTGCTGTCCCATTTTTGCTGTTTTAGATCCTCTAAAATAAATGAAGCCTGTAAAAGACCTAGTGAGATTTACTTCTTTCCAAGGAAAAAACTACTAGATAACATTCAAAACAGTATTTTAAAACAGCTGAATTAAAAAAAAAAAAAAAGATAAAGCTACACTACTCCTTTAGTATCTTTTTATAACTGTCAAATACTTAAAAAAAACTGCTAAACATCTTGAATAATTTGAAATATAAATTAAATTCATCAGCCTGTGAAAGTCTGAGTCTTAATACTGGGCAAGATGCTCTTTAATATATTTAAAAGTTCACATTGCTCATAAAAGTAACTTCTTCCTCATTTAGGCAGGAAAATGAATGGAGTCCTCTTCTCCAGGTGACTTTGCCTCTTTGACCTGCCATGGCCCAGTGCTCACTTTATCTGGTGATTCATTTTCAATAACTCCAACAGTATTTGTTCTGACATTTTAATTAAAATACGACCACTACCTCATCCTGATGATAAAAAGGCCTATGTGTCAGTGAAAACTAGCTTTTCAGTGCCTCAGTGCACCTGAGGACCCCATGATCACACAGTTTCTACAGAAGAATTTCAGTCAGGTTCTAAACAATATATCATTTCAAAACTGGATCACTTTAAACATTAAGATTAATGTTATCTCCCCTCCCCCAGTGACTAGAAGATGCTAAACTGCAAGCTAATCTTTTCTTCACCAATTGATTCTTCAAAATACATGGCACTGTGTTGAAAATTTAAGATATATTTTAAAGGTTAACGGTTTGAAATCAGCAGGCTTTAAATTAACAAATGCAAACATGAAAAGCACTTGCAGCGCATTTTTTACTTGCAAACTCTGGCTGTAAATAACATACTTCTCTTGTATAGGCTCTACTAAAAAAATTTACATCTTTGGGACATCAAAATAAAGCTTGCCTTTCCTGTAAACAAAAAAGTAGGAAAATGGGCTTTATTTAACATCGTTCCCTACTGCTGTACAATAACAATAAGCTACCTGCTTTTTCACTAAAAGAGAAGAAAAATGGGTAAAATACACAGAAAAGCAAGACTACGAGAAACAGAAGCCAACTCTTCACAAAACATTTTTGTGGTTACAGAAATCTGAGAGGAAAAAAAAGACTATGTACATAAAAGGATGTGTTTTTTTTTTTTTTTTTTCCAGTATGAGAAAATTCTAACTGAACTCATGAAGCGACCTGGAGTGAAGCTTTAGAGCAACTATTATAAGCAAACAGATTGTGTTTTAAAGTATATCCAAAGCTTACTAACTTGCGTACATACAATCAAACACTTCTATGGACAGGGGAGTATTGGTTTCTGATAGCAGAACCACAATTTGCTACATTTAAGAACAAGCAGACTATTTAAAAAGACTGTGTCAGGGTTAGAATATAGCAGCAGCTTTTACATGCACATTACCTGTTATATGAGCACCTGTCAAAAGTACAATTAAATTCAAGATCATGAGACTAAATTTCAAGTATTTCTGTGAAACTAGATCAAAGTACCTCAGAGATGGCTGCTTTGTCAACAGCTACTCTGGGACTGAGAAACTGTCCATCTCACGGTCAAAAGTTCATGAAAGTAGCTGGCAAAATTTCTCAAATGTAGGACTAAATAATTACTGGAAATGACTGGAAATCTGTCTTCTCAGTAACAACACAGTGCCTAAAAACTTCACACTTCCACTGCTTACAGCAGAACCCAGAGAATTTCATAAATGGTGAACAAGGAAGCACTTGAAGACTGAAAGACTAAGTAACAGCATTAGGATAGTAAAAGGCAGATGAAAAGTAAAGAAGATTGTAGCACTGAGCACATCTGGCAGCTGCAGGAAAAAAAAGCAGGTAACTTCTGGGGTTTTGTGATATTATTCATTTATTTATTCATTTATTTATCACAGAGAAGTGATAGAAATCATTAAAAACAGTATAGTTTGGAAAGAAATAAAAGGTGTACAAATTGTTCATTTCTTTACTGTGCCTTTGAAAGATGTGCTGAGGAGCAAATATATTTCCACGGGGGAAAAAAGTGCTAAATATTAGAAGAGTCCTAGACACTTAAATCTACCATTCTTGTACATTAAAGGTACATCGCAGCTGAAGAACACTTGGAACATTTTATCATGAAATACAAGAAACATGACATCTGCCTAATCATAATCTCACTCTCAACAGATTCCTTTCCTTTGAAATGCTGTCATCTAAGTAGCAGCTCACCACATATGCTCATTCTGATGATGGATTCAGATGTTCGGTAATAGCTATGTCCTATTTTTCATATAATACATAGTTATTTTTACCTTTTTCTGTTTCAGCGTTTAGACTGAATAACTTCTGTACAACAGGCTCTAAATCTTCCCTAGCAGTTTTTGTTGATGGACAGGTTATATGGACTAAATCTGTGAAAGAAAACACAAATTAATTACAATCGCCAGTATGCAGATATATAAATACTATTTACAATTTTTGAAGAGGCATAGTAGGCTGTTAGAAGTCACTGCTCTTCATATAAATCACTTCCCTTTAGCCCAGATTAGGATTGTATCATGTAAAATACACTGTATATATATATATATATATATATCACAGATTTTCTGTTTATCACTGAAGCTCTGCACCAAACTAAGAAGGAACTAAAGCTGCAGGATGAAACATTTTAAAACAAGTACTAGATATGAGCTCATGTACTCAAATACTAATTTCCATTCCAAAGTAACGTTACCTAATAACTTAGAAACAAACAAAAACCCCAAAACATGAATTCCTCATGCTGTCCTCCAACATGCGAGTCATATTCATTCAAACTCATTCTTCTGAGTTCTTGAGTACACCAGGTACCAGTGTCCCAATACCTGCCTTTCACCCATGAATCTTACTCACAATTATACTCTCTCATCCACATAAATTGGAGATCAAAGTACAATTTAACATCAGTACTACAGACTGAGAGAATCCTGTTCTATGAATAGGTGACTACTAATATCAGGAAAAGCAGGACTACGAAAGAACTAATTCATATTTTCAATTAATGATGTCTAGAAACTCGAAGAACATAGTCCTTGACAATCTAGCAGTTCAGCAACATACTTAACCCACAAATACCAGTACTTTAATCAACATCCTTCAATAATGGCTAAATTGGGACTGAGTAGGAATTTGGAATTTCCTTCTGCCTGCTTAGGCTACTCTCTGTAACTTAAATTACTGTGGTGCACAGGCAGTGACAATGAAAAGTCTTCTTGTATCGTTAACTAAATGTTTACAACTACAAACACTGTAACACAACCTATTCTCTCTGCTCTTCCAACAAAACAAAACACCCAGCTCTAAATCACTAAAGTTCATGATTTACTTCCTGCAAAATCTTTTTTTATTACCTTTAAGGTTATGGCTGTGAGTTACAGTCATCAGTATATATTTTGATTATATTTGATTTACTCAGGTATAACTGCATTAGTTACAGTGGTTGCCAACATTTGTCTTCAAGTAATTCTTCCAGCAAGAAGAACGATGAGTTCAGTTCATGATTTCATCATTACAGTCTCAATTTTTAGGGCAAGTGAAGGAGTTTGGTTCCACTCAACTGGCAATACAGATTATGTGCCTGTCACTTATGCAGTGTGATGAAAGAGCAGATGTATTTGTAAACTTATCTTAAATAATTGCTCAAAACAGAAATCAGTCAGGTTAAAAGCTATTTACAGATAATTACGTGCAAGTTTGTTTTTTTAAAAAAACATAAATATTTCCCATAACTAGAACTGAGCTATTTCTAAAATACAACTCATTTCAATACATAAACTTCACTAAATAACGTAGCATATTTTGTGAAGGAGTTCAAGGAAAAATTATATCAACATCTATATAACTGAATCCACAGCTCTGTGCTTATATGTTTTTTTTTCAGAAACAAGAAAATACTTTGGGTGGTTTTTGGCATTTTAACTACAGTGCTAAGTGAAATTCTTGACAAAAAAATTATAGAAAACCAACCATGTCTAAGTTAAAAAAAAATCCTCACATTTTGATTTAAGAGACTGTAGAATCTCGGTTACAGTGGAGGAGTAACAATCCCCTAGAGCTCTCCACTAACATATCTGCCATTCTGTTGAATCTTTAGTAGCCTTAATAATCTTGCAGAATAGACAAAACATATGATGTGGAATTTTGTACACTGGAAAAAAACTACACTGCAATCAGAAAAAAGTCGGTACTAATTTATAATTACTGTAAAGCAAACAGAACTGTATCCCATTATTAATAAAACTGCAACTTCCAAGTTTCTTTGCCACACGATTGTAAAGGCAGTGCTTAACTTTGATCTTAATTAGAAACAAAAACAACATATCTCACTGTCATGAGAACCACAGTAGCATTTTAAAGGTATCATTACTGTGTACAAATTTAAATGAAGACAAAATGAGTGCAACAAGAGTCTTGTATGATGCTTCCTAAGCACTGAATTACTATAAAAAAGAGTCAGTGGACCATTTCTCTTATCTGCTGATAACAGAAACTTAGTAGTCTTTTCTCAAATAACAAATTATCTAACCACTAGGTAATAAAGGCATTAAAATTCTGTTAAAATTTTAAAATTAAAATTTAAAATTTAGTTAAAATTTCTTAAAATTTTGTTCCAGAGTTGACAGTCAAAAGAAGAAACACAGTAAGATTACATATACCACCTGTATATACTTACATGTGTCCTTCATGCACGTCATAGTTGAGGAACACAGCTCAATGACACAAACTGCTGGTTGTCCTACATCCACTGGAGGCACTGTCAAAATAGAGACCTACCAAGCAGAAAGAAAATTCTGAATATGAAGCTGATTTGAAATGCAATTTCATCCAGGCTGTATTAACTTATACTAAAATATAACAGACTGCAACTCTACTAACTTTTATCAACTATTTAATTAAAAGAGTTTTGGTATCCACTGTATTGAAAGAAAAACACAATATTAAGAAATCACTGGTAATTATTAGATCTGCCCTGTAGCAGAGTTTAGAACACAAAAAAACTTACTTATGCTACCCAGGCATAGGTACACACAGTGAATTATGGGAAGTTACTGAAAGATAAATCTATTACAAAATACAGAGTTTTAATACCTTTACACTTCTACAAAAACAGACAGATTATCTGAGCCTCACAAATATTTACCAAGAAATTAATAATAAATATGAGCATAGGCACAGAAAAACTGTATCTGCTTCGTCATCTGCTAAGGTTTACCAACCCCATAAATATGCATTTATGCAATATATATAAAAAGCTCTAGAGGAGCAGTTACAATTTCCATATGTATAACCTGTGATCAAAGTGTTTCTATTATGAAAAAACTTCTGTTAAAGCAGAGTAATACAGAAGATGAAGTAACCAACAGAAATAAGTAAAGGTGAAAAATAACTGCAAGTTATTATACAATTTTATTTTCTGACTTATCAATAATAATCTGTGGGATCAACCCTGCAGAGATCACGCATACACAGATTTTTACAGAAGTCAATAAGGTCATCTTTTTTTGGAACATCTTCAACAGCAAAACAGAAAGAAAACCTCACAGCACAGTCCTTTCCAAAACGATGACAGTTTAGGAACTCTGTTGGCAAGAGAGCTAGTAGATGGGAATGAGAGGAGTACCTTAATGCAAGACTGCTAGAAACAATGGTTAGGAAGAATACTCTTCTCTGTCATCTGTATTCTTAGCATATAGATAATATTTAATACGTGAGAATACAGGAAGCATGCAGAAAAAACACTTAACACAGATTGCTGACCTTAAAAGACTGACAAAGCAGAAAATTGAAGAGATCTGAACAAATATGAAAGGAATCTCAATCTATAAACATGAATGTTATAAAAAAAGCCTTAAATCTTACACGAGAAACTGTTAATTAATATTGCATGAACCAACAATCAGGGAAACACAAGGCACAGAACTAAATTACAGAAGTATTACTAACAGTTTTATCAGTACAAATATCAGTAGAGAGAGCTGACCAAAAACCTCGATTCAAGCAGAAACAAGAGCATAAGCTAATTCATAACAGTTAAGCAGTTTAAACATTAGTACATACAGTTCATAAAGAGGTAAGTGAAACAAAATTGATATGTACCTGCTGCTCTGAATCTGTCTTTAGCACAGACTGATCTGTAATGAGCACTGCTCTGGAGAGCTGCCTGTAATTAAATAAAAATAAATATGTCATTTCAGAAAGATGAAAAAAATTGCAAGTATATACAAGGAAGAGAAGAACTATGCACAGAATTAGGTTGTGCTACAAAGATTAATTAGGAAACAATATTCTTTTAAGCTTAATTTGCAGAGTTCTTTATACGTTATTGTTTGAAGAGATACACTATATTTACTGTTTTACTACATACCTATAACACACATTTACGCATACGCTCTCTGAAAGGTAACTATCTTCCACAATAAAATAGTTGGCACTTATTCTTTGTCCAAAATGATCAACAACTGCTTTGCATCTGTTAAAAAAAATTCAAGCCAAATTAATAAATTCAGACAAAGTAACAAAAGTATGTATGTTTTAAATAAGTTATACAGAACATCATTTATATCTGTCAAACGAATTATCTGTACATTTTATCACGTGAACCCCTAAAACAATTGATAAAGAAATCCTATACTTATATCTTCTACATGGTATATACAATTTTTATGTACTCGTTAGAATATTAATAAATTCGTGACTTTATAAGGAAAACAGACTTAAATTAACAACACTGCCATTTGACTGTCCATGAAAACAGCATATATTTCACACTTTATATTACATGGAAAAGTCATACTCTGAATGATTTTGTGGGTGTTACCATCATGGTGTTATTTTCCCCACACTGCACATTATTCCCCAGTATATCAGTAAATACCATAACATGCACGTTGTTTATTCATAAGGCACATTATTGTAACTTCTGTGATCAAGACCATCTATACAACTAGAGAAGATGAGAATCAAATCTAGATAAGTAACAGCAGTCAGTTATCACTACCTTTAGCAGGGTTAGGATTTCACCATTGCTTCTTCTAGTCAGAAATGAAAACTGAAGAAAGGTGGAGGCAATACTTATATAAAAACGTAAGAAGTTAATAACAAGTAAGCACTCTTCCGTAATGCTAACTTCTGATGTCTGTTTCATAGGAATCTGAATGTTACCTATATTCAAATGTAACAGAAAGCTTGCAAAGTGGTAATTAAAAATCAAATGGTGTAAGTATTGTTTAACTTTAAACAAGCAGTACTTTCCATAGTTTTAGTCACATTCTGTTCAACACGTGTTTGCATTTCACTTGCAACTTTAAGAAGTTTTTTCTTAATGTTAACCTGATTTCTTTCACAAGCGCTCATTTTAATATTGCAAATAAACAAGGAAATCAATCTGTTACAGTTCTTACCTAATTATAACCTTTCTTATTGTTTATGAAACAATTTCCCCTGCCACCCCCCTACATGTAATCGAAGGAGAAAGGTTGATTAAATGTCATGTTATATCACTCAAAGCCAGCAAAAGCAGCTACATGCTTTTTATTTTCCTGCTAAGTGTTGTTTCCTCTCCTTTGTTCAGGAATAGCTATCAGGCTGTGTGTTTGATAAGATTTTGAACAGAAAAGAGACAGTGCTTTTCATATCAGTCTCCACTTTACTTCAAAGGATGATGCTGAGATAATTTCTTTCAAGTACTACTTCCAAATATGGAAGACACTTATGCACTGACATTATCAGGTCTCTGTCATCTGATATGTGTTGGGACAATGAATCATACAGAACCCTCCATTGACCTTCTTTCAATGTGTCTAGATAAAAGGATGAAAATTAGAATCCATCTCCTTGCAGTGCCACGAGTTATAAATGTACTTTATAGGGCTCATTATCCAAACTAATGGACTAAGGGCGACATCCTTGAAATGGACTTACCAGCACTGACAAAGCCGGTATGCAGTATTTCAAGACAGATATGTAAATTACTATGTGTTTGCTATATCTTTTTATTACAGATGTATAAATTTCCATTTCTCATATCTCTTCCATTTTCGAGACATAATTAAATAATTGGAAACATATTTTAAAAGTAATACTAATAATAGACATTTATTTGATCAATACAACACACGTAACCTAAAATACTCTAGAGTTCATCAGAGAAAGCCAAGTAAGTGATCTACAATAAAAACGGAGAAAATAACAAAAAAGAAAATAATCATCACGAATACATTCAATTTGCTTTAACCTCAAACTAAGCAACACTGTGGGTATTTTTTTTATTTTCTAACAACGCATTAGCTTTCCATCAAGAGCGCAGGAAGTTTTGCATATAAACTGTAACTCTGGACATAATCTGACAGGAGAAATAAAACACAGAAATTCACAAGTGAATTAATGAAACTTTAAAACAAGTACGTCTAAAAGTTTGCATACTTTCATGCTGTCTCCTCTGACTCTTACTTTCAAAAAGGGCTAGAATAACATGCTAAAAATAACTGGGGAGGTTGGGACTGTAATCGACTGCTCTCTGTAATACAACTGGAGATAGTAAAAAAGTGGAAAAACAGTGGAAAAGCTAGATACTGAACTGCTTGTTTGTTTTCTGAGCTGGACAGAATGTTAGCCATGTCTGGAGAAGAGCTGGAATGAACTTTGTCAATACTTAGGGTTAGATTAAAATACTAAATGGACAATAAGAAGTTTGAGATGAAAATCAAGTCTTTATCTATGAGTTGTCCTTACGTGTACACTGAAAAAAAACTAAAAAACTAAAACCTCAATAAAATTTGGAAGTCTATGAAAAATGTTTATAAAGTAGTCATGAACACTGCACAATTTGTCTATGTGTATTTTGTTTAACTTATTTATAATCAAGACAAACTAGTAATATTCCTACACACTTTCTAGCTTGCTTTTTCTACAGGATGTTTTCAAGTTTTCAATTACAGCTGAAAAACAAACAAAAAGAATCTTAAGAGAGTCAAAGCCTGCAGGTAGACTAATGACTGATAAAACGTATGTAACACACACCATGATAATTTACGCAGCTGTTAAAAAAATGCCACTATGGAAAAAACTATGGGTTGATTTTTCTTAGCTCAACTTTAAGCCTGCCTACAGGCCTGATATTGTAAAAGAATTTATCCCAGAATAAGAGGGCAGCATAGTTTATGACAACAATCTACCTAAAAACTCATTAAAGTCTTTTCTCTTGAAGTGACATGCATTATCAGCAGAGATTAATCTGATGAGTCTTTAGGTGAGCTCCATTTTTAAAAACGCAATAACAGAGGGCTTTGTTGTCATCTGATGAAAATCAATTAGAGTAGGTAAGGCCACAAGGAAAACTAACATCACTCATCACCAGCCCCCGGCAGCTGAAATGATTTGTCTTCCAAGCTTGGGTGATCAGGAGCTGTAGTAATATCACAGGGAAATTAATTTAGTTTCTATATTCTAGACCCACTTTCCTTGTTCTGGAGGACCTATACACAAATTACTTTTAATCAAGGTTGATGTGTTATTAATATCAAGGAGGATCTTTGAAGAATCCTTTTTTTTTTTTTTTTTTAAATTGACCTAACACATTTTTCATCTGTATTTTGTATATAAACAGAAGGTTACTTATATTATCCTTACCGTCCCGATTCTTTGTCCACTACAAGGCACTGCACGGAATGGCGAAGACAATAGATACCACCAAACACAGCACACATCCTAGAAACATACAGAATAATGGTTACTCCTATCACAACCAACTGTAAGCAATGTGAGCAAGGCAAAGTATTGTGCACATTGTCACAGTACAACATTCTTAACTACAAGTCAATTTCCGAATCAGACAATCAAAACTTAATAAAAATGAGGAATATCTGTCATGTAGTTTTGCAAAACGTTTGTTCACTTTTTTTTTAATTGCATTTATCATAGTCTCCTAAATTGTTACACTAGCTTAAGAACTCTGTTATCATCCTCAATCATTAGGGTAGAAAAGCACCTATTTGCTGCAGACAGACAGAATAACTGCTGACCATGTTACACTGCAGATGGTACAGAATGAGAAGAAGTAACCAAACCGAACTCCTACTTGAATTTTAAGTGTGATTCAAAAATTTACTCTTGCTAATGAATCTCTGGGGATTACTTTTCAGCTGATACGTGACACTAGGCAGTGCAGGCACTTTACTGGCTATGAGTAGCTTAAATTTTGAGGGTAACAGAAAAGGGTATTTAAAATCTCAGTGTCCTCTTACGAACAGTCATTCCTCCAAGTCCTGCGTATGTTAAGATCTAGCTGCTATGTATAGAATAATAAGAAAAAAAATGTTCTAAGCAGAAAAAGGAACCAGATTCACAAGTCAGTTTTTAAAAAGCTACAGTAACTAAGCTGTTGAACAGTTTTCCACTTAGCAACAGATCCCAATCACACAAGTAAATTGCACTATCTAAACATTAAGCCAGAACTACAACTCATCTGTTTTTATACTGTAAAGAGACTGACAGTTAAATATCATAATTTATTTGATTTAAGGTGTTAGGAAGTTACTTTTGAATGTGTTTATACCAACTTTTACAGCAATTATTATCTGGTCATGGTTCTGTACTTGGCTTTGATGCATTGGGATGTATACAGTTGAGAATGACACTGCTGCAGTAGGGGTCAACAGCTCAAATTCAGTCCTCAACAGGTACATTTTACCACAGCATTTGTAACATGGCTCATTGTAAGATGTAACCTGCAACTACACCTTGCATGCACTTCTGCTTAGAAACATGCTGCTCTAAGACCCGTGCCTTCTATTCACCGCTGTGGACTACTTGTAACCAGGCCCAGAGACTAATGTGCTAAATCAAATCATACTCAGATTACCTACTTATTTTAAAACGGTCAATGAACCATCTTCTTTGTTCCATATCCAAAGAACTAGTATGACAGCACCTGAATTAAATCTGGGCCTTCACATGAAGCGAGCCCACTGCAAGATTTCATCACTAGCCAGGATGTCTCACTGCCCCTCACCGAAGCCTCACCAAAGCTCTTCACCAGATGAATCTGTCCTATGCACAAGATCCAAAATTACTCCCACATAAAGCAGCACAGTAGAAGTTCAGTTGGTCTGGCTATAAACATGATCTCCCCATCCTAACTTCCTAGATCTTCCAAGCTAAACCTCTGGCTATTAGTTTTCAGATGATATGCTGAGACAAGACAATTAACAACCACTACCAAAAAGAAAAAAAAAAATAGAAGCTTAGTTTCTGTTAAGAGATGCCCCAAATCTTTACTGGAGAACGTTAACATTCAAATGGCTGCAATATCACTACTTATAAAAACCTTTACTCCTAGCTCCTTAAAATAAAACTTAATATAAGATAACATTATTGAAAATGCAACCAAGCAAGGATGGACAACAATTCATTTCCTATGTTATTGTTAACAGCGCACTATTTTCAGGATATTTTTACTGTAAGAATAATACAAAACAGGATGAAGTTCTCAGTGTAGCAAAAGGTAAAACAGTAAGAACACTGATGAAATATTTTCCCAATTATGTTAAAAAGAGTAACAATCTTTCTTTTTAAAATTTACAGCCAGTGTGGAAATAAGGGAAGAAGGAAGATGAGGGAGATGACCCTGATCCCTTAAAATTTCAAGTTCGTTGTGTTCAGACAGTCTGATCTATCTTGGGAATCTTTGTTATTCTATTTTCTCCCATGGATCATTCACTTCAATCAGCTATCACTGATCTCATGAATGCAGAAAAGAAAGAATACAATCTTCAGATTGGCATAAACTGCGTATCTTCAGAGAACTGCTGAGATAACTGTCAAATGTTATCAAGTGACATTTGACAAGTCTTCCTTCTTCCTACAAGTTAAATAAACCCATGCTTCGTGATTCCTGTTATTCAGAATAAACTCTTGCAAGAAAACATAAAACAGTCTGTCACAATACTGAACATGCTACAAACTTGTCACATTTTACCATATCTGAGAAGGACAGTCTAAGTTTTCCTGTTAACATCCCTTTTATTCCACTACATTCCAGTGGGACCCCGCTATTTAGTTTTCAGCTCACAGATGAATGGACAGAGTTGAAAGTAGGAGGGCATAAAAACTAGAAATTACATCTGTCATCTTGTTAACAGAGTTGGTATAGGTGTTGCATTTAAAATAAAGGAACGTGCAATCCTATTTTTTCTTTAATAGAGTTTACACTGTAATTAAAAAGATTAGTGTTACCACATTTCTAATACTCGTATGGCATTTGCTAGGCACCAGCCCAGCTACAACACACAATTAATCTAAGAAAGGCAAGGTGGCTTGCTGGAATGTAGTTCTCCTTGACTTTCAGGGCAAGCGTGGGAATTTCATGGCTTACAACTTGTGGCTTTTTTGAAGTTACAGGTCTTCAGTGAGTTCCAATAAATCATATATTATTTAAAAATAGGAAGAGTATTTTTTTTTTTTTTTTTATTAATGTGGGGTAAAAAATAATTAGAAATAAATCTAATTCAACCAGCCTTAGGAAAAGGATTTTCTTAATTCTCAGTTTGGTAACCAATTTTCAGACCTACCGCTGAGTTCCAACTACTGCTGAGTTCTAACTTTCAAGCGTACTAAGTATTACTGAAACTTTACAGTAAGTATGCAGAAATAACACTAATCATTCAGCCAATGCTTGTCATGCTCTAATTTGCTGATGGAGTTCAATTATTCCACAAGTTTTAATGTGAATATATTCCCAAGTGAAACTGACGTTTATTCTCCAATGTTGAAAATGTGCCTTATCTTATTTAATGAAAGATACCAACTGACAAGTACAAGAAAGTCTATTTCTGCAAAACCATTTTGTGTCTTCCCTATCATACCACTGTATGCACTGTTTGTTTGTAAGAGCAGCTCACAGAAAACAGTCTGTCAGGAGACAGCAGTCTCCTTAAAAATTAAAGATAAAAGCTGTAACTCATCCACATTTCTTCGTCAATTCAATGACCATGCAATGAGGCACTGCAAAAAATAGGGATGCAGAGAAAATTGTGTACCTCACACTGATAGTATTATGCCTTGAAAGAAATATTTTATTACATACTAAAGATATTCTGCAGTACTGAAGAACATTCATTGCCTTTTTGCCCTGACACCACACATAAGAACAAATCCAAGCCATTAATGTCACATGTGTAACTTTCATGGATGATAAACTTGGAAGAAAAGAAAAGCTTGATGTTGCGAACTTGACTTCGGAAAACGTATTGGCACTGGAAAGCCACGTTAGATAGTTCAAGGACAGTTAATACCATGATATCTTTTAAACAGTACGAATAATGCAGCATAGCAAATGGCTGAAGTGTGTTAACAGCCCACATCTCCTCCGAACTGTACTCCAACAAATGGTCTATGGTAACGCAAACAGTATTTCTTACTTGCTTCTTGCCAAATCAGAAGGTCCAGTACCCTAGAAACACCGCTTCTGTCCATGCAAAATTCATCACGTTGAATCCTGCTCTTGGTTGTCTGGATGTTGTTGAACGTGACACAAAATAACATCCACTGAAGAATTATTACAGAGCCTTGAGACACTGGCTTATTGTCTGTAATGCTGCAAAGAACGACTTCTAAGCTGATAAAACACGTATCAGGATCTTTCAAACCAATTCTGATAAATTTAGTTCATACAGTATAACAAAAAATTTGTACTGTTTCCTAACTAGAACTAAGATTACCTAGTTAAAAACTGTAGAAACTATACTTTTCTGTTCACTTCAACTACAGTAAAGATCGGTGGCTGTTTGTTGTTTTGTTTTTCTTTAAATATATATAAATACACTTTATTTTACTAGCATGCTTTGAAAAAACTTTGCTGCTTGGCTGCACAAAAATGCGAATGACTTATTTTCAAGAATAGTCTGCTTTCCAGCAGAGGAGGGCATGACCTGTTTTCACAGTAGGCCAGCAGAAAGTGTTTCTTTTTAAACGAAAATAGGAATGAATTTTGATTCTATTGTATTAAACAACCATGAAGAGCCAAAATACCTATTAAAACAGCTCCACCTGAAAAACTACATATTTAGGAAGACCTTGCCAAAATTATTTAAATATAGAAGCTGAAATATTAACTGAGTGGCATCCCAGTAACCTATGGTAAAAGTGAAATCACTGTGCTAACGTTACTTTCATACAATAGGCTATTCAAGAAGATGTGACTCCACTTCAAGCACAAGGGAACTCTTTGATACCATTAACCCTAAATGACAGGCATTTAAACTGATATTACTCTAATTAACTACTGCCTACAACAATATTTTAAGTTTTGCTGAAGGATAACAAGAACACTGTACTCTGCTTCAACTTTGCCCCTGGGACATCAAATCATATCACAACTAAATTAACAGTTTTGAAAAATTTTGGCCTGGTAGCCCTCCCTCATACGCAGCCTTTAAATGCCAGTTCAGTTCCCATCAAGGTAAGAATCAGTAGCTGTAATTGCTAATACAGCTGTGAAGCAATTGTACATATTAAAAGCTGATTTTTGACAACACGTTCGTGATGATTTATGAGTTTGTATATAATTGGATTATTCTATTAATTTTTCTGATTAGTGCTTCAGCTAATACAGTGAAGGTCACTTACAAAATAAATCTTCATTACATTTCACAGAAAGTAACTGCCTCCAACTAGTTGTTTTCTTTAATTAAACACTAATGTAACATGAGAGAAAAATAGGCTTCAGGGTTGCTGCATCTGTTGCAACATGAGGAGTTTACCACTTTGATGTAATGCTCTGAGATATTAATTGAACAAAAATAGAACATCTCTCCACCTGACATCTCTATTTTCAACACTGAGATATCATAAACACCCTGAACTTGCAGACCACCCTTAATGTGAAACTCCATAAAAGTAGTGGAAAACCACATCACAAAGTATAGTTTCACTCATATGAAAAAGTTTTTACTTCTAGCATATATTCTGTCTTCTAAACTGTGTGGAGGGATTAATTAGGAAATACTTTTCTTAACAATTGTACAGTTCTCTGCAACAACTATTTTCTTAAAGATGAATACTGTATGAACAACACAGCAAGTTTGGAGGAAGATCAAAGAAAAACATGCCAAGGCCTGAATGAATGCATTGTTCTCTTTTGATTTATTTTTTCCCCCACATAGACCAACCAGTATCCCCGTTCTTACGTTAAATGCTCCGCTTCTTAAAGGTCTCTACGACTTAAGCATTTCCTTCAATATTGCTTTATGTTCTAAAAACATTACACAGTAGAATACAGATAAATGAATTAACTATAGCAGCTACTGTTAAAAGAAGTAATTTTTTCAAAACAGAGTTGCCATATGAAAGACAAATTTCATTATGTGCAGTGATCACCTCAGTGAAAGGAAAAAAAAAGTAAAAACCAGCACCAAAGAAATACTTAATACTGCCACCTAGAACTGTTCTGGCATTTTTAGTTAATGATAAGAAATGACAACAAATCCTAGAGCAAGCAAATGAAGACAGCGTCAACTATTCTGACTTTTTCCTGGAGACTCTGCTCAGCATTCCCGTAAAGTTTAAAAAATGTCCTGATGAATTTACAGTTATCCTAATTAACAAATCCAATTAACAAAACCATCAAAGTTTTTTGCAGGAACCAGAATTCTTATGCCTGTACTTATATAGCATGGTAGCTTCTTTTACCAGATCTTGGCTTCTGTCCTAGCGTTGCAAGAAAGAAATTCTGGAGCTCTGATCTGGCAGCACTATAGTAAGAGCTGCTATAATGGCAGAGCTCCCAGTTGGAACACTGAAATAGCAGTGAAGGACCTCTGCAAAGCGAGGACCTCTGCACCCTTCATTTTCACCAACCTCTTCTCATGGAGAACTAAGAACTGCTCTTCTGGATTGTACGGGTTTAAGAATGTTATATAGAGAAATATGTATTCCTATTTATGCCTTTAAATAGTTTAGATTTCAGCCTTCCTTAAATACCGTATTTAGAAGGAAAGGTATGTTTACAGAAAAGTCTACCAAACTAACCTATTGCAATAATATATACAATACAATAATTACAAGAAAATCTCAGCAAGAGGGAAAATTATAAAAGATTTTAACAAAGACTTGTAAATTACAAAGAATTACGACAATTTATTGGGGTAAAAGTATATCCAGAAAAAAGTCTCATAAAACTATAATGATAAAGCATGGTCACTTGTTGAAGCAAAACCAGATATTACTAATAAATTAACACAGCATACAATAGTATATAGTAATAAATTTCATGTGCTTCCAAAAACTGTAATGGAAAACTACACATTGGAAAGATGATGATCAATATGATGAAGTATGGGGCTACTACCTTCTGAGCAAAGATTCAAAATTTCAGGTAGGGAATATGGGATTAGGTTTAATACAAGTAGTTAGAGCCATAAAGTGGCTCAAGATTTTGAAAGGTCAAAACCCACAATGTTCCAAGTGTTCTTTCTTAAAATAATGACATTTTTACTCAAAATAATATGTTCAATGAATTTAATTAATACTCGTGCATCTTGTTTTGCAAAATTATTTCAGAACAGGCTTCAGAGGTAAAGTTACTACAAAATTAACTTATACTTAAGTTGCATGCTCTTGACTGAGTTTTTAGGCAAAATAAAGTACAACACATTTTAGCCATATCACAGATGTACTAGTATCACCATATAGCTGTTAATTACCAGAACTTAAGAAAAAAAGTTGTTTAATACTGGCTTAGTAAATGGGAGAATTATACAAAGATTTTTTTCAGGATATTGCATTAACACTACTTAAAAGTAAGTACAAATTAATTAACATTCTCTCGGATGTTATACTCAAACAGATGACTTTTATGTCAGTAAGGTAAAGATCCACCAGACAATATATTCAACTATGTAATTAGCAAGTATCCTACTAACTAAGTCCAAAGCCATGTGTAAATTGTAAGACATTACCACAAAGCAGGACAAAAAACCCCCACAAAATTGTTCAGTGGTTTCTCTACTTTTGTGACGGCAGTTAACTACAACACACCTGAAGAGTGATCTCTATGGAAGGTGAAAGCACGAGACCTGTCTGGCTGTACGCTGTATAGATCTTACAAGAGAAGAAGCCATTCCTCAAACAAGGTCCTTTATCTGCAATTAAACAACAGTTCTGCCCTCAAAGAGGAAGTTGAGATATTCAGACTGTAGGGCACAGACGCAAAAGAGCAACTGCAGAAACCAGTCATTGAGCATTAGGTCATCTACAAAATGCATCTATGTTCTCTTGGCTTCCAAACAAACCCTTCCAAATTCAAGTTAGCTTAACCAAAGAAAATCAGCGACTATTTTACCAATTTAGTAATGTTTTGGAGGCTAGTTTTCTCTGCCTTCTACTTTAATCAAAATGGACTCTGCTAAACTACATTAGCACTTACATCTCACATTGGTTGTTTCCACAGATCTGCTCATGATGCTGTAACGTATCAAATCTGAATCCTTTAACACAAGACAATTTGCGCTTACCCACATAAACCGAGAGTAATTTGCTTGTTAGGAGATAGCTGATAAATAATACCAAAGTAATGCATTGGAGTATATTCCAACTCCTATAATACAATTTCTCAACTGAAATTTTTTCCACATCTAGTTAGGGCTCTAAAACGTTTGTATTTTGTCAACATCCTTACGATTCAGAGCATTCCATGTGATATATCTTAATATAGGGCTGAAGGCCCTTAGGAAGTACAAACTTTTGAAGATGACTATACTTGTTTTAAGTGAAACAGTAAGTATAAGAAAAGCTCTCATATTCGTAAATATTTTTTAACCAGATGTCTCATTGAGAAAAAAGTAATTCTAGAACTGCAATGTATTTTAGAAGTTTCATACAATGCATTAGAATGCATTTCCCAACAAAGGTTATTTCCAAATTAAAAGTCTTTCCCTGTCAAATCCTGAGAAATAATGTGGGCAAGGACACAAAAGCATTCCATAGCTTTATTAACGACAATGCTCACTGATCTGTGAATAACCTGAAAAAAAATGAAGATTATTGAGTTACTTTACCAATCTATCCATCCATCACTAGAGAACAGGTTTCAGCTTGATGGATTATCACACTTCCATGATGTTTATCCCAAGAAAGAGTTTCTCCTTAGGGGGAAAAACAAACAACCGATCCTACAAAGTCATGCTAAACACTTGCCCATTTGGCATTCATCTATGAACAAACTGAAAAGAAATATATTAATATATATTAATATATATATTAATATATTTAAAAAGCCAAACTGCATCAGAAGTTTTATTATTTCACTGAACTGCAAGTGAAAATGAAGTAATTACAAAGAAAGCAGCACAGCAGCTTCTCTTACTAGTAGGCATTTTGATTAAGACCAAGCAATAATGGCAAGTAGTCAGTAATTCTAAAGTAAATTTTCTGGTCTGAAGGGAATTATCTTAAGTGATAATGGATATATAAATATGAACATGATTTATTTTGAAATTTAGAACTTCTCTCTCAGATACAGCCTATGTTTTTAAAATCAGCTGTGATTCTTTCCTACCAGCACAGACTTGCAGACTAAGAGTCAAATTTGTCATGCAACTGTCAAAAGGAAATAACAACACTGTTTAAATTTAGTAATAAGGCAAATCTTTTAATACAGAAAAATTATGTATACTGCTTACATGTAAAGACTTGATACTTATTTATAGATTCAAATCAACGAGATGTTATTATGAATTTTTTTAATAGATCAATTTTAAATGGATATTACATTCAGGTTTCCTAAGGTCTGGCTTTAATTTTACATTACCAAAAGCTTCCTAAAGATCTTAACATGTAGATAATTTGAAATATTAAATACCCAAGGCAACCTTAGAAGCGTCGATATTTGCAGCAGATATGGCTCAAATGTAAGCGTAAAAACTGACTATTCATTTTTGAAATACATACAAGAACTTTCCAAAGCAACTGCATAATCCATCGTATCTTAGCCTGGACTCAATCATCTTGTAAATTCAGGGATTAAAAGGGATGAATCACCTTCATCAAATCTTTCCTCTATCAGAAAATTATCACTGTCACTGGCTCTGCCACAAAACGACTAATTTAGGCTAGAATCTCTAACAACTACTTAAAAAAAACTGATATTGCCCATAAAATGACACAACGTAAAAGTTCAGAGCCTTTCTATAGGAAATGCAAGACATTAACTGATTACCCATACAAGTCAGTGGATCATTAGTTCCCATGGCAAAGCAGCAGAAGACCACCTATTACCAGGACCACATTTGTCAATTCTTGGATGACTATTAACAAAAAAAGAAAATAAGAGCAGGGTGTATCACCCCTCCAAACCTTTCACATGCAAACAGATGGTGTACAAACAGTCTCTAATTCTCTCTAAAATTTTAACTGGGGAAAAAAAAGCACCACTACTTAGAAAGGCCAGTTTCCATTTGGATGCTCATATTTGCACGTGTCCAGAAAAAAAGAATCTGAAAACAAACTGAAGAGAAACTCAAAGACTGATCAGAATTCAGGTTGTTCATAAAGCAAGCATGTGGAAAAATTGCAGAAGTGAGGTCACAATTCAAAATAAATAGCCTCATATCTGGCAGTTACTTTGGACTGATTTATTTTTAACTTAAATATCTTACTTGTCCCTCAGCTGCAAACGAAAAATCAGAAGTTGACCATTTTTTAAGATTTACTTCTTCATTAGGAAATGTTTGGGGCATTTCCTAGTCATTTCCAGAAGTACATTAAAAAAAACAACACAATCACCCCATGCAATACAAATGCTGCACTACTGAGGCCTCTGAGCTTACAACAATGCCCAACTGTCACCTTTCTTCAGAGATACGTTTTCAGGAAAATTAAAGTTGTTACAGAATCGCAACAAACACTTTAGCACAGCAAACCACAAAACATACAGATTCCTGCAGCTGCCTTGCATCTATTTCAGTGGAGTTTTGGTGTCTTATGCTAACTGTAGCAAATCTAAAGGTTTGGTATCATTTTCCTCAAATTGTAGGTTATTTTTTCATTAATTTGTTTTAACCAAGCATAATGCTTACTACTTCGTTAGAAAAGAAGGAAGATAATGGTTTCATACCTACAAGTTTGAACCAAAGGCATTTTGTATTCAAGCTAGCAAGGTTTTGCTTCTTGTCAGCCTGGAATAGCATGAGGCTTCCAACGACCTTACTTATACCACAGATTCAATTTATAGAGACAGAAATCTCACATCTGCACCTTGACATATTGGGAGGTACATTACAGTGATATAAAAGTTTAATTTTCTCTCCTAAACCATACCTGTTTAAACCAATAAAGAACTAACACCACTTTTACTCACTCTAATGTCATCAGTAGTTATGAAATGTTGTACTGTTTATGCAGAATTCATTTGGAATGCAGGGATGTGACTTACAAACGTCTTTGACTCATTCACATAAATATGCATGCATGCCATTCATAACAGTAGCCTTGATGAGAACACAGAGTGTAACTGGCTGCAAGAAACGCTTAAGAGGTTTACATTAAAACAGAATATAGAACAGCGGTTAGAAATCACAGAACAGGTGACACCTTACTCTGATAACCTGGTGATAAAAACTGTAGTGTATGATGTATAGGTTGTGGCATTACTACTTTACCATACAGTTTGAATAGTATTCCTCCAATACTTCTCAGATTTAAAAAGATGTAATACCCCAGGCAGACTAGATATATTAATTGGGATTAATTAAAAAAAAGAAAATAAAAGAGGTGCCTGCCTTCTAAGCTGCTCACTCAAAAACAAAGCCATTCCAAACTTGCTAATTTTTTTTTATCTAGATGGTTTATAAAATCTTTATACAAATCTTTTAAAAACATGATTATTTCTTGGTTTGTGAGAGTAGCTTGCTTCAACTATTTATATACTCTCCTTATCCTAACGGTAAGACTTACAATTCAATAAAACCAAACCAAACCTAAAATGCAGCAAACAATGGGTATAAAGTTCAATCTAGCTTTAGATTTCCTGTGATTGTCGAAGTGCTTTCCAATAAGAAAATTCATACCACCTCCAGACGCCACTGTTTCTAATTCTTGAAATATACTGCTGGTGTAGATCAGAAAATTGCCTGTGCTGACTATTAAACCAAATGAAGCCAAAGGGCTTTTAAGTCTGCAAGAAAAAATATAACGAGAATTCTAAGTTGAACTTCAGTAACTTTTTTTTCCCCAGGTATTTGAAGTCTAAGAAGGTCTAAGGAGACTGATGGCAAGACTTGTGCTTCTGTAATGGCTCCAATAATCTTTTGACTTTTCACCTACTGGTCATGTACTTGTATCTAGTAACACAACATCCTGGTAGGACAGAAAGACATCCCTAACATCCATAAACACCAGTTCTTTATGTCCAGAATCCTCATCAGGAATTTGAATAAATATGTAAAAAATCTTGCTCACTAATTCTGAGTGCTTAATTACATAACTCCCCCTACTTTTTTTTTTTTTTTTTTTAATGTCTTTAGTTTAAGGCACAGACGAAAAGTTATTGGAAATGCCAAATAAAGTTTCCATTTAATACAGTACAGAACAATTCCTAATAACCTAGTGAACTAATGGAACCATTAGGTAATTTATATAGATGAATACTGAAACATAACAGAGGACAATTTCACATGGCCAAGTAAGACCTTCCACGATAACACCAGTTGCTGTTGCAATCAGCTCCTTTATAGACCCCTTCCATGAAGTACAATAATTATTCTAGAATATTTCTATCAGCATGTAGTTACACCCATCCTATATACTACTACAGAAGCTCAAACTGCTAAGGCCATTCTTTTAACTGTAGCTTATGTAGTGCTACAGAGAAGAAAATCTATCATGCAGACAAAAAAGGAATGTTAACAATCAACAGCAAGCTATAAAACAAATTTCTTAATTGTAGCACACACAGAAAAAGCAGAATTTGTCCAATAAAGAACTAAGTAGGTAAAACTTTGCACTGGTATTTAAACAAATGATATCTGAATACATAGCACAAAATCACTTTAGGTTAGCTACACTAAAAACCCATGTAGAGCAGATGCAAAGGCTGTCAGCAAAAATAAAAACACCTGAGAACTGTTAGAAAGTGGTGAAAATCAAAACCAACCATTCTCTGTACTTCTATTCTTGACGGTCACCCAAAGCACCAGTCAACAATTCCTCTGCAAGATTTACAATCCTGAGCACATGTCTGGAGTCACACTAAAGAACACACATCTTGCCCACAGTTCAACTGAAAGGGTTGAAGTGGATATTGTTTTATTCTGACATCAATATAGGTTTTGTTTGTTTAATTACTTTCTAAGGCTCAAGTAGCGGAGAACACGTCTGTTGTTTAAGATGTTAGCATGTAAAACTGCCGTCAGTGTGTCTCAGTAACAGGGCTTTATGATGCCTTTATACCCTGCTGAAGTTGGACAGTTTGTGGTCTATACACGCAGACAGACAAAATTATGCCAAGAGAATAAGGATATGATATCACACTGGTTGCCCCATGTGTATAACTGTGATACAACAAGGGTGAAAGAACTGCATATTATTTTGTTCAGTAATAAACTGACAATAGTACTTTCTTCCTTTCAAAAAAAACCAACAAACCCATTCACTATTAAATACCTATAAAGGGACAAAAAAAAAAAACTCTAGATGCACTTTTAGCACTAGTTAGTATATCATAAATTTGTGTTACATCACCTTATAACTTCAGTTAGATTGAAAGGTAAATTTTCTCAGCCTACCAAAACGTATGGTCATCTCAGACAGACATCACCATTAAGTCTCACCCGTCAGTTTTAAAAAGGAACCGTCAAGTACAACTTAAATAAACTCTTGTCCACTTCCTAGCCCTTACTACCAAATGCAGTCATTGACTGCAAACATCACCCATTACAACTTAGGAACAATTTTCATTTTATTACAAGTAATAAAATGGCATAATTTACAGCATTTCTGCTTCTCTCAATGAAATACTCTTCAAAATCTAGTTTCCTGATCTCATCAGCTGAGTGCTTGACTACCCTATAATTATTATTATTATTTTTTTTTTTAACTAAAATACTTTTTTTTTTTTTGAGACTTGTCACTTTGTGACTTTTTTTGAGACTTTCCATAGCCAGTGAAAATACAAAGCCAACAAAACCAACATGAAATTGTTAGAGAGGTGTCTTCTATTGAATGACCTCTATCAGCTTAAGGTTACGAAATATTTCCTGTTTTGAAGATGTGCATTAAAAAAAAAAGTTAAGACCCACCTGCAAAAACACTGTGGAATCTCTCCTTGACCATACAGAGGAAACAAAAATGGTGTGTTGCCATAGCGGCCAAGGCACTGAAGAAACTTTCTTGTTGCCTGAAGACCTTCAAGAGTGTTGCAATCATTTTCCGAAACCATGGCGATAGAATGAAGAATGAATTGCTGCAAGCTAGGTGTTAATTTTCGTGTTTTTAAGAACTGAGCAAATGTACTGTTCTTGTAGTCTGAGAAAAAAGGTAAATTCAAGTAAAGGGCATAGCACAACATCTGTATTTTCTCACAAACATTTTTCTTTGGGCTGAACTGTATTAAAATACACAAAGATAATTATAAAAGCAAATGAGTTCAACAAACATTGCTCAAAATGGATAATGTAACTTCCATATAGAAAATTCTCAGGAGAGAAATATCACTCTATTAAAATATTTCAGAATAACACAAACCTATTGCATAAGACAAACACTCTAAAGAGCAACATCTAAACATGGCTCCCTCATTTATTCTGCTATGTTCATCTAAATATGTTCCTAAGCTGTGAGAAATGTAAGAAACTGTGCACATAAATCCATTGGTTTTGAAGTGCCTGAGGATGGCAAATTACTCAGATCACCTGAAAGAGACTCATACTGTTGAATCCAGATTGATTTAGTTATTAGATTGTACATATATGCAGAGAAGAGCCATTCAAATAATTTTTTTAGTTCACTTACTTGCAACAAAAAAGCAGGGATGAGATAAGCAGAAGCCAGCGATGAGGAATTGCCCCCTTAAATTAATACTATTGCTGACACTTTCTTTAATTCAAAGAAATACAAGTCTTTTAAGAGAGAGTTAATGTAAGCATTGCACCCAAATTATACATCTCTAAAAATATCAGTTATCTTAATAAAATCCGGTACTTCTACGGAAAATATTTCAATACTATTCACAGATTTGTTCTTAAGCTCATTTCAATTATGTGAAAATTCACAGGAATCAGAACTTCCACCAGTGCTGTGCCTAGTATTATCAAGCCACGTATTCTGCTTAAGACTCAACCAATGTCTTACTAAGAATGCATCTCACTACCTGATGCACAGCCATGCAAGTCACTGACGACAAGTGTTTCTTTGGTTTGTTTTTGTTCTTTAAATTCAACCACAATGAACTCTTCCTATAGAAAGTTTGCCTTGCAATGAATGTAATCATCTCACGAAGAGCAACTTTAAAGTTGTGAAGTCCCTACATTATATTAACCTGACTGAAAATATTCCCAGTTACTTCTCAGGCTACTTTAAAGTACAGGAGCAAAATGTGTTTAACTATCTTTGGAAGTAAAATAAATCTAATGTAGTTTAGGCACATAAATCAACAAATTAATTTAAAACTGATCTGGGATTTTTTATTTATTTATTTTTTTACCTAACAGATTTTCTGAAAACCACCTATATTATTACTCTATGTACCTCTACTTCTTCCATCAGCAAAAAAACTGAAGTTACCTGTAATCTACAGACCACTTGAATTTAATGAGCTATTCCCCCTACAGGATTTTGTAATTTCATTACAGACTGCTTCTCTAACCTTGCTGGATGATTCCCTATATTGACCAATCTTCTCCTGTGTACAGTTGAACTAACTTTCTCTGATGTCTGTACCTGATCTAAGAGTCTCATACAGCTCTAAGCAACCAGACTAACACAAGTGATTTTTAGAACTGTTCCTAACACTAGCTTCTTTCAAAACATAGCTTAATCAATCTACTATCAAGCTACACAAGCACTAACTTGGTTCAGTCTGAAACTTACATTAATACTTTCGCTATTCCTGTCCTCATTCCTTTTTTTTTTTTTTTTTCCCGAGTTTATTTTCTGACTCCAAGGACAGAGAACAGCATCACCTAACTCTTGGTAACCTTAAGTATATCTTCTTTACTTTTAAAGAAGAGAGTAGGTGCCCGTCACCCTCCTTCTCATACTCAGTAAGCTTTCGACAACATGGCTCAAATATATTCTCTCCCCGGACAAGCCAAAAATTAATTGAAGCACTTTGAACTTGCTCTGTCAGTTATTAAAGTACATTTAAATCCTAAATTAAAAACTCCATTTTCTCCATTGCTGATTTTGTGGCAACATATTGTCAAGTAAGACTTGCATTTTATCTAAAGAAGCTGAGAAGAAAAATCAGATACCTCACACCATATTAAAAAATCTGAGAGAAAAAAAAACAACAAAAAAAATGTAAAAATCATCTAAAACATCTTGAAAACTTACTGCAATACAAGATTTGTTAAAGAAAAATGTAAATAACGATGTTGAGAGAAACAGAAGAACAAGTATTTAAGTAGAAGAATTCAACACTGAAGTGAAAAGGTCAAATATACTTTGAAAATGAAGCCATAAAAATAAGTAGACTGAAAACAATGGAGAGCTATCAAAATTTTGCCTGACTGAATTAACTCACAAGACAAGGGTGTACACTGTTGATCGAAACGCTACCTTGGTATTCATCAGGGTGCTGCTCATACTCCAAACAAAATGTCAGAAATTTCATTAGCATTCGTTTTTCCACCATCGCAAGCTGCCTGCTGTTGAAGACATCTGCTCTAGAACAAGGTACCTGAAAAAATATGCATTTTTAATAATTTCAGATACTTTCAATACTCTAGGTAGCGAAAGCATGGAACTACACCATAGAAAATGAAAATATTTGTTAGATAATCAGGTATCTTCTATTACATTTATTTTCTTATATATTTATTTCAATTATTTCTAAACACCACTACAAGAAAAGTTACTTATTTTCCACAAAAATATACTAAAACCTTTTTTCCCCTTTCCTCTTTATTTCTCGTCAATTTAACTTGCATCTCTGACTGCAGAGTTAATGAAAAGAGCTTACATTAATTAACTGTACCAAACATCTCCTCTTACCATTATCAGACCAATGACTCCTCCTGAAGCCTATGCCAGGGAGCTGAAAAGCTAAGACTTGTGAGTCTTTAAGAATTAACTGCGGAGTCAATCATGGTCTAAATATTTGACTAGGCAACGATTTACGACAATAACTTACTGGAATGCACATGTTTATCCAGTCTTATTTTAATTAGTTTTAGGTTTCTTGTTTTGTATTTTAATATTTGGATATACCATTTACAAATCTTTCTTATTCTGAGAAAGAAATAAAAACCCTTTCCTTTTTTTGAGGGGGAAAAAAACTAGCTCATTGTTACAAAACTCTCATGTAATCAAAGCCAAGTTTTTTTTACATTTAAAAGATGAGATTAAACACTCGCACTGTATAATTCTAAGATACCTGTTCTACTTTTCCTTCTCGAAAGGCAAGAATTCGTGTTGCATTTTTGAACTCTGCGTATCTGCTAACGTTTGACTTGATAAGAAGTTCAATTAACAGACCTCGGGAGTAAAGCAGCTGCACAATGAAGAAAAATAATATAGTGAGTAAGGAGAAAATGCTTACACCAAAGAAAAAGAAACAGTGACACCAACAGTACTCATACATAACATATTTTCAGTAACTATTTACAAGTACACACAATAAAGTAAAACCTGAATAAAAGAATACCAAGACGTAGTAGCTGCAAAATAATACTAAATGAATTAAAGAGAAAACCTTCCCACTAAATAGCACATAAATAACATAGAAGTTACCAAAAAATGCCATCTACCTTGGATTTGCAGGGATTTTTACTGGACATTAGCCAAAAGGCAGATTTTAGAGATTAAAGAGTATGACAAATATGTCAGAATAATGATGTCTTCTTTAAGTATAAGGCACAGCAGCAGGAACTTAACACAGTAATAACTAATTGTACTCAGGTTTTATGTTACGGATTAGCTAATTATTTTCGCCTTCCAATAAAATTAGTTGCAATTCAGTGGTTCAGGTGCCAGAAAACCAGAACAGAATGAGAGAGAGACAGAGAATATGAGAGTTTCACAGAGAAGTCTCATTAAGAACTGGGAGATACCCCTCAGACAGAAAAACTATTTTCACTTTAAAAACAGGGGTCTTCACTTAGATGAGACTTTTCTGTTTCTTCCTTTTTTTTTTTTTTTTTAATCTTTGTAGTTAAATAGTAGGATATTACTTGAACGAAAAATTTCAGGAAATTCATTTTACAGACAGACACCTGAGCTGTGCTTTATGGCTTTTTATTATAAAGCAAACAGTAAAAAACACGTATGAAATAGCTCCTCTTTGTTTTATTAGCATTAATGCTTTCTTATTTGTCAAGAGAATGTATTTTTTGCCTCAAAGTACTGTATCAGCCTTCTTAAAAATGATTTTTTTTTTTTTTAAATTTCAGCATATTAAGCAAAGTAAATGTAGCTGTATGAAAACAGTTGCTAAGTTCCTACCTTAGAAACTAAATCAATATTAAATCTTCTGCCTTCTCTAACGATTTGGGAATATGTGACTTTCTTTGGTTCCTGGGCAGAAATTTCTGAGAGTGCAGCTTCAGCTTTTCCCAATTGCAGAGTGGACTCGCCTGAAGCTGTATTATGAGAACTTCCATTCTCAGAATTTATTTCTGTAACATTCCCCTCTGCTGCTCTTGCTGGATCTGTGCTTGTAGCTTTCTCTGATTCCCAGTTCTCAGCCCCTGGTACGGCGCTCTCCAGTGGTGAGCATTCTTTTTCTGGTTCTTCAGCATCCTTCTCAGCAGCAGAGGCTCCAAAGGCAGGCAACCTTGCCAATGCACCGGCTTCTTCAACATCTTCGGCTGCATCCTGACTGATTAAAAACACAAGGGGAAGAAGAGAAAAAAAAACCTCTTCAAGAGTCTTTAAATCTCGTTTAAAGTTTTGAGCCTGTGCCAGGAATGGAAACCTCAGCCCCTTCTTAAAAAGCATTAGAATTTCTTTATCCCGGCCAAATCAGGTGTATCACCCACTAAAGAAATCTGGTTCTTAGACCGATTCAAGAGGAGTACGTTTACTGGGGAAAGACAAAATAGAACACTTTTATGTCCTTATTTAACAAAATCAAAGTGCAGAATGAGCTTAACATGAAAATCAAAACTCTCATAGTAGTACACAGTACATACCTGCATAAACAAAATAAATGGAGTAATGAAACACTGACTGGGTTTTTGTAATTAAAAAATACAATGTAAAACAACACCATCACCTCCAACAAGCTTCCAGAAGAAAACAGAAGTTCTTCATATAACTGAGACTACCTCCTGTGCGTTACTGTAGTACATCCTTAAGAGAAACATGGCATTTTGAACTGAAGCTGAAGTTAAAAATTTCCTTTAACTTCATCAGCAATCTTGCATTCTGTTTAGCTGTAGAAGTTAACAGCTATACAGAACAAAGTTCCCTCATGAAGCAGTGTTGTTATTCTGTGTGTTACAAGTTTGCACATAGTTCTGATTAATTTCTCACATACATAGGATGCAGGCAGTCAGTTAAAAGGAGGGACATGACCACACAAGTACTTGATCTAGTCCATCTCGTTTACACAAGGCAGTTCTTTAGAATTCCTCGTATAAAGCAGACCTGTACTTTTAATCACATCTACTCTCTTCATCTTGAACTTCAGTGACATCTACCTTAGAAAGTGGTACTTTTGAACTTACTTAGAATTTCATTTTACACTACCAGCTGAGATGAATCAAATCAGCATTGTTGTAAGAGAAGAGTTAGAAGAGTTCAGCAATAATTTCACGCTACCTTTTTATCTTTACACCACAAGCCATTAATGCACTGAATAAACAATTGAATCCTGGATGAAAACTAACAAACTATGATTTTAAAAGACCTGCGCATGTTCGGTATGAAATTTCAGTAACTATCAGGATGTCTAACATTCAACAAACAGCAAGGAATTATTCACATATGAAAACTCTCCCTCACTCATCTGCAGACTTAAAGATAGAAGTAGGAGGCAAAGTTTCTGTTCAAGTGAGAAAGGAAGACCAATTCTCTCCTTTATACTGTTTATCTTTATACTGTATATTACGCTTATCTCACATGAACTCAGGCAGCTTTTACATGCTGAAAGATGAGATGAAAGTAAGAGCTGGGTGCTGCAGCTTGTGCACAGCCACCAGGAAGCGCTCATTCCTGAGTGGGGTAGAACACTGCCCTGGGAAATAAGGGAATGGGTGTAAGGAAGAACTAATTAAAGAAGTCTGTTTTTGCACACTCGTTTTCATCTGGTTTTGCTTTACACTGCAAACATTAAATAACTACAAAATGTAAAAGACAAATACGCTGTCAAGTGCTCTTTAAAGAGTACTCTACTAAAACTACAAATGAAGATCAACTCAATTGTGGACTTCTCTTTGGGTTTATTTACATTACTTTCAGGAATTGTGAACATGAGGTTTGCAAAGATACTCTAATGCAATAACTTATGGTGAATTTTTTATTTAATCCATCAGAAATTTTTATATAACACAAAGAAAAAACAATTTTTGATTCTGCTTTCTCCCAAGCTTAATGTACAGTCCAGCCAATTCTCATTTTAAACATACTCTTATTGCTTTTAAAAGATCAAAATCTGGATTTGCAGTACATTCTCTTTTCAAATACCACTGAAAAGCAGTATAGCAGAAATGTATATTTACATATTTTAACTCTCTATTCAATTCCCACTAAACAAATATATAAATCTACATGATTTGCATCTCTACGCATTTTATAACGAAAACCTGTATATAATCTAAATTCATGACACTCTTCCTATAGGAACAAATATCCCTGAATAATGTAAGAGCTGTCTATAAAAATCACTCAGGTTGAACTTTTGTACTGACAATTCTTCTCCTAATTCAGAAAAAAATAATACATCTGCAGACAAATTGTTGTGTAAATTTAGAATATTATCTTCCACCATTCATCAATTAATGGTACTAACAAAGGGATATCTTAAAATGAATGTGTCTTATTAATGCCTTGTAACAGCAACCCCTTCAGATAGGTCAAATGAAAAATTGCCAACCAGCTGGTTAATTTATTCAGCACAGGTGTTCACTATTTATTTTTCAGCCATTTGCCTTTTTTCAATACCGCTTGCTGTAGACACAGTATTCTTTTCCTTTGATGGATGCACTTTGTTCTAAGGCCATTCATTTCAGATTTGCACTGTGTATATTATACTGCTACCCAGCTGTTTATTCTTTCAAAATAAATGTTTAATGGTTACTTCATAAGAGTTATAAAAGTTAAGCAAAAACAACAGAATCTAGGCAGAATGTTTAAGTTGTCTGAAACACAGTAATTGACTCTCTCAGAAAGTTATTCTGCAAAACCTTTTCTTTGCTATCTTTGCTAGGTTTATTAAACTTATTGCTCTTCCTTGTACAAGGCTGTTTTGTGCGTGTGTGTGTGTTTGGTTGGTTGGTTTTTGTCTGATGATACAGATAGCATGGTGCTTTCAGACTAACGTAAACGCTTAAAAGCGGATGCAGGACAAAATGGAAGATTCAAGTATTCAGTGCTCACTTCTACAAACTGTAAAATCTTAATGTTAAGGAACTTACTTTTGAGCCAGCCACCAGTCAATAGAACACCTCCTAGGAAATTCACTTGCAAAATTAAGAAACTATGAAACTTTAATGATGATTAAATATTGATTCTGAACTATTCTGTTATTGCAGTAGGATTACAATACTCAATTGATACCTGCTTTAAAACAAGCATAACATTTTACCTGCAGAAAAGGTCTAGCAACTATTAACGGGCAATAAACAAATTTGGAATATTCTGAGCCTGTGGCCTTCAGATTGCAGAAACTGCATTTATTTATTTAGTTGGTTTTTTGTTTGTTGTTAAACTGTTTGTGACATTTAAATAAATAAATAGATGTTTTTATATGAGCACCTATTTGGCAGTGCCTCCTTCAGCTAACTAAGACATTTACTAGAACATTCAAGGTTAAACTTGCATAGTTCACCCAGAGAACCTTTCAGGAGTTCAGAATAGCGTTCAGAGCAAAATCCAAGAGATAAAAATAATGAATATAAAGAAATTCAAAAGTTCAGCTGAGGCCCCACACAATTACCATTTGTTATTACTACGGTTATGCATTGGTCAACATTTCTGCTTCACAAGGTTACTTTCTGGTTTTCCTAGATTTTCAAATGACATAATACAACTGATAAGCTCCATGGCTTATATGTAACAAAATATCATACATCCACTTAAAAAGCTAAACTGAAAATGAACTTCATATACTTCTGCTAATGCAGACCTAGCTAAAAGATATTTACCACATCCTCAGTTCTAAGATGGCGTACTATTCACAATGTACTTCTGCAACAAGTAATCATAAAGGTAAACGTGTGTATTTCCAACTGAGCAAGTATTTTTTGCATGCCATATGTAAAGTAAGGGATGAGTTGCCTTACTTCAAATACAAAACATTCTGGGCTGTCATCTTTTTAACTTTTGTTGAATTACCAGGACCCTCTGATCATGCAATTATTGACAAAATATCACGGGTAAGTACTATTAAATGGATTAAATACAGTGAATCTAAAAAATGACAAAGGACAAATATTACGCATTTTAGCACAGTCAACTATCTTGCAGTTACAGTACTACGGTCCATTTGCATTTCCTGTTCTTACACAATCTTTCTTTTTCACATACATATGTCTTTAACGTTTAGTAGGAGAATAACACCTATTAACCAAATCAAGAATGAAAAAAATCAATAGATGGTAGTTCATAACAAATGAGGAATTACACACGCAACATTTTATTTTACTGAGATGCAAATTACTAGCTCAAAGTTGGCCAACAAATTATACCGGATTCAGATCAGGCAGCTTAAGAAGGACCGGTTGGTTTCAAAGAAGTGCACCTGATTTCAACTAAAGTACAAGCAGATCATGAACATTTTAGAGTTCACAGCTACTTTTTGACGGGAAGTCAAAAAGGAAGTATGGTAGGGTGAAGTACCTGAAGCCAGAAGCACAAAATAATAACTTACCAGTGAGCATGTGAAATTATTTATATATTTCTACATTTATACTTACTCGCCAAAACAGAAAGCTTCTACATGTTGAATAGTTTGATCCTTCTTGTTAAGAGAAATAACTTCTTCATTCTCAAGGATCAGTTTTCTCCAGTCTTCACATTCATCCTTGACATCCGCATTTTGCTTACAAAGAACAATTATGAAATTACATTTTGTACTGTGCTGGCTGTTCTTGATCTATATAAATCTATTCCCAAATAATCTGTTGTACCTCTGTATATTAAAAAAAAAAAAATAAAAGAATTGTTTTTAATGTTTTAATGCCTTTTCCATACAGATTTTTGGAGTTAAGCAAGTTAGAGCTAGTTATTATAGCAGAATAACATTTGTGCTAAATCTAGCTCTAGGGATCTGAAAATAACATTAAGAGAAATGCAAGTTTTACTAAAGATTTTATATAAATTTGAATACAGTCAACTGTAAGACAAGTTCCCCATAGCTGGGTTATTTCCAAATTTTGAGACAGAAGTCTGTGAACGGAGACCATATTAGAAAATACAGTGATCTGGGTATTATGTTAATCTAAACCACACAACAGAACGTTGAGAACATTCAATTTGGAGACTGAGCAACTCCTCTGAGTATGCCAGAAGTTAGCACTACGTAATAAATAGTTATGAGACCCAACTGAAGAAGTTCCATTTTCTAAAGAACAAGAAGCTCATAATGCTTCAGTAAATAATATGATCAGTCACTTGTTAATATAGTCCAAAAGCTTGCACTTCTAAATAAATAGCCTCTTCAAAAGATCTCTGGTGTACTGTCATTAATAATTAATTAACAAACTGCACAAACTTGGACTAACTTTGGTAACTGAAAAATACACTATCAACATTTATCTCTTTGCCCTGGTTAAAGGAGATTTCAATGGAAGGGTTCAATAACTACCTTTATTACAGTTAAGAAGAACTAGCTGAAAGAACACAAAAAAATGGAAAAGACCAGAATATCATTTGCAGAAGATGCTCAGAAAGGAATTGAAACAATATAGTTGCTTCAGCATAAATTCCAGAATCAAGAAGTATGCCTGATCACTAGACTCCTTTGTCCCAGATAGTAATATCAATAAAACAAGCATACCAGAGTCTTAGTATGCTAGACCAGATGGATGAGCTTTAAGCAGAGAAGCTGTTAAGTAGAAACCTATTTTATTCATAAAATTCCTCAAAGAGAAAGAATATTGTGATAATACCTTGTAACAAATTATACCAACAAGTGGGATTTAACATTAAAGAACATTAAAAATCATTTGAGAAATTTTTACCTGATTTTCTTTAATCCAGGACAATAATCCTGAAAAACTAAAACTGGCCCAGTTTCCGCCATAGTAATTTCGCCTGAAAAAAACCCACAAAAGAATGGTGAAACGTGATGGACAGCAATCATACAGCCCTTGCAGACACAGTGAAAAACAACTGAATTTTGAGACATTCAAAACATTTTTCATGACAGACTTTACAGTTATAGACGTTAGTGTAATATTTCAAAATTCTTAATCAGATGTACGGTCTCAATTTTCATTCATCTCTGACCCAATAAATTGTAGTCCAATATCCAGTTATTCAGAGGGGAAGTTGAATAATGCTGAGAAAGCACAAGGATTGCTGCGAGTAAAAGAAAAATATAGATAGTTCATGCTTCTTCAGCCAAGACTGATCCTTTAACTCAAGCATGTACATCGCTACAATCATTTTATTTAATGTGGAGCCAAATTAATATGTCTGCAAGTTTCAGCCATGTTCTCAGAATAAGCAACAAGGGCTTTCCATATCTGTACCACACACAGCTTTGGGAAGGGCAGGACTTAACAGCTTTGTTACACAAACATAGCTAGTTTGCTTCTGACTGAAGCTGAGCTGAAAGTTAACCATTTCACTGCAGGCCACTTTAACCTAACAACACTTATGAGGTAGCTGTGCAAGGGAAGGTTAAGTAAAATCATCTCAGGTGCAGACAGTAAAATCCACAGCTCTGTTACCCATTATCCTAAATAACAGAGAAGTCACTATTGTTTATCTACATTTCACAGAACAGATTATGCTAGCTACAGACTGTTAAGATGCTATGGCAAAATCATGATTAAGCTGTATATACTGTAGGTGGAGCTAAAGGAACTGATTCATAGGAAATGCTCGTACCTTCTTGATTACTTTTCAGTTTATATTTATCACTTTCTGCCTTGAAAATACTAGTTTACCTGTTTAAATCAAAGAAAATCAATTTCACTGCTGTTAATCAAAGATAGTCTCTTCTCCCCCCCCTTCCTGATTGTTTTCTTTAAGTACTTCTCTAAACATCAGCCAGATGAACTGAATTTTGTTACCAGATATGAAATATTTAACAACCCAGATAGGAAAAAATGCAATTGTACCAATTGCGTTTGATAAAATCGATGGTATTTGCAAAATAAAAAAGCTGCTTTGAGATTTAACTCTGTTCTCTGGCACTGCATGCTGGCACTTCAGGGGAGTGAAGGGTACCAAAACGCCCTCCGGAAAGGATACTTAATGCTGCTGCATACACTGAAAAGAAACGTTTTAGAAGGAGGGTAGCTTTGTTTTATAGAGCAATGCAAAGACTGATAAATCCAATGAAATTAAAACGTTATCAACACCACTTCCATTTCTGAATTGCGTAAGTATGATAAAAGTGAAAACTTAAATTCGTGGTTGCTTCCACTGTTTGAGATGGGGATATTTTTGACAAGGCTTATCTGTACTGACAAAGACTTCATTAAGAGTGTCAGTCCCTTTACAGTACCAGAGCTATGTTCTGTACTAAGTTGCTTACTTAGCATATGAAAGACAGATGTCTGCTAAACAATGCCTAATTGTTCCTGACTAGAAACTGACCTAAAAAAGTCTTTCAGCTTCTGCAAGGCAACAGCGAAGAACATAAATAGGACATCTTTTGCAAAGACAACAAAATATAACATTTACTGAATTAAGGTGGCTCAAACAAAAAACCACGCGGTTTAAGACCATGAAATGCAGAGCATTCGGTATACACCTGAAGGAAACTCAAATTGTTTATCCAGCCATGTGGTTATTCCAAGAATGAGTTTATCTATAGGTGTTATCAACAAGAAACTCCAATAATCTATAAAAGGGAGTTCAAAATTGATTCATTATGTGAATGATATGGGAGAGGCTTAAAAAGTACTTTCAGTTGGTATCGTTTAGAATATAAAGAGATAAAGATTAAGTCTATTACTAAATGCCTGATTCTGCTAGATGTTAGTCTGTAGAAAAGCAACAAATAAATGGAATGACAATTGTCAATTTCTTAGTGTACAGCACAGGTTACTGTCTTGCTTCTTCTTAAGATTCCACCGGATCAATCCCCATATATTATCTGCCGCTTCTGGGACGTGTGTAACACCACAGCCACAAAGATTTATTTTTAAGGGAATCTGCTGCTTTAGCTGCAAGTTTTCTTGAATATGGAATACAATCTGGCTGTCAGTGCAAGCGAGGCCATCGATCACAGGAATCGCAGAAAACACCTGCCTAAAATTAGGACTAGGTTTCCTGAAACTATACCAATATAAATTCAATAATAATTAGAATGAAAACTTCTTGGTAAAAGAAATTAATATATTTTTGTAGAAAGTTTGTGAGCTGTCAGTCACCTTTGATGAAAACATTCCTCTGCTCATTAGGTGGATTTTCCTCTGAAATTGCTTTCCATTTTAATCAGCACTGATGTGAATCAATGTTTTCAACACAGCACCCCATAATTCCATTTTGAAGCTCAATCAGCTTTGAGAGGATGGTACAGTCTTTCTCAAATGGCAAATGAATCACAGCTGTCTCTCTTCTGGCATCTGAGCACCATTCCCAAGTTATGTTACACAACCTCAAATATTGATCTCCACTGGAAGCACCAACTTTCAGATGTTTTCCCCCCAGCATTTTAATTGTTCCACTCTGCATTACGTGGTTAACCAGGACTGTTTAATTTTGCTATAAAACGTCACAGAATCAGGTAGCCAAGACATGATTATTTTGACAATGAGCAAAGTTCCTGTAAAACTCTTCAAGTAATCTGAAAAAAGTTGATTTATCATTTTACAACTTGGAGTCCTTCGTAATAAAATATTTTTGTTATAATTACAGTGAAGACAGACTAAAATAAGGAATTCTTTTGAGTAATGGTCAAGATCAAAGCCTAATTACAGCTAAAACACCACCCCCAAATCTTGAGCACTGAAGTTCTCCCCTCTCTTGGTATATTAGCAGAGACCAATTGTCCTTTTCTTATGATTATAATTGAATTATCCTCTTGTGATAAGGCCACGAAACACTGCAAATATATAATTGTGTCAACATGCATTCTTAAGGAGTAAGTCTTTAGTTAGAAAATATTTTTCCTGTCAAATAGAGAACAGTTTTCTTTACATAGCGTAAGTTATTCCCTAAATGCTATTTCTTCAAATCTCCTGCTTTAAGAAGAGCTTCACATGAATTAAAATACTCTGCTCATAGTTCTGATTTTTCAAATCCCATACCTGGATTTTATAGCTAACATCAGAATTCTCAAGCTACATTTTTGTCAGGTTTTAGAAATGCAACCCAAGTACAGTTTCACCTCTAAAAAAAAAGCTTAATTCTCTCTTCCACATTAGTTTGTGATTTTTTCCTTCCACTATTATCACTTTTTTTTTTTTTTTCCACAAATACTTTGAAAGAATTTGTAAATCCCAGCCTAGAACATCAAACCGCAAACTGTTTCCAACCTGTCCACGCTCCTGGAATCTGAGCCAATTCCTAACGTCACCTGCTGAAGACAGAGCGCAAGTTTAGAAACTGAAAACTGTGGAAACCACGATTTCTGTTCTCACTCATGTTCTATTCGAGTGTTTCATAGATGACCCCTATATAAGAAGATCGCCTCTCTGAAAGCTGTGTCTTAACAGCCGTGGTATAACAGTCAAAGATGGTGATGTCCGACAAAAAGCTGCTGACACTTCATGCTTGCTCCCAAGAGCTGCCTCTGTGTCTGCCTTGCATTTGATCTTTCAGAAGGAAGTCTCTTGCCATCAGAGCAGCTGTCTTTTGCAAAAGAAGTTACTGCCACATCGATTTTAAGGATCTGAAAACAAAATGACTTCTGTTTCAAACCCATAAAGTTTCATGTGCTACCTATTAAGTACACAGAGTTTGATTTGAAATTCCCATTCTGCCACAGTAAATGTGTTCTGGAGCATGGAAAGTTCCCATATAAAGAGAAACAGTTAAACTCAATGCCTCCTGAGATCCTCCGGCTCAACAAAAGGGTGATGATGGCAGTCAACTGTACTACCTTAATTACGCTGTATCCTCAGATAAGAAAAATAGCAAGGCTAATCATCACAAACCAGCTGAGACAAAGTTTCAGTCTGTAATACCTTTGCTCTGAGTTCATGTCCCAAAACAACATAAGAACTGCTTTCTCAAATGAGGTTATAAGATAGGTGAATTGAGAAGAGTTTTTTTTTCCTGTTTTTTTTTTTTTTTTTTTTTTTTTTTGCCTAGATTTATTTTCTGGAAGTTGAATAATAATTCTGTTTTTCTTGGAACGAAGTGATTTGGTTTGGGAAGCAACTTCTTCCCTGTTTGCTGTATTTGCACAGCTCTGTCACTTGACAGCAGATCAAAAAGACCACCATACGCAAACATCGGTTGTGTCACATTATACATTTTAAAAAAGTTATGAAAAAACCCTAGACATACAGCATGAAGTGGGAGAAGCTGCACAGATACTGCATCTGAGCTTCTCGATGCTCAGCTAAGACAATTCTGGACTCCAGGAACTTTTAAGTACTCCACATGTGAATCAAGATCAAAAAACAAGAAAGACGAGGTCACAACAAGCAAAGAGACACGCGAAAGACAAAAGTGAACTGAGAGTAAAAGAGAAGCTAAAATCCTCTATTTGACAGTCTTCAAATTAAACTCTACATACAAAGATAAGAAGGACATATAGAATACATTTACAATCTAAAAATACTGTATTATAGATGCTGAAAATCAAATTAAAAACATGTAGCTAAACACACCTCACCTCCAGTATCTCATCCTCAGCAAAGAAACCAGTACATAATTTTATTCATACAAGATGATAAGCAAAGGACCAAAATTAGAAAACACAGTGAACCACCAGGAGAATATCCTATGCATATGAACAATTACTGTGGGAGGTACAGTCACTTAAAGTAATCAACTTCTAGTCTTGCTCTGCCTTCCTTCAACATCTTGGAGTTTAAACGAGGTGCCCATCTCCACGTTTTAAATTGCAAATTACTTCTCTAAATCATTTAATATCTATCCTTGAAAATTCACATGTCAACAGCTCATTAATATCTACAGTAAATGTAGCTCCCTAAAAAGAACCACAGATTTTACGTTTATTGAGACAGATAGCTGGCACAGAGAAATAGAGCTCCTTCAATTACTACTTGGCAGAAGCTACCTCTAGTTTAAAATCCATCTACAGGAATTTATGGCAACGCTGCAGTGAAGTGACTATTTTGAATAAGATTAGCTACTGTTGATAGCAATGCTTGGACAGTGTTTATAAATCAAGCTTAGAACTTAGTATTTTATAATAAGCCACTTCAAAACTATCTACCATAATCACCTATCCAGTATATTATGATAAACACAAACATGGCTGGAGATTAAAAGTAATAAAATGATAACGAATGCAAACAAATTATAAACAAACACCTCATTCATATTATGTTTTCTAAACCCTGTACCTAACCTAACTCAGACCTCTGTAGAAAACAGAAGACATAAATTAATCCAACTAGTACATCTAACACAGGTATTTCAGTAACCCAAAAAACTTACTTGCTTATGCTTTGAAAACAATTTTAACAGACGATCCTTCAAGACAGGAACAACGCAGATCATTAAAGTGATATTCTGAATACAGACAGACTTTTGTTGATCAATTTTCAATAAGCTCAGTAAAATGAAACGTGAAAACTGAGCAGGAAATTAGCATATTAAACCAGACTTATGCAAGGTAACATTTAAATGTTTTAATTCAGATGGATCTCTGGCAAACTTTCCAAGACTTCAACTATTCACTTGAAATTCAAATGGCATCAGGTTTTTTTGTGTGTATTTTTTATTCGTATAGTTATTTTTGCAAGAGCACTGTCATGCCTGAACAAGAAAAGCAGACGGTATGAAATGCTTTCCTATTTAAGGGGGGTTGCATGGCACAAACACCTTTTTTTTTTTTTTTGGCCAAGGTAAGGATTTGCAACCATCATTCAGTGAGCGCATGCACCAATGGCAATGCCAGCTACTTTGGAGTGAAAACCACCCCACTGAAGAGCACCTTTTCCTGATCTAAGGAGCTCGTAGCCTGCACAAGAGTTGCAAAATAACGCCACAGGAGAAAGGGATAAAAAAAGGGAAGCATTTCTTATCATAATAAAAATAAAAGCATGGGTGAACCTAATCGAGCATATTTAAGTCCAAACAGTAACAAAAAAAGTCCATAACCCACATCGCTATCTGCCTGCTTCTCTAAGTCCTTTGAAAGGTTTTTCATGTGTGTGTGATTTTTGCTAGGATAAAGTGCATTGCCTGTCCTCACTCCAGCCGAGACAGGAAGCCAGAGACACCGAGGGCAGTGTTAACAGTCAACTAAGCAACCTCAATTTGTATTTCACACAAATCCAAACGTTAAGTGTGAATTCATATTAGACATACACATATGGAAAACTGGTAGGCCCTTGGGAGGGCTGTGGGTAAAAGACATTGCAGAAGTTTAATTTCAAACCAGTACAGTTCAGAATAAACAAAGTAGAGAAAGTGTATCCTTATTAAGCTCCCGGCAAGGAGCACAAGGAAAACTGAAAGCACATACACTATCCATGTGAAAAAGTCACTAAACCAAGGTGTGGGTACAGGTGCAATGTGCAAGAAGTTTAGTAGAAAGGAAGACCTCAAGAATGATGTAAAAACAAAACACCATGCAAACTAACAATCAGAGCATCCAGGCTCACAGTAGTTTTGCTGCTATCACCACCTCAAAACCTCCACCTGTCATTCTCTCCACCGAAATTCAACTCCTAGCAGTGGGAGAAGTAACGGGCTGCCTGTAACTCCACTTCCACTGGTTATGAATGGAGTTATGACTTTACACTTAAACATAGTTTTTTTTCCCCCACTCCAGGTCAAGCTATACCAAATCATCCAATTTGGTCATGTGTAGAAATATTTACCACAGTTGAGACAAAGTGCAGAAATTTGTTTAAGCTCATAAATTTAATATGCATTTTAGGCTATGTCCTTGCTTACTGCTTACCACCCTTTCTCACAACTGCAGCAGCCAGCCCAGGAAATTATACTGTGTAAGCACACTGATGACCAGACTGAAGAAGTAGCAAGGGAGTAGGAGACAGCTGCAATTAAGACAAGACGAGGCTGCCAAAAATAAAAATCTACGTAAATCATACCTTGATAATGCACAGTGAACTACATCAGGCATAGTGCTGCTGACTAGCATTGAAGTCGTATGAAATACACTCCATTTGTTATCAACTAAAAAAGCACAGACAATAAAGCAGCCTCAAATGCTGCTCAGTAACAACCAAGATTGTCTCAAAAGTCAGATGAGAAATTGAGAGCCTTGAAGGAGTAGATAGGAGAGGGGTATTTTAAAGGTTTGTCTTCGTTATCTGAAGCTCAAGAATTTGATCTCATGTGCGCCTCAGAAACCAAAGCTCTAAGACTTGAGTCATGACACTAAATTTTGCTGAGCAGGTGTACAAACAAACCAGGCTTTACAGACCTCTTTTTTTCCTTAAAAGCAGCATACACCATAGTGTAAAGTTATAAAGGTTGTAAGAAAATTGCTATCTTTGGCTAATTAGTAAAGAGAAGTAGTAAAATGAAAGGATGCCATGAAATGTGCTACTCCAAGTGCTCCTGCAAATCCTTTTATTTCAAAGTGTAAAAGAAGAACAGTGGTGTTCTGCACTCAAACTTATTCAGTATCTGATAAAGACAGAAACAAAGAGTGCTCTGTTAATCCCTTATCAGCCAGACATCATGATAACCAACTAAAATGCAAAAACACTTGGATTATCTTCTATAGACAGTGAGAGTTGATACAAAAGAGACAGCAGTAAAACATCAGTCATCAAATAATAATAGTTCAGTTTAAAATTCACACACAAGGGGATATACAGTAGGGAAGGGCATTAAACTTGTAACCATTCCCATATGTATGAGAAAAGGAGCTACCAATAGCATCCTTGACCATATCATGGATGTTACAAATTACTAACATCACATGCAAAAATTGCAAGCTTTACTGATGGAAATCACATTAAAATAGGATAGAAATTTAAGATTCCTTAATGCCAGGTGAACAAAGGATACAAGGACACAGCGACCAGGACACAGATAGACTTCTAGCCAATTTAACTCTTAAAATGATAAACTATTGGAGTAACTTACGAATCAACATGAAGAACCCTCTGGCCACTTCTGGCACATGCTGCTGCAATAATAGATTCAGGCAGACCTGAAAGAATACATGCATTTTTTAGATCTTAGTGTGCTAAGATACCTTAAAAACCGAAATAGAATTGAAAATTGGTTAGTAACAAGCAATTACAAAATTTATCGTCATTAAACTTTTTAATACTCTTATGCTACTAAAATAATGAATGCTAATCTGTGTTCATTAATATTTTGCCTATTAACCTCACCATATTGAATGTAACATTTTAATTACTCCTTTTCTCTCTTACTAATAGTACAGCACATATCATTTGCAAACACTACCACCTCTGAGTTAGAGCTCGTCACCAACACCTTCTGCAGGTGCCTTGCTGTCTCTAAGCAGGCTGAGCACACGCAAGCATAACGATACCCAGATTTTCAAGGGACGTGCTGTAACTGTATCCCCTCAAATCACAGAATCATAGGGGTTGGAAGGGACCTCCAGAGATCACCGAGTCCAACCCCCCTGCCAAAGCAGGTTCCCTACACCAGGTCGCACAGGTGGGTGTCCAGGCGGGTCTTGAATATCTCCAGAGGAGACTCCACAACCTCCCTGGGCAGCCTGTTCCAGTGCTCCGTCACCTCACTGTAAAGAAGTTCTTGCGCACATTGGTGCGGAACTTCCTATACTCCAGTTTCTGGCCGTTTCCCCTTGTCCTGTCTCCACACACTGCTGAAAAGAGTCTGGCCTCGCCACTTTGCTCCCCACACCTTAGATATTTATAGACCTGGATCAGGTCCCCTCTCAGTCTTCTTTTCTCAAGGCTAAACAGACCCATATACCAAGATATATACATATACACAAGATATATACAAGATATATAACAGACCCAGATACAAAGACTTATAATCTGAGGATATTTTTGTGCCATTTTGTTCACTTCAAAGTGACTGACAAAGCATCACGACCCATTAAAAGAATGTTTTTAAATCTCAAAGTTAATGGTTGATGTTGCATTACCTAGCACATTGCCCAGGGATGCACTGGAGGATATGAGAGTATAAACTTGCTATGATGGCACTGAACATCTGTGCAATCCAAGTTGTGTTTTGCATGATGCTGTCTCCTCTACACTGTCTGTTGGTAGACAAACCTAGCACGCACAGGTCTCAGAATTACAATTGGATTTGGTCTCGAGATGGAACTGATTGGCACGCTGCAAAAGAACGCCCAGGAACACACTGAAGTTCTGTATGCAGACCAAGAATTGAGTGCAAATAGAAAAGCTACAGTGACAGTGCAGGTGTACTTCACAATTAAAAGGGTAGTACTAGGGATGGAACAATTATCTATCAGATGGACATCTTCAAAGCAGAATTGCTAACAAAGTCTTCTGTGTCATGCAGTAATGCTCTATAAAATAAGCATATTCTCATTATATTTGGAAAAGCAGCAAAGAAAATCTATTTTTTCTACCAGCAGTGTCCCCTTGAATGACATGACATCAGCTAGATGTTTCATAAACTTGGCTGTTCCGTAAGTTCTACTTCCACTCCTTAGATGTTCAGATGCAGTTAGATGGCTTGGACTTAACACTAGGCTCAGAAAAGAAGCATAGTCCAAGATCTAACAAGTTGCTCAGTACTAATTTTACTAAAATCTCTTCTAAAAAGATCTACTGGCTGTTTAAATAGGTAATTCCATAAAAGGGATTAATATTCTACAGGTCTACTATTATGAGACACTTACGGTATGTATTCAATTAAAGGACAAGATTACAAAAAGTGGAAGAAGTGTTTCACAGGTTTTGTTCACAGTGCAGCCCCCGAAGCAGCTGTATGGGTACCACTGATGTGAGACAGAACTGAAAGAGGAAACAGCAGGTGTGGCAGAGCACGAACAACTAGGGTTAGCTGCACGCTAACATCTTCACCAGAATGTTAGGTCTGCAGTTGTCCTCCCTCTCCAGAATAAGAACGGAGCCTTCACAAAAGAACACATCATGCTGTCAGTCTGGTGATTCACTTGAAGTAATCATTACCATATTGCATTGTGTACTTGTCTACTATTTACAGGTATCAGTTTTTACTCACCCAGAGTAAGAAGTCATTGTTAGACTCGAGTGGAATATTAAGTATAATTTAACATTCTCAGTCAGAATCACAGAATGGCCCAGGTTGGAAGGGACCTCAAGGATCACGAATCTCCAACCCCCTGCCACAGGCAGGGCCACCAACCTCCCCATCTAATACTAGACCAGGCTGCCCAGGACCCCATCCAATCTGGCCTTGAACACGTCCAGGGACAGGGCATCCACAACCTCTCTGGGCAGCTGTTCCAGCACCTCAACACTCTCACAGTAAAGAACTTCCCCCTGACATCCAAACTAAACCTTCCCTCCCTCAACTTCAAACCATTTCCCCTTGTCCTGCTGTTATCTACCCTTTCAAAGAGTTGACTCCCCTCCTGTTTATAGGCTCCCTTTAGGTACTGAAAGGCTGCAATTAGGTCACCCCGCAGCCTTTTCTCCAGGCTGAACAAGCCCAGCTCCCTCAGCCTGTCTTTACAGGGGAGGTGCTCAAGCCCCTGATCATTTTAGTGGCTCTCCCCTGGACCTTCTCCAACAGCTGTCTTTCTTGTACTGGGGGCTCCAGACCTGGACACAGTACTTCAGATGGGGGCCTCACAAGAGCAGCGTAGAGAGGGACAATCACCTCCCTGTCCCTGCTGGCCACCCCTCTTCTGATGGAGCCCAGGATACCATTTGCTTTCTGAGCTGTAAGAATACACTGCTGACTCATTTTAAGTTATTCATCCATCAGGACCCCCAGGTCCTTCTCTGCAGGGCTGCTCTCAAGGACTGCTCCTTCCAGTCTGTACAAATGCCTCGGATTCCTCCAGCCCAAGTGCCAAACCTTGCACTTTGCTGTGTTGAACCTCATTAGGTTCACCTGGGCCCACCTTTCAAGTCTGTTGAGGCTCCTCTGAATGGCATCCCTTCCTTCCACTGTGTCAACTGCACCGCTCAGCTTGGTGTCATCAGCAAACTTGCTGAGGGTGCACTCAATTCCATCGTCAGTGTCACTGATAAAGATGTTAAAGAGCACCGGTCCCAGGACAGACCCCTGGGGGACGCTGCTCATTACCAGCCTCCACCTGGACATAGAACCATTAATCACCACCCTCTGTCTGCGGCCTTTCAACCAAATTCTTATCCATCAGGTGGTCCACCCATCAAATCCACATCCCTCCTATTTGGAGATAAGGATGTGGTGGGGGACCACGTCAAAGGCCTTGCTCAAGTCAGGATCAAACCATTTTAATTGGTTGAGTTGGTTCAGCTGGTCTTTATTAATTAGAGAAACTGAAAGCAGTATAGAATAAATCTAGCAGGACTTAGATACATGAGACCACAGTTTCATGAGCAATATGAGCCAACAATGGCACTTACTACTATTCTAAACCTTTAGCCTAAGTCTTTGGTTTAGAGAACCTACATCAATAATTGGGAAAATCCATGAAGTGCCTCGACCGAGACGTCAAAGGTTTTGTTTGTTTGTTTGCTTTTTAAAGTAAGCCAGAATATACAGACTGTTCTGAAGAAAGAGATACAGAGACAATACAGCAGTGCAGCACGCACTTTAGGACAGTCACAAGATCCTTCATGTGCACAGCCAAATGATACAAAAACAACACAGCACTATGCTCAGCTAACCTCTGCAGGTATTTATACACACACATATGTTATATGCTTCATTTCTCTTCGCCAGTAACTGTCTGGAACAGAACCCTCAATACTGTTTTGTTTGTAGCTTCTGAAAAGATTTTCTTTCCTTCATTTAGGCACGGAGACTATCACTCTAGAAATGCAATTGAGAAACTTGTTTCTCCTTCCTTATTGATAAAAGCCAATGAGAAAGCATTGTAAAACATCACCAAGTGCTGCCTGGCTGACCAGGACTGGAGTTATAGCTACTAGGGCATAACTGATTGCTTTAAGCTTGATCCAATTGATACTGTGTTGGAGGTCTGTTCTTCCATTAACCTTGGATGAAATTGTTCCCTGAATTAGCTTCCTTGCTCTTGAAAGCTGGCATCAATTTTCTTCACCAATCCTTTGCTTCTAAGATGTGGGGGCCTCCCGAGCACCCACCAGCAGCAGAATGAGAAAATACATGAAAGCCACAGCCCATGCGTTTTAGCTTTTGGAGAGGCTCTTAGAACAACATGATGGATCAAGACATCATCAGTTCGTAAGTGACAAAACTTTGGTAAGCCAAACAAATTAAGATTGTGCCTTGGGCACCAGATTCTGTATCCTGTTATCTAACAGAAATAAAACTACATGGAAAACCAGTAGCTTTGTCAAATACAAGTTACTTCTGCATAAGATCTGGACTGTAAGACAGTTACTTCACAAAAGCTCTTTCCAGCAGAGGCGGCACTGGCACACAGACCACGGTAATACAGACTGCCCTGCTCTAAGGACGATAAAAAAAAAGAGGTACTCTTGGGAAAGCTTCCTTACAGAAATGGTAGAAGCTTGTTTATCTACAGCACATAAGGCTGAACCACCTCCTACAGGATGCTCACACAGCTGCACAAAATAGTCCAAGTATTCAGAAAAGGAAAAATAATTGCTCATACTTGGAAAGAGTTTCCTGTTCTGAACTTTGATTTTCCAAGAACTTTAAGTATTTTGAAATGCTTTCAGACTGCAGCCACAGGGCAGCAACTCCTCATTCTCAGTTCAGTTTTAATGCAGCTATTTATTGCAAGATTTAACTGACTGCAGGAGAAAGTTGATATTGAATTATTTAGAATATTGATTCTAAAGTTCCACTTATGCCTAACGAGTAAATAAAGCTGAGTATCTCTAAGATGTTCTTCTTCATGAAGGATTACTTTTAACACTTCCTGCCCTTCGTCCCTCTTTGGGAACAGTCAGCTTCTACTTTTACTAGCTTAAGGGATGAAGGTCTTGGTGTTACAACCTGTAACTCACAATGCTTAATGCTTCTGAATGGGAAGTTGAGTTGTGGTTTGGGTCCAATAATTTCTGTCAGAAGTCAGCAAGTTCTAAAGGAGAATCTACATTTCCTTCTACATCAAAGAACGGAGGAAAAAAATTAAGTTTATACAGCAATGAAATTATTGAGTGACTGAGAGATATATCCTCTGGTATAATTAAGAGTAACCAGTATTTTCCTATTAAGTTACTAGGTATATTAGTGACTGTCAAACACAGCTCACATTTGATTTTATTGTATCTACAATGAAAAAGGATTCTTTGTAAAATAAGGTTCCATATCCAAACAATTTTTTAACCTTTCCAATGGCATAGAATGAAATGAGAAGTTTGAACTGTAAACATATGATTCAATCAAGAAGATCCAGGCCTTGCTATTTTATATATAAACATCTGGCAGCACAAGAGGGACTAACGTGGAGTAATAAGGAGCCCATGCAATTCTCTGTAGTATCAATTTCATGTGCCGACACAGAAGTCCTTCATATTTCAGGCTTAGTCAATACAGAAATCGCAGCACCTATTATCAAGATGCATAAAGGCATTCTATGCTTCCTGGCCCCTTCATATTACAGAATGCTCACACTTGAAATATTTCCACAAACAGGCCTGTCCCTCATTTTTCTCACCAGGAGAAACAGTAAGTTTTCCTTCACAATGGAGGATTGATTAGCACCTAGTATCTATATCATCATTTCTTCATGACACAGCCTTCTTTCTCCACTTACTAACCTCCATGGAACAGATGCAACACGAGGTACGTTAGCCTCTCTAGCTTTCTCAAGGAAACACTCATGCTGTAAAACTTCAGTGAAGCAGCACATTGCATCTGCAGACAGATTATAAAGATGAGAATGAAGCTAGGGATTTTACTCCTGAGTGATCTCTGAATCACTGATATGTTCTATTAAGTAAAACCTCACAGCTGTACATACTCAGCACTTATCTGGACAGTGACACTGCCTCACTGAAATATGAACAAATCCAACATGAATCAACTCCTAAACTTGCATTGGTTCAAGAAGAGGACTGACTAAATACTCGCTCTTCCGTGCTTTAAGTTCTTGCATGCAGTTGAAATGATATCAAGACAAAAATGCAAGCAAATAAAATCGTAACAAGTCTGCTCTAATTACACTAACAAGCACCTTGGCACGGCTGACTTCAGCATACACAGAGGTTAGTCCTACAAATTCCTCCGGTTCTTCAGCTATTTGCAAGATGCACTGAAAGCTGCTGCAAGAATTCCATGACTGTATCAGAAACAGTTGCAGCACCAGAATAAAGTAATCCAAAAAGATGACAATAAATACTAGGTTAATACGCATGCTTATGATGAAGAATCAAGTCCCCAATTGATAGCACTAGTTTTCACTGCCAGCTGCCTAGTGTAACCTTCTTGGATACATAAGAGGCAGACTAATCTCAATAAATCTTACTGATGTGACTATTGCAAGTTGACCTTCAAGTCTACATCTGCTTGATTCCAGCAACCTCTGACCAAGATAATCTCTATTACAAGAGGTTTCAGACCTTCTCTACAAAACATAATCAGCTATACTTCCACTTGCATGAATGATGTGTTTTATAAGTAAATAAGAAAGAAAGGACTAGCCACAAACATACAGTTGTCAAGATAGGAATCTTATTTTTAGCTTCAGCACAGCAAAACGAAAATCAGAAATAACTGTTGAACTAGAAAGCTCTTTTCTTCAATTTTAAGAGCCAATTCATTTTATAAACTCAACAAAGTTAAGTTATAATTCACCTCTGCGAGATCAAAAACTAGTTTTCAGGTTTACATGTTGTCTCTTGCAATTAGCAGCTATACATAACATTAGTGATGCACTGCATCTTCAACTGACTTTAAATGGACACATTCACCTCTCCAAGCAATACACAAACTGAACAGCTGCATAGGAGTGGAAGCATCTCAGCTCCAGAGTTTTTCACTGAAAACTACTTTCCAGTCATTCGGTTGGGAAGCTTTGACTCAATCACAGAAGCTTCCTCTTGAAGAGGTTTAAATGTCTAATTTGCTTCACTGTGCCTACTAAATAAATCACAAGTGGCTTTTTCATTTGATAAAACGCTGAAGGAAAATATATTCAAAATGCTGGGAGAGGCACAATTTCAAAACAATCTCCAGGAGTCGGACAGGTGACCAACTGCAATAAATTCTGTTTGTATTCAAACTTCCGAGATGAGCAGCTGATTGTGGAGAAGCTCACCTCACTAGAAAGCCTTCATGGAATGTTTTGAATGAAACTTCATGTTTTGACAGAATTTTTGAAGTTAAAGCTAGCTAATCTAAATTAACAACAGCTTCAATTAATTTTATTATACGTCCATACTACAGAATAATATCACAAAATGTTTCCTCATTACAAAATATGGTGATGTTACAGACATCATCCACTAAGGTAAGAAATGATAACTGGTCAAGGAAGGAGCCTTAAGTAGAAAGTTCCTTATCTTACACCACTTTTTCAACACCGAGGTGGAGACACTACTGCACGGTGAGGAATTCTGTTCATTTGAAAGGAATAGCAACTTGATTTCTCCTCATCAGATATCTACTTCCAGTAGAAGGATAATTTTCTAATAAATATCAAATTTGTGTACTTTGATATAAGCAAACATAATTTAGATAAGTACATCAGTATATATTCACATCTGTTAAGAAAGAATCAGAACAGTTCAGCCACACCAGACCTACAGAGACCCTCAAGTCCATCGCCTGACCGACTCAGCGACAACCAAGAGTTGAAGCAGGTTACTGGGGGCACCGCCCCAACGGCTCCTACACACCAACAGGCAAACGGCATCAATCACCTCCCTGGGAGTCCCGTGCCAGTGTTTGACCACCCTCACTGTGAAGACATTTTTCCTGATGTCCACTCGGAACATTCCCTGGTGTAGCTTCGTGCTGTTTGCACGCGTCTGCCCTCGGCTCCCAGCAAGCAGAGACCAGCAGTTCCCTCTGCTACTCCTTAGGAGTAACTGTAATAATTCTCAGTTATCCCTGATCCTTTTTGATTCCTCTTGATTCAGAACAGAATTTCAGGGTACCCTGCTGAAATCTTTTCCATAGGAACTTTTCACCTTAATGTCCCTTCTCTTTATTTTCAACAGCTCACCAGAGGACTGCAGTCTCTTACCTCTGTAAGATCAGCAAATAACCTGGAAAATCTGAGAAGCACTAACAGGCAGAGGACAGCAAAGGCTTCACAAAACAATTTGTTTCCTTATAAGAGCAGCAAGGGACATCTCACAGTGTCTGGAAAGCATTCCCACCCGAGCTGTCAGTGGGATACCAAGCCTCCAGGAAGGCTGTCATACCAGCTCTTCTGTACAAGAACAGTCAGAATTGAAAGCACGCCAGGAAAAAACCACTCAATTTTAGTAAAGTTAAAAAAAAGTCAGCAGGAGGGAAATAAAGGTGAATTTACACCTGCAATAATAGTAGCATTAGGAATTACTCGCTTTTCAAAAACCTGTTTTTACAAAAGTATCACTCACATTATAATATTCAGGTTAGTTTTTCACTGCGTATTTTTAAAACCGTTTCAGCGCCTGGAAGTGATTTCTCCTAACACTATACTTACATAAGATAAACATGAAGTACTTACACCACTCCCAGCATATCGAACAATAAATAATAGATTCTCCTGACAGGACTTTGATGACCTGGCAAAGCCCGAGTGCTTTCAGCCAAAATCATATGAAACCATAAATCACTCTTTATTTTATAGAATATTTCAAAACGGATTCCTGCTTTCTACCTTGAAAGTCATTTCATGTGTTATTTATAGCCACTGAAAAACAGAATGGAAAGAAAATTGCATAGAACTAGAAAATTTACTGTGACTGCTTTTATAAAGAATAACTCCTATTTAGAAAAAAAAATAAATTAGAATTACTGGCAAACTTGTGAATACAGCCACCTTTTAAAGAGCACTGCCCTTTATTTGATACCTTCACCACAAGTTAAGACAGGAGTCCTGCGATCTCAGGAACAGGTTTAAGTCAGGACTGAACATAACCCAGACAACTGAAGAAATTCAAAGTAAGGGAGGCCCTGTACCCTTAAACACATCACTGAAACATTTAAGTTATGGCTGTTTGTATTTTGCAAATATTGCAAATCTTTACGTTTGCAGTGATTTATGCCATAAATTCAACAGTGCTGAATGTTTTGCCTATAAGTTTTCCTATTTGTTAATTGCCTGAATAAAATCCCTCCCACTGACTCTGTAATCTGTGTCACTCCCTCAAATAGATTTTTTTATTATACTTAAAGATCTCATAACATTCCCTCCTTGTAAACATTTATGATGTCTGCACTAATCTAAAAGTTGACCCCATAAAAGGGTAGCAATAACAAACATGATTACTGCCCACCCTGAAGTGTCTTCAAGCGTGCACTTACAATATCAGCCTTCCAAAACGACGCGCTGCGGGACTTAACATAAAGGAAAATCTGCAAATATCATTTCCCAAAATACCACAACTTCTGCGAGTACAGTAACTGCTTTGGCAGAAAATCATCCAATGAGCCATTCCTACTTCATTAGTGGATAACCTGAATACAGTAATATAATCAAAAAGTAAGGAAATGGGGATATGAGAGCCTTGATGGGGGAAGAAGCTAAAATAAAACTTAAAATGAACATCAATTCTACAACAAGAAATGGGAATAGAATGAAAGAACAATGCCATAACAGCTTTAATTCCCGTGTTGTATTGTCACTGAAAACCCCAAAACATTATTATGTTCTATGGTAATCCAACTTTCTTAAGAACTGGGGATATAAGTTCAAAGACAGTAATTAAACTTTTGCTACTGAACCCACAAAGACTTGTATTTTTGTATGACATATCCAGAGTGCTCTAAAATTGTCTGTGCAAGAATATGTTTTATTTGGGTTAAATAGAAGTAGTCTCATCAATAACTGAATTTGCTTTTACCACAGAAACACTGATAAAGGAATTGAGCCTAACTGTTAAACGCACCACAGATGACAAAAATTCAGCGTGAGGTTCCGTTTGCAATAAGCTCACTCCAGGGAAACAGTTCAATGAGCCCGAAATAAAAACAAACTCAAATCTAATGTTACCACTCAATCTAATTACTAAAATTAACAGATGCAGAAATTATAAAACCCAAGGAAGGCCAGGCACGCAGAAAAGAGTGCAATTGCTACTAAGCAGTTAAAAACATTAACACCAACATTTCAGACATTCTGACAATCAGATATCCACATGTACACTCAGCACTGGCTGTAGCATCAGAAGCAGAGTTAAAGACTCTACAAAATTCTTTCAGCAGTCATTTCCTGGAAAATAAAAATCCTGCTTTGAATAATCTTTCACACTGGTGGTTTAGTACGAATACTTAAGACAGTTAAAAAATAGACAATTGGCACCATTAGTCATCATTTGCATATGCCTTTAATAGAAGAAATGCAAAGCAAAGTCAATAATTCAGGAAAGGCAGGAGCTCTCAGCATCTTCCAACTAGACCTAACAGTACTCTCTGTAGAATCACAGAATCATAGAATGGCCTGGGTTGAAAAGGACCATAATGATCATCCAGTTCCGACCCCCCTGCTATGTGCAGGGTCACCAACCACCAGACCAGGCTGCCCAGAGCCACATCCAGCCTGGCCTTGAATGCCTCCAGGGATGGGGCATTCACAACCTCTTTCGGCAACCTGTTCCAGCGCATCACCACCCTCTGTGTGAAAAACTTCCTCCTAATATCTAACCTAAACCTCCCCTGTCTCAGTTTAAAACCATTTCCCCTACCACTACCCACCCCTGTGAACAGCCGTTCCCCTTCCTGTTTATATGCTCCCTTCAAATATTGGAAGGCCACAGTGAGGGCTCCCTGCAGGCAGGCAAACATCTCAAAAAGGTACCTTCTCATACAAATCCATACCAACATTACCTACAGCAATATTTCCACAAAAGAATTCACCTCATGGCATTTTCTCTTCCAGTGTGAAAGCTCTACTATTAAAACCTGTTCCCAAAGCATGGAAGATAATGGTGGGTGTGCACTCCTGGACCAACCCTCACTGCCACAGACTGCTCAGCTAGAAGTGCTCTGCTTCAGGTGAGCACTCCTAAGAGCATGGCTGGGAGAGCACAGGCCTTCCTGTCTGTGACCTGCTACTGTCAATCACTGTTACACAGATAGCCTTGGGTTTATCTCACCAGACATACAGCAAGCATGAACACCACGACAGGGACAGGAAGGACAACACACAACTGCAGTCCGTGATTCACTCTGCCTGCAACATGCTCCTGTGAGGCCCCTCAACATAAGAGCTGCCAGAGCAAGCTGAATTACATCATATTTTTAACAAAGACTATAGAACCTCCAGAAGAAAATTCTGACAGCATGTTTTTCTTCTCCATAGGAATAATGAAAAGATGAAGTCTTATCTATGTATGTTTTAGTCAGATGTGTTGAAGATCTTCACCTTCACTAGCTTCCTTAGCAGCCAGAATATGTACCATTACTGTTTTTACCTTTTCTTTTCTTAGCTAGATTAGATAGAAAAAAATCATAAACATTACTTTTATGAAGCCTTGTTTCCCTTAATTTTCTACACCACTGCATACAGAAGTATTTTTCATGGTAATAAAGACTAATTATCCTCATAAATCACAGGAGTCGTACAGTTTTTAATACTTCACCCTTTCAGTTTGGTAATTTAGCCATTCGTTGTTTACTGTTATTCTCTTCTACTCAGAACAGTCACGAACCTGAACATATAAGAAAACATCATGTTCATTACTAAGGCTTCCACTCCAAACAACAGAACAAAGAAAGCAGTAAGGAAATCTTAATTTCTAATTGTAATTTAAGTAATTATTTTAAATTTTGATTGTAGTTACAACGTTGTGGCATGTTTCAGTGAGACATTTGAGATCTCCACCATCATCCACTGGAACAGAAAATGGATGATTTTGTATAGGATGTACAGGCAGCCTGATAAAGTTCAGAGTCAGTTAAAGTACATGCAGTCCTACATTTTCTTGTACACTGAATAAAACACTTTAATGAGAAGTACCCAAAAAGAGGAAGTTTGGGATTATCTGTAAGCAAGCACAGGGATTATAAAAAAAGCTTTTCAAGAGAGAACGCAATTCTCACATTACAGTACACAGTCAAGATTATCAGCATAAACCATATTTCCCACCATAACGCTGAGTTTGGCTCTTCAGAACTACTTTCAGCACACCGAAGGAAGCTTTCAGCTCGTCCAGCAGGTCCATTTCGGGGTGACAGTGGCTTTATGAAGCACCAAATGAGCACTAGACCTTAAGAGTACAAGGACTGGGGTGCACCTAATGGGCAGGCACCTCGCAGAGAGGGCCCGCTGCCCTCCCATTGAGGGCCCCGCACCTCAGCTATCTCCTGTATTTTAAAAACTGCTGACGTTGAAGCCTAAACAGCAACCCCCGAGCAGCCCGCCAGCGCAGGGACAGAGAGACCGCGCTGCCCACACAGGTGCCCCCTGGCAGCCCCACGACCTCACTCCCCACACACCACCGCCCCCACCGCCGCTCCCCTGCCCTCAGCCGCCACGGCCGCGCCCTCTACGGCTCCAGCACCCACAGGCCGGCCCGCACCCCGCGCCGCCGCGTACCGGTCCCTATCACCACCACATCAAACTCGGAGGGCAGGTTGTCCGCCATCTTGGGAGGGGCACCGTCACGTCGCCCGCGCTACCGGAAGCTAAGGGCACAGCCCACAGAACTTCCGACGGCCGCACGCGAGGGCCGCCGGTAGATGTAGTCCTCCCGCGGGACCCGTGACGTCACGCGGCCGGACGGAGAGCCGCGCTGCTCGCAGTCTGACGGCTCGCTGCCCTCTGGGCCTGCTGCTCTTTCTTTTTTGCGGTACTAAATATGGTAGAAGCAATGCGGAACGTGTGGAAGCGCCCAGCAGCCGTCTGTGAGCTTCCGAAATTCTACGGTATGACCAGGTGCCACCTCGCTGGAAACCAAATGTGCGCACTGCAGGGCAAGCAGCCCTGTGTTGTACCACGTGTGGGCACTTCCACTGCCGTCACCGGTGCAACTCAGTAACTCACAGCACACTTTGGTTTCTTTGTCATTTGATATCCAAGAATATATTCCCCATATTAAAGCCTCCTCGCTGCTCAGTTGCGGTAGTATCTTCCTTTTTTCCACTGTGTCAAAGACATTTCAAAATAAAGGGTATTAGCTTGTTTCTGGTTATTAATTCCCTGTCCTTTGTCAACTAACAGCCACTAACGTTACACGTTGGACTGTACCTGTTCTCTGTTGCATTCAGAAACCTTTCTGTGAGCCCACCGCAAACACTGGTGGTGTGAAGCCCACAGTCACACTGCAGTCTGGCTTTCCCTGTTCTTTCACCTCATGAAGAAATGCAAAGGGAAATCAGCGGTGACACAGAAAGCATCGCTTCAGAGCAGCCCCTCCTGTACCACCTGACTGAGTGAAAGCGTGCTCAGAACAAGCAGTCATACTGTACATACCCAAATGTACATACAGCAGTGTAAGCAGAATAACCCAGCGCAAAGTCTCTGTGTCAGCATGCTGGAAATTTAAGTTTTACTTTTTATTTTCCATTTAATTACTTGTACCATTTTAAACTAATCTCTTATGACTATTCATTGTGTATGATGATATACAAGTCTTAACACCTTAAATCAATAACAACAATAAAGCAGCTAGCAGCCTGTTAACACCTTCTTACAAGCTCCTTGTTCACACAGGGAAACGAACAGTGAAAGTGGTATAAAGCAACTAATGGAAACCAGAGCCCACCTTACCCCTGTGGTACTGCCAGACGTGCTACAACAGAGTTCAGTGCAGAAAATGACCCAGCAGTAAATTTCAACAACATAGATTTAAACATCGATGCCTGATTACAATGCAAATAAATATGTAAAAGAGAAAAGTAGTAGTTACAGATTCAGGCGTAAAAGTAGTAAAATCAAATCTTATGTTCCTTATATTATGCTTCCAACTGTCTCATAGAAACACGAGGAACTGTTCCATTTTGCAGCTTCTGTAATCCAACTCTGCTAATGGGGCTGCCATGCCTACCTTTTAACCTCTAACAAAAACATTCAGCTCCAGAGTTCTCACAGTGTTGGATCATCCTGACCTCAATGTCTGGAGCGGAGGAACAAAACGTCACTATATCGGCTGGCTCAGAGAAGGCAAATTCCCCTTTCACATTCTTTCCTTATTGAGAGAGAATACTCATGAAAATATAATTTGATTGTGCAAATCTTCTGTTATTGTTTAGTATAATTGTAGGACTGCAACAGAACTGAGCTATTTCACTATCAATGTCTTACTGTTTCTCAAGTGCTTCGGTATTTATTCCAGCACAAAATGCTGTTGTTTGGTTCTCTGAGTTCCTGTTAGCTTCATTCATAAGATGCAATCAGTGCAATCCTGTTTCATGATGACAGTCATTATCCACTGGACCAGAAATTTTTCTTAGTTCTATTTATTTGACAAAATTGATTATTCAGGATCTTTAACTGCAAACCCTGGGTCTGTCAGCCCACAAAACAAACAAAAACATATTTTCCTGTACCTTACATTTTTAATATCAGCAAACATAAAATACGTTAAGTATGAATAATTTTTATGAGAATTTCACAGACCTTGAGAGAATGTCTTGCCATGTTTTTCTCCTTAGCTATTTAATTGCAATGTCATAGTAACAGAAAGCAGCATACCCAATTCTGCATGGATGAATAAGCACATTCAATAAAGAAGATTTAACAGAGTAAATCAAACAGTGGATTAAACATTTTCTGCATAACAGACCACAAAATGGGCATTCATTTTACCAATAGATCCTCTACATTAGAAACAAATAGAAATGCACACCAACATAATTAAACTGCACATCCTGTGGGCTGATTGCAAATTTCCCTATATTTTATAAAACTAGGTCTCATCAATTAGAACTGCCAGAAAGCACTCAGGAATGCACACTGACCAGACAACATTTATTTTTTTAATCATTTGTATTCTGTAAACTTTTTTTTTGTTTGCTTTTGTGAAATAACTCATGATCTGATCTACTGAAAAGAATCCATAGGCTTTTTTAGTCGTAACACTTCAGAAAGACGTGCAAAGATCAGTCTGAGATCACGTTTAGCAGTTTTTAATATATTTTCTGTTAGCAACTTCTCTGACTTTGCTGTCAAGTAAAACATCTTCTTAGAAGAACCTACATCTTTGCTTCATAGCTTCTATTTTAGATTTTCACATTGTCATAGAACTACCTTCCTTATTTTAAAGTTTGTGTGGATTATATCTAACTTTACCATAATACTTTTCTGAAATGTACTCTTAGCAAAAACCTCGCAGCCGGTGTGTTTGTTTCTCCAGACAGAAACACTGAAGCCCAAGGCCATAGGAAAAAAAAATACAAAATCAAGAGAAGTCAGTATTAGAAGTATCAAGTTTGTAGTTGTTTCAAGATCTATTTTCAGATCATTCAATCAAGTATCTCCTTCTCTAAAAAATCAAACAGCGAATACTTCGCTCTATGATGAATTGTGTTTTAAATTACACAGTATCTTTATCCTGCAATGACTTCACGCGTGAAATCTCATTCTTCAGTTTATTATTCACTCAGTGGATGCAGAATTTAATTCTCCTTGAGTACCAGTTTGAATAAGGATCAGCAGCAGGATCGGGCCTATTAGCTGCTTGAAACATCTATTGAATAACCTGATTTATCCAACTAAATGGCTCATTAGTTCAGGCAGCAAGAAAATGTTTGTGTGTTGCTGAAGTTATGCATGGTTGTCATATAGAGTTTGCTGTTATGCAACTGTCAGTCACTCAAGCATGCACAAACTAGATTGTTCATTTACTACGGAAACAGACACTCTACATTCAAGCATGCTTGCAAAAGTATATTTGTTTACAAAATTCTTTTAAACTCTGATACACATTTATTCTTTGGTACTGATATCTGAATCAATCTTTCTGTCTCTTACCAGTTTCCGACTGGCTGTCCTTGCTCCCAATTATGCCCATAGAACACATTATTTGTGTTTTATTCCTAACATTCCACAACAAGATGCTGTTCTGATCTTGCATTATTCTGATCCACATTACAGATGTCAGGTTCCCCATACCTGACAAATGATTGTTTGGCTACCAAATCCATGGAAGGACAAATAGGAGGACTCTTTCTGTGTCACTCTAAACTTCCTTAGGAAGTGCAGTTTTTAATTCAAGAGCAGTAATAGCAACTTGTAATCAACATGGCAGTTCTTTTTCTCAAAATGATATAAATTACTGTTCATCTTTGACTGAACTCAGATACATACATATAGGAAATGGCAATGTATTTGGAATGTTTTTAAGCACATCAAAACTTGTTTCCTTCACTTTGTTCTATTTAATTCCCCTAGTGGAGGTCTGGTCTATAATTAACACTGAGAAAAACAGTAACAATCTCATGATTTCTATGAACAGATTCTGCTCCTTAAGTACTACAGCTGATGAAATTCAAATTGTAGATGCTTATTTAATGATCTTATTTTAATAAACAGTGTTTATGTGTATTAATCCAGTTATCATACCATCTCTGATGTATTTTGTTGTTCTCATAACAGTCTGGTAAGGTTGTCCCTGTTGCACAGATACTACACTGGTTGGCACACTGGGCCTGACTGCAGCTCCATTACGTCATATGGATATTGTCATTTATTAAACAGAAGTGCAATCAGACCCTAAACTGCAAATTCTCAATCACACATAGATACCTAATTCCCATATGTATGAATAGTCCTTTAATACAATAATCCTGGTAAACCAGTGAATAAAACATTAAACATGAAACCTACACTCTGAAACTAAGGGACACTGAAACTAATGATGATATTGCCACTTTTATTATTAAGACAGTACTCCAAGAGGCAGGGAAAGAGAATTTGATCTTTGCAGTGTGCAGGATGAAGGAGATAGTCTTTGCAGTAGCTCAGAAGTTCAGGGGTTTTTGTTGGTTTTGTTTTTGCTACAAGTTAATCTTTTATGCTTGGAATGGCTGATGAACCCAGGATGACTCAGAATGGTGCAGTTTTTATCGCTTGTTTCTTAGAGACATGTGGAGGAAACTTTCTTTAGGAATTGGAGGCATAGTGAACTACGGGAAGTAGAATCAGGCTGCATCCTGACCAACATTGCTCTAAAAGCACGATATTAGTGCCTTATAAGCAATATGTGGTGTCAGTTCAGTTTTGTATTTAGCTAGATTACTTCTGTCAGCGCTCTGTAACTGTGGCTAAAATCGTTTGGTAGAGCATGTGAATTATTGCTTTATCTTCTCTTTTAGTGTTTTGGGTGGGGTTTTTGCTTGTTTGTTTTCTGAATCATTTAGGCATATTTGTAAAACATCCTTTCTAGATAAAAACATGTAATGCTCATACTTCTGAAACACAGACAGAATAGTGTACGCTATTTCTGAAGCTGAAATAACGCCAATATGCTTAAGACTAAAAGACTACAGCCACAGCTACAGCTTTTTTGTACCTTTTTAGGAAAAAATCATCAGGAGTTTATAACAATGTTTCAATTTGTTCCTCTTCAGAAGTTCACCTTTGTGGTGGAACCTTCTTTACCACATATGAGAGGCCCTTGAGACTACCTTGACATGGTGATATTTCTGGCAGAAGTTTGCACTTGACTTTTTAACTGTTGTATTTCAGACCATACTGTGTATAGATTACCAGTTCTTCCTATTCAAATGAATAAAAGAAGATGCAACTTATCATTATTGTGTCATCATTCTGAAAAATGAAATATTAAATAGTTCCTCAACATGTTAAAACTCTCAAATTGAAGACTGGTCAAAAAAATGGCAAATTCAGCTACCTGGGAAAATGCTCTCCTGTGCTGATGTCGAGATAATTGTCAAGCGTGGAACACTTGCGCTGCATGTACAGGAATGCACAGCAGTCAGTTCCTGCCTAGCAGTAGAAAAGACGCTGATGTAAAAGCCAAAAATGTGTTCTGGAAATACTATGGATTTTTAATGAGGATTAAGCATCGTGGCAGTTGAACCACAAAAGATGTAAGGAAACTGCCTAACCACAGCCACATAAATCATCATGATTTATGTAGGCACGAGTTGCAATTCTGTTTCCCTCACTTTAAAAAGATTTCTCATTTGCCAAACTCTGTGTATTCTTCATCAAATGTGTAGGTTATAAGACAGAGAAATCATCAACTTGAAATGACTCCAGCAAAACTGGAAAGATGTTGTATCTTCATAGGAACAATCCCCTGATCAATTCAGAATCAGCCAGGTTGGCTGGAAGATCTTTTGACGTGCAGAAATAGCGCAGGCACTACAGCATTTATGTGCTTGAAATCAAAGAAAAAGCACTACTGAAATCAAAGCTAAGAAATTTTAGTTCCTTCAATATGTGACCACTTTTGCTACTAAAAAGCACACAGCTGGCTCCATATGAGAAGCCAAGTCACAGGGACTTAAAATAGAACTTGAAAGTTTTTCAGTCATTTCATTGCAACCTTTACAGGTTCTGGGCCGTGATCAACATTTAGAAAACAGTGGTCAGCTTGAAAAAGAATACAGGAGAGAGCTAGGAAGAATCTTGAAGGAAAGCTGGAGAAAATCAGTGAAACAAGCAAGTTTGTGATAAACCTCCAGAAGAGGATTAAACTAACAGAGCCTGCCTGTCACTGGATAAACTTGAGTAGAATCCCTGGCAAGTGGTGGAAGGTAAGCCATTCTTCTACAAGGACTAACAATTCTCTGATAATGCTGGATAAATTATAAGCAAACAAGTTAAAATGTACTCAAGTATACACAGTTGAACCTTATCTATGCTAGTAAGGAAATAAATTATAAACTCTAGTAGAATATATTCATTTTGTATACGTAACAAGTATGTTTTTACAGCTTCTTTATATTCTAAAAGATAACGGTGTTTTTAAAACATTCCTTTAAGAACCAATGCTTTCTGTTTCTTCTCATCTACTGAAAATGAGTCAGAACAAAATTTGGTATCAATAACATCAATATAAATTGAGAAGAATGACTGAAATTATGCAATTATAAAACACAGTGCTACAAAAAGCAGAGTTTGGTGCTTTCTATACTACCAACTCCATTGTTTGTATTTTCCAACTTCTGAAGTCTTGGTCAATTGTGGTATGTCAGAAATTGCCAGTAAGCAACAGACAAAAGGAAACTGATTGGATATATAGCCCTACAAAGAGTATATAAAGTGGTGTAATAAATCAAGATTAGTAAGTGTGCATGTCTAGTCATAGTCAGTTACTGCCTTACTTTGTTTGCATTATTACTTGAAGCAGTTTTTATTGCATAGTAAGAGATTTTCAGATGTATGTTCTCAGAGTTTAGGAAAAATGTATCTTTTCCAGCACATCTGGAGATTGTATTTATATGAAAAACTAATCTCTGTTGTCCAGAAATATTCCTTGTATTTATTTATTACATTTCTTTTATTAACTTCTTTAGACTTGTGGCCAATTAGGGCATAGTATTCTTTCCTTAGTTGACACAAGTTTTGCCATGCAAAATTCAGCCTCTTCATGACGTCTGCTAATCGATTAACAAAAATCATTACGTGTACAGATAGAAATAATTATCTCACTGTATATACATACTAAAAAACAGGCACAAATACCGAAGAAAACAGTAGTTGGTCTGGGAGATGGAGAATATGGCACATCAAGCAAAAAGAAAAACAAAACCACCAACAGAAAGGACCAACAACCTGCAGTGTGCAAGGCTCTGGTGCCTCATTTGAGGAGAATGAAAAAGTTAAACATCTTTGACTATTTTTTTATGAACTGTAGTCTTCTCCAGTCTCGAAAACCATAAATGACACAAGGCTGAAAAGAAAAAAAAAGATAGACCAAGACTTTAAGTTCTGAAACTGGAAAAGCTCCCTTTGGAAACTCACCATAAATATTACCGTATAATTAAAGGGCTTAAAGTAGTCCATAAAGCTAAGTGAATTGATGCGTCTCATATGCAGTATTTTTACCCAGACTTCACCAGAGAAACCATAAACAAAAGACTATAAGGGCCTCAGATGAAATGAGTTCTTGCAGGCTTGGATTCCTGTGAAGACATACTTATTGCTAAGGACTCAAACATGAAACTATATCCAAGGGACACCTACAAGTTAGGAGTGAGTAACAGTGAGCTATCAGTTATATCAGTAAGTTAAAAAACTGAACTAAGCTGTAGCAACTATGAAATGATGGAAACAGCTGAATAAATGTAATGAAGCAAACGTAATCTTTCCTTTTAAAAAAAACCTTTTTTTTTTAAACTTCATAATTCCGTGTTTGAGGTTGAATTTGCCTTAGTTGAGCTGTGTTTGGTCTGCTGGTGCAGCACTTACTGCTCTACAGCAAGAGCAGAGATTTAGCAGAGATTCAGGCTTTACAGCTGCAGTATCTGTGGGTACAGAGGGCCAAGAGGAGCTGCCAGACCCTCTTACTCTATTTTCCTCTGAAAGAACATGAGAAAATAGCTGTCAATTGTAGGAAGGTGATTTGGGGAGATTTTCTTTTTACTATTTAATGGACTGTGACTAGAAGGAAAGCTATGAGCTTCTACAGCTGTCTTTCTTGCTTGTAAGAAACGGGAATACATGCGATCCCCTCTTATTTTTAGTTCAGTACATTTTCTGAAGCCACATACAGGAAATGCTTCCTTATTAAGCATTTCTCTCTCAACATCACAATCAAAAGGGTTTTGTTTTTTGGTTTTTTTAATTTAAAAGATCCTGGTTAGAATTTTAGAAGCAAAGAGTAGCTATAGTGGCTCACTGAGATTTTAACGAAATCTTAAATGAAATTATACACAGCTTGTCTCACAGAAAGGAGGAAAGTACTTGTTTTTCTTTTACAGGTTGTTAGCTGGTGCCAGACTTGCACAGTAATGCTTTTGAGAATTCAGAAAGGACACTTACGATTTAACATCTATTTTTCATTAATCCAAACACAGTACACACTCCACATTACTGCTAGCTTTTTTGTGCAGAAAATAAGACATCCACATTGCACTTCTGAAACTTCAATTAAACCGTATGTGTCCAGGAAGAGAATATTTATACTGTAAGTGCTTTGTGGGTCAGCAATATTAAAGTACCTAGTGATTTTTATAAGATGTTTGCATTTTAATCTCTCTTCAGGAGATAATGCAACTGAGCATTCCAATACCCACATTTCAACACCACGACCATGACAAACATGTTATCTAGTTCAGGCATTCCTATAAACAGAGTGATGATGTGTAAAACTAGAACAAAAGGTGGTCAAATCTGGTTGTATTCTGAGTAAAAAAATAGGGTGGAAGGTAACAAATCACATTAGGTTGCACTAATTAGAAGCCATTTTTATCCCTTTAGTCTTAGCATCATCTTTTTGGAGATAAGATCTAAGCTTGGTGGTTGTCAGTCCTAGAAAATGAAACAGTTACATCATACATCATTCAATAACATAACAGCCCTTTGATAAGGTGATTTCCACAACAGCAGAATTTCCAATTGTTGCCCAACTTCTGAGTATTTCTAGAAATACAGCTGCACCTCTCAGAGCAATTTTCCATCACAGACTCTCTAAGGGAAGGAAGACTTTCAGCCACTATACTTCTTTAATTCTGCTGTGCACCTGCAATGACTCAGAAACTCTAAGGCAGAACTAAGGAGAACGTGATGTTCACTCCCTGCTTTTGTACCTACTTAGCACCTTCTGAGTGACACTGCCTCCTCTGTTTGACTAAGTAAATAAAAGGAAAGAACAGGTCATATTTCTTCAGATTCTGGAGGTGCTGTATGAATATTAATTCCATATAGCTTATATAGACCCACTTACTGACCCGTCAGTTAAGCTGGAAGAGCCAGAATTTTTCCCCCACTTCAGAAGAATGCAATGCAGTTGTAAATGTTGAGGCAGATTATTAGGAAGATTTGCAAGAATAACTACTTAAAATGGTCACATTCATTTTAAAGAAAAGAAATATAATTGGTATTTGCATAGAAGAAAATGGATGAATTTAAATTTCAGTTGATTATAATTATTGTCATCATAATCATCATCATTATCTTTGTATGTCTAAATGACTGATTCAAAGAAGAATTTTAACACATTTCACATGTCAGTGCAATTCTTTTCTGTTTTGTGCTTTAGTGCTTATGGTTTTTCATTTGCTTTTTTCAGTCTGAACTTTTCATGGAAGCTATTGTCATCTTTTTAAAAGGTGGGAAGATGTTTCAAAGGAAGTCAAATCAAGAAGTATTGCATACGTTCATGCATATTTACAGAAAAACTGGTACACAGATACTGAGCAACGGCACATGAAGTTTCTCTTAAAATATTCTGAACAATAAAGCTCTTCCTGAGACTGGACTGCCTAACCTGATACAGGATTTTAAATAGTTGTACTTACTTGCAACTCAGGAGCTGGTAGGCCTACAGATTACTGGCCTTAATTTACATGTTTGCTTTATACATCCTCGACTGCCTTCTAAAAAGGTATTAAACATTTTTGCTAAAGAAGAACCAGAAGCTACAACATTCTCAACCACAGATGGCATTCAGTAATCTAAATGAAAGTATTTATAATGCTGTTCATTTGCATTCTAAATGCAAATGTTTCTAACCTTCTCATGCTTGTGTTTTAGTGACCAAAGGGTAAAACTGGCATTTACCAACACAATTAGTCCAGACAAGTTCCATTGACTTCTACTCCAAACTTCAATTTGATTTAGTAAGAACTGGCAACATAGATTGATGCTAACAGAAGAAATGCAGTGTTTTTAATGATAGCAAAGTAAAATTTGGTGCAGTGCAGAATACACACTGATACCAATTTCCATCAACAAGAGTTCTATTAATTATGGAGAGGAAAGCCAAGAAGTATCAGTGGAAAAAATACATTTAAATTCCTTGAAACAGAAGCAGGCCCAAATTTTGAATACCTACATATTATCTATGTAGTGAAGGAATTTAAATCCTTGTTACTTCATTAATGTTTCAGACAAAAATATTGAAATATCTACGGAATTTCTGAACACAGTAAGTTAGTAATGTTTCTTCTCATGCTAGTAAAAGATATGTAGTCTCAAGTGATGTAAATCAATTATCTCTGTATGTGTGAAATGCTGTAACAAGATCAATGAGACCTGAACACAAGGAGGCATCTTAGGATAACAGCTGCAGATGCATGCACTCTCTGGGAAAAAATAAACAAATGAATGTACGCTGCTCATCTCCACGTTTTGCCCTCCCCCATAAAAAATCCCTGCCATTATCCTTTCCAGTTGTTAAGTGCATAAAAAGAAAAACAAATAAAGTCAGGTAGCAGTCCATATATCAGTACAGGCAAAGTACAATAAATGGTCTCCCTCAGAGCAAAGATAAAATGGATGCTTTGCATTCACTTCTGAAATTTGTTCTTGATGGGACTTAATGGTCAGAGCATACTTAGAACCACTGCTGTGTATTTAATGGCTGTACAGAAAACTGCAACTACGTATCTTTACTAAGATGAGCTCAAGATAATTACCTTCACATTATTAATAATTCTGCCAATTGGATTTCCACAAAGTAGATTCAATAAAACACTAAAAATATTTATTCAATAAATCAATTACACTTCTGATTGAGTCTGGCTAACTATAAGTTATTTTCTCATTGATAAAATTATGTTTATGAAAACCCATTTTCATGGAAATAGTTCTTCAGGTTTTTATTGGAAAATACTTTGCTGTTAGGCAGAAGATAGGAGAATTAATGAAAAGTCCACATGAGCCTTATATGTTTAAATAAACAACAAAAAACCTCTGTATTGGTGCTTAAGCAGAATCCAATGTCTGTGTTTAATAATGCCAAAAAATGTAAAGAAAAATCAAATACCTCCTTATCCCACTAGATGGTGGTGCCTTCAGATTAGGGTTGAGATGCTTTAAAAGACTGCAGGAAAACTTCTGCTTTCTTTAGCTGACTTGTGAGCATAGAGAATGAGGGATGAGGTTAATCTTGTTCTTCTGGGGACATTAATGAGCATTCAGGTGTAATGACTTGCTAAAAATACTCAAGTACATATGATTGTGTTCATAGTTTGTTATAAAGTGTGTTTTAACTTCAGTATACATCTAATGGCATTAATTTTTCTTCCTGAAGAAAATACAAACAACACTGAACTTTAATGATGATTGTATCTCATGTAATACAGCTTTATTACATTAAAGGTCCTGGCTTTGCCATTTTACTGTCTTCTATCCTCAACCAGAATCAAAACCCAGATTGAAGTAGCAAGTTGTTAACAACAACTGCATCTTTTATTTATTTCAGTTGGATGATTTTAAAGTACTACTCCCATTTTTCCACAACAAACACACTGCTTGCTTTCATGGCAGCACTTACACATCACTTAGACGTAGCTATCTAGGCACATCTCTTCAGTTATAAAAGTCAGGTAACATTTTAATGAATAGAAAGAGTAAATAGGACCTTGCTTGAGCAAGTATCTTTGTGCTTTAATATTCTCAAGTTCCTCCAGTAAATGGTCAAATCCTTCATGTGTCAAGTACAGCCTGAAGTGCGGAGCTCAGCGCAGGCTCTGTGACCTGGAGCGGTTGCCTCGAAAACTGCGTCTATTGCGGACTGTCTGAAGAGCAGACAATCAACTGCTCACTGCTGAGCAAGCCTACAGATGCAGGCTCACACACTGCTGGAACATCGTGTTAGAGCACTCCGAGTATTAAACGTGGAAACACTGTGAGCTAGCCTGATGTCAGTCATGCCCAGAAAGGCGGTCCATAGCAAGATTGGAGCTTACTGTATACACAGCAACCCTTGGGCAAATTGCTGCATGCACATGGTTGCTCTAGACTGCTGTCCCAAATGTGTAAAGGTCCTACTAGGTAATATCAAAAGGTAGTTAGTGATTTCTGATTAGACTCTCCTGAGTTTCCAATTGAAAGCAGTTTGTGAGAGTTGCACTGAAAATAATAATTTTGAATTGTTTTAATTAAATATTAAATATTTTAAATATTAAGTATTATTATGTGCATTAATAGTAAGAAAAAATAAAAGTGCTTTTATGGATGAAGAACAAAGGGCAAGACAAGCCCTAACATTAGGCTTTCTAATTGTTCTTGTTGGTACAGAAACATTGAGAATGTCCATACTGTGTTTTGGAAAAGACAGAGTTAATTAAGAATCCCAGACTTATGTTGGAGTCCATAGTTGTTTCTCAGTGTATTTTACATCACCCTGCTTCCAGATGATTAACCAACTGATCACAGCTTTTCTGAATCACACCCTGGCGCAGTGTGATTCATATTTATCTTCCACATGTGCCTTTCCATTTACTCTATTTCTCATATTCCAGTCTTTCATTTTTCAGTTCTCGTGTTTGCAACATCCATCCAGTTTCCTCTTTCCTTTGCAGGTAATGTACATCAGCGTGAGTAGCAAAGCGCCAAGATATACCAAATTATTACAATTTCCAAGCAAAGATGCAGACCCAAAAGCTCAAATAAGAATGTCACTGCCAAAACACAGAGGACCGAGGGAGAAAAACAGATTTAGAAATGAATGCGGATGCGTGATTATTCTGTAAAGTGTCAATTCCTGGATGTTAGAAACTTCCCTGCCCGTATTAGGGAGAGCAGACCCATCTTACTTCCTATAACAAGATGGGCAGGATTTCTTAAAAGCCTGAATAAAGAAAATTGACCCCCCTCATTGTTACTCTCTACCATTAGAGGGTTGAAATGCAGCATTTGCCAGAAGTGCATGTTCCTTTATTCAGTCTCTTTCAATCTACCAATATAACTGCCAATCACAGGAAATATCTCTAATAACTCTTCCTTTTACTTAATAAGGAATATCACATCTTTTAAACATTAGAAACAGATGTCACTGCATTACTTCACTGCTGATGTATGTAATAGAAATGACACACTAATTAATTTAATGCAGTATAAATGTACTGATTATTTATCATGGCTGACAATAAAATTATGAAAACATTCAATTACAATCAGTGGTAATTCATTATTTATTGATTTTGCATTATGCACACATTAATACAATACATTTGATTAAAGAAGAGAAGGGATCATTCCTCTATTGACACTTAGCCGTTCAGATTCATCTGTTTTATTCAGAATCCTTGACGGTGAGATGGGAAGTTTTAATCCACGCTTCTAACATCAAAACTTTCTTGAAATGTCAGAAGTAAATTGAACACAAGTACCAAGCGCTCCAGCACTTACAAAAAGGTGGGCAGTAAGAAGATATACCAATTTCACTTGCTTCATTTTCTCACATCAGTGGCCTACATCTGTTAACGTGATCCTGGTTACACTTCCCCTTGAAAACCAAAGCATTAACACTAATCTTCAAAAACAAACAACAAAATAAGACCCAACTTTTTTCCTCCTTTTCAAGGCTGTAGTCGGAATTGGCTGTATCAGTTGCTCTCACGGTCACGACATTACATCAGAGAGTGCTTTGGATCAGCCTGAGTAACTTTTCTGTTAAGGACTAGGGGAATATCATTGTCACTATGATTCCAGTCAGGCTGGAATTCAGAAAAATGGTGTTTCATTTCATTATGCTTATTGTAAATAAATCTTTCAGTCATTTTTTCCTTTTTCATTTTGGGCCCACAGTTGCCTCTGACCCTCATAAATCTATGTTCACATTTACCCCTCAGACACCTCTTAGTACAGGGGAGAGTTCCAAGATCTTCACTAAAACTAACGTGTTCTCCCACCATGTGCTCACACTGGACATACTGGTGTCAAGGCTACAAAAAAAATTATTCACACTAAAAAAAAGAAAGAAATTCACCATGCATTTTCACATAACAAAATCGTTGGAATTAATCTCTTTTGTTAATTAACCTGCCTCATGTTTAACTACAGTAAACTGAGACACAACGCAAACTTCACTACTGATCTTTCCAGTCTTCTAGAAACAACATTATTATTTATTAATTCCTTATAATTCTACTTTTCAAGCTGCCTTTATTTTTTTATCATTGTCCCCTCCTAGTCAGTTGTGTCACCCCCCATTTTACCTGTAGGATCCCCGTGAGCCAGCAGCCACGTTCATGCCAGCTGTCTGTAAGCAGGTTATGGAAAGCTGTTGACTGGCCCTAATTCAAATGACCTGGGCTTTCCTCTATTCTGTAGCATCAGAAAAGATCTCTTTGACATTTCACACCAGCCAGGCATACGCAGTGATCATTAAAGCAAAAACAAGCAAATAGAATCTTTGTTTGATATTTTGCCATAGGTACATGGCCAGTTTTTACATGTCACTAATATACAATACAGCAATATCTCAATGACTGACAGTGTTAAAAAAAATTCTATTCTGCATGCCAGTCTAAAATTAACAATCTTGAAACTTTAATTTCAAATAAATTTTCTAAAACGCTTGTTTAAGCTATAGGGAGACTTACATTCAAATTGCATACTGCTGGACTCCATTCAAATAAACCATCTGGATACTTTATAAATGACAAGATATTACTGTATGATTGTAAGGCTTTGGTAACTTTGCCTCGTCAGTAATAAAATTACAGGCAAATAAAAATATTCATTGATATTGTTGATTTCTATATGCATGGCTGAGCTGGGCAGCTGCCTGGTATTAATTCTCAAACCTTGAGCATTTCCTTAGCTTAAGAGCAGCTCTGCTCTCCATGGATAGTCACCTCTCAAGGGTACTGTTTTTACTACAGCCTTTATGATTTTATATTGCTTCACGCCAGTCCAAGTTGCGGGTGCTGATGCGCGAGGCTTCCTCTGGCCTTGCAAAAATTCAGTCTTATTTAGAAATATGCTTAGCTTATGGAAGGCATTAAAGTCAAAAAGGAAAAAGAATTCTCACAGCAGAATTTGATTGTCACATTAATCTCAAAGTAAAAAAAAGTCTTTAAAAGGGCAAAGCCAATGAGAAATTCTTCAATCTGATTTATTAAATCTCCTAATAGCAATTATGTCCTGTAAATTAACCCCCAAAAGTTTATACTTGAAATCGGTTACTTAATATTGTAATGCATCAATTCTAGCATGTAAAAATCTCAAGACGAGTTCAGGGCTCAACTGCACGAAACTTTTTGCTAAGTCGACAGCCCCTGTGCCACAGAGCTTCCAATATAAGGCTCTCATCCTAGAAAGATGATTATTCTCATTGAAAGATACTCACTTCATGCCAGGTTATACGATAATTCTGCCCTAGTCAGCTACATTAGGAGCCTAAAATGGGTGACCACTCTTTGTAACAGACATAACTGAGAGAAAGTGGGGTTCCTCCAGGGGGACTTGAATTAACAAATACACCAACTTAGTTACCATACCATACATAGTCATCTCTCCTCATCTCAAATGGGACTTCTCATAAAGCAAAAATGTTAGATTGTATAGAAAAAGCGGCTAGCTAGGCAAGCTTAACAAAAAGATGGCTCATACGAGCAGTGCAACTGGGGAAGTAGCTGAAATGCTCCAATGGCATCCAGGCTGGATGTGGCTCTGGGCAGCCTGGTCTAGTGGTTGGCAACCCTGCCTGTGGCAGGGGGGTTGAAACTAGATGGTCATCATTGTCCTTTTCAACCCAGGCCATTCTATGATTCTGTGATTCTATGATTCTATGACCGACATGTTTTGTTGGTACTCTTCTGTTTGCTTTGCTTACTGAATGCTGCAGGGGAAGCAAAAAAATAAAGAACCAGAGAAGTTAACAGAGTAAGAAAGAAGATAACAGAAGACTGAAAAAAAAAAGTGCAAATGAACAGGAAGTAAAGATGTTCATACAAAGGAAGAAAGAGACAGGGCTGGAAAAATAACTCCAATAAAGCTAGAGTTGGTAAAGCAAAGGAAATTAACAGCCCATTCAGTTGCGTTGGCTGCGTCTGGGTGTGTCAGACTCAACACCTCCACGTGCATTATTTCTGACCACCGCTCGTGTGCACTCACTCAGCTCTCCTGAGGGACGCGCGAAGCCCTGTGGGTTTTCCTCGCACCACAATACCGCTCCCGCGATAACGCGGCCCGCGCGGCTTCGAGCCGTGGATGCGCAGGCTGAGCGCCGCAAAGCGCTGCCCCAAACGCGAGGAGGGGCCCGGTACTTCTGCACCTGAAACACAATCGATGCTGCACTGGATTCTCGGAACTTCAATAAGTTACACGTGAGACTTCCTGACACTTTCTGATCTACGGCGGGCAGCAAGGGAGCGCCCGCGCACCCGGCAGCGGGACCCGACCCCCGGGCTCCCCTCACACAACCGCCCCGCCTCCCGCCGGCAGCGCCACCCCACGCCTCACACCCCGCGGCCCAGGTGCTGCGGCCGGCGCTGCCCCGCCCCGCCCCCCCGCCCGGCAGCCAATGGCGACGCTCGGCCCGAAGGCGGGCGGGGTTCATTGGCTGGAGGGCGCCGTCACTCTTTCCCCCGGCGGCGCTGGGGAGGGGTCTGGGAGCGCGGCTGGCGGCGGGCGCTGCGTGTGGGAGGGCGGGCGCGCGGCGCTGTTTTTAGTAGTACCGCAAACAGCGCGGTGAGAGTGCGCGGGGCTGCGGGAGCTAGGCTGGCCATGGCTGTCTCCGCGCCGCCCGTCATCGCCGCAACTTCCAGCGGCGGCGGCGCGGGGGGCTCGGCCGGCTTGTTCCGGGCGGACCCGCTGTACTCCAGCCCCGCGGAGTCCCCGCGCCTCACCAACAGCCTCGTCAACAGTTTCCTCTCCGCGGGCGGCGGCGGGACCGGTGCGGGCGGCGGCGGCGGCAACGAGTGTAAGATGGTCGATCTGCACGGGGTGAAGGTGGCCTCGTTCCTCGTGGAGGGACAGGAGCTGATCTGCCTGCCGCAGGTCTTCGACCTCTTCCTCAAGCACCTGGTGGGAGGGCTGCACACGGTGTATACCAAGCTGAAGCGGCTGGATATATCGCCCGTGGTCTGCACGGTGGAGCAGGTCCGCATCCTGCGCGGACTGGGGGCCATCCAGCCCGGCGTCAACCGCTGCAAGCTCATCACGAGGAAGGACTTCGAAACTTTGTACAACGACTGCACCAACGCCAGGTGAGCGCCGCGCGGCTCTGCTCCGCCCGAGGGGCTGAGGGGTCCGCGCGGGGCGGGTGGGGAGAGAGCGGCGGAGCGGCCCGAGGGGCGGCGGTGGGGGCAGCGCGGCCGTCTTCCAACTTCTCTCTCCCACAGATGGGCGGCCGGCGCTTTCCGCGCCTGCTTTGCCGTCTCTTCCTTTCAGTTCCGAGTTTCCTCCGTTATCCTTCGCGGCGCTGAAAGTTTTCAGCTCGCGGCGCTGGCTTAGGGGCGGCGGCAGCAGCGCGCCGTGTCCGGAGCGGCCCGGACCCAAACTGTTGCTCCGAGTGCCCCTGCGATCACCGCGCGGCGCAGTTCGACGGGGCCGCAGCGCCGCGGGGAGAGCGCCGGGTGCCCCGTCCTCTGCGGCCGCGCTCCGTGTGGCGGCGGTGCCCGGAGCTCCGCGGCTCTCGGCGTTGTCGCAGGGTGCATCTCTTTATCAACTTCGCTTCTGCGCTCGTTAGCACGCGCGTCGCCGTGTCTGAGAACTGCGGCTGTCGGGTGAAGTTCGCGCTGGTTGCGGCCTGACCCTCTTTTTCCCTCCGTGAGCCGAAGCAGGACGGACCTCCGCGCTGAGATGTCTGTTGTTCCAAGTTCTGTCACGCCCAGGGTGACGCCTGGGAGACGCTCGAAGTCGGTCCTTCGGCGCTGCCCGTGCTGGATGCCGGGGCCCCGTGCCGCGCTGCGCGCAGTGCCCGTGGGGGCCGAGCGGCGCGCTGACATCACGGCCGCCGCTCTATGGCCCTGTGGCCCAGTGGCTCCGCTGTCCGCGCGGCCCCGGCGGATGCTCGGGACGGCGCTGCGGGAGGTGCTCCTCAGGGGCGCTCTGCGCGGAGGCGGCTCTGAAACTCGGCTGGCGTGGAAGTTGGCAGTTAAAGAAACACGCCCTTCAATTTCAGTGACCCTGCCAAAGTTTTTATCAGAGAAACGAGGGGTCCCGTTTGGCGATCCCTTAGATGCGTTCCGGTGTCTGCTCCCTTACAGCCCATGATTGGGGATGAAGAAATGCTGAAGTGCGGGATGCTTGCAAAGCGTTAGTTCGCGACTTTACCTTTCCTTTGGCCGCGACCTGTGGCGGCGGTAGGGAAAGGCGGAGCGGGGCCGGGTGGGGGGGTGCGTGGGATGCGCGGGCGGTGTGCAGCCTCGTGCGGGGCCAGGGCCGCTTCGGGTTTGTCTCTGTTTCTACCTCCTCAGGAGCAGCTGATCCCTCTTCGTTGCCTAAAATATTCCTCACTTACTAAAACATTACTCAGCCTTTGCTTATATATCGCTTAAGAACACCGCTGGTTTGACGTACGGATAGCAAGGTGTTACTGCGCTCCCGGTTTCAGATGCAGTGCATGATAAATGTTAACAGTGCGTAGGAAACTTTTCTCAAGTATAGCAACTTAATGACGTTAATGGTATTCTGTCACGCTAATTGAATGCCTAGCTTGTCGCTTTATTTACAGAGTTTTTTCCTCAGCAGCACAGATTTCTCGGTAGAGGAAGCTGGATGGAAATAGCTAAATACATGTGATCTGATTTCTCGTTTGCTGTGAGCTGAGCAGGGCACCACTGCAGTGCCTGGTACCAAACAAACACATGGGGCAGGGCTGCGGGCAGCTGTGTGTGTGCAGTGCTTGGATTCTGGATCTGGGAACTTGTGAAAATGTCATCCTTTAGGAAAGAAACCCTTAGATATGAATTATTCTTCCGCATGACTCAGGAGTTGCTTCCAAATTAGAATATTGTTCATTGCTTTTGTAATATCAGTTCTTTTAATTCATAGAGATTTATGTGTAGTTTGAACACTAAGATATGAACTTTAAAACTGTCCAAAAAAGCAATGAGAAACGTTGGTTGCTGTTGTCTTCTATGTTAGCTGGCTACTAGAAATCAACATTTCTTACAGTACTATGCACTTTAATTAACTTTCAGTTGAAATGCAAACAATTAATGCAAAATTGAAAGAAGAAGAATTCTGCTTAATCTATTGTTTCTTTTTTTAACTTGAGCTTGCCCGCAGAGCTCTTCAGAACTGCAGGGAAATGTATGTTTAAGCCGTAAGTTTTCATGTGTCAGATGTCCAGAAGGAGTGTTACCTACTTTGGAACATGAACATCTTGGACCTTTGTATTTTTTAAAAAGAATGCATATGAATTTCATTTGTGTAAACAAAATGTGCTCATCTTTGATTGCCGTTAAGGAGTGTCGTGTAACCGAATTTGGGAGCAAGGTTTGTAAAATGAAACCATTCATTTCACTGCAAGTAGCATCTTCAAGCGTGTGGTGAATACAGCGTCATTATGAAATTCAGTCACTTGCTTGAAACGTCTTCAAAGATTACTGAAACGAAGGAGCGAAGCCTTCATTTTGGCAGCGAAGAATAAGGTTTATGTAGAGAACTATGCTGTAGTTTCATCAAAAAATTTACGACTGTGTAGAGGACGCTTCTGTGATGGTCAGTACATCAGTCCATAAGTATCAATATAACATGAGTGTAATCACAGTGTTTTCTTCAGGGTTTTCATATTTAATGACTGTTTCCTACTGAAAAAGGACAGTACTGGTCTGCTGTATTCATTGTATAGTAAGTAGAGCAGTGTGAGATAGAATGCTTCCCAGAGAGCAGTATTTTAGTACAACTTTTTTTATGGTTCAGCGTCCAGTTCAGCTAATAGTTTGTGTTACTTCGCCTATTCACAAACAATAAAAGCCCTTAAAATTAACTTAAGCAGTAAATGCAGGTATTTTATGAGAAAATGAGGGTGTAGTTGTGTTGTCTATTAAAAGCTCCCCTAGAGTCAGCAGTGCTCTGTCCTTTATTAGGAGAACGATGTCAGGATTATAATGAATGCGATCTCGTCATGTAGCGCTGCACAGAGCTGCTGTGCCTATTGATTTTAAACGCGGACATCTGATTACATAAACTTCTTTGCTTAAGTAAATATTTAGTGTGCGTTCAGACTCAACCAAGCTCGTGAATTCTCGAAGTGGGGACGTACTGAAATCAGGAACGATTCATTTCTGCTCTCTTCTCTTCGTTGTAGCAGAGATTTACTTAAAACGTTCTCTCAAGGCGTATCACCAGCATCGTGGGTTTTGGTACAGATGCAGAAGTGAATTTTTCCACTTTCTGAGCGAACTGATTTTGCTTCTGGAAAAAATCCCTGCTTCTTTTTGGACGTGCCGCAAGTCTGTGCTTGTTTGGAAGTAGCAGAATACTTAAACGTTTTCAACAGAGGCATATCTACTCTAGAGAAGCCTTGATTAAAATTCCCCTCTTTTCATAGCAGTAGAGCTTCCCATTTGAAGCGTAACATGCTTTTTCTCCAAAATGGAGTATTTGTATGTTTCCTGCATGTGTATATGCATAATACATATGTAATTTTCTACTGAGACTTCCACAACTGAAAAATGCTGTGTTTTGTAGCAAAGACAAAAAAGCTAAACAATTAGGTATTAATGATATTCTTGTTGCTTGCAAAGACCTTTTGAATATGCATTTCTTCTCCTCTTTTTCTTTTCACCATTTCAACCTGCAGAACTCTTCACTGTCACTTCAAATCACACAATTCTACCAAGATAAAACAACATTTAAACTCATTTGCTTTGGGAGGGAAATTGAGCATTTGCACCCAATAAGCCTGATTGTGGAGCTGCATGCAAATTGTGTTTTGATTTATCTCTTTTGCACTTTTTTCCATTTGAATTGATCTTGCATTAATTTTGCCAAGCGGCTCTGTGAGGCTGCAGATGTTGCCCTGTGTTTAATAAATCAATGAGACAGATCTGAATGAATCACTTCAGATGGATTCTCTGCTCGGTTTGATGTCTAGATGTTATTCTTAGCTTGTTATCATGACAGATGCATTAATGTTCCCATACACTGCCAGCAATGTCAAAGAGATTGAAGCTTTTAAAGTGGCGGTATCCCCTTTTCCCCCTTCTGTTCGAATAACCAAATTGCCTTTAGGAATAGGTCAGAACATAAATTTAATCATGACATTATTGTGGGGAAGATACTGAACTTCTGTTCTAACACAGAGTCGCACAAACTCAGTTTCATGTGGAATGATTAATTGTGCCCGAATAGCGCAGATCAATATTAAAATCTAAACATCGGGTAGCTCCTTAATAGAGTAACCACTTTCTCAGCATTAATATTTCATTGTAGTATGAATGATCCGAATAAATAATATAAGACTAGAACATGTTAAAAGTGTTACTATAAATAGGGCACGGTGTGTCCAAATTGCTTACAGGCCGAAGTAAGGCTTTCTTTAAAAAAATAATTCTTGTTTCTTTTAGATTTCAGTGAGTTTTGGGTCAGCTTCTGTTGTGCAAAATAGGAACATCAGTTGGTTATTTTTCCAGTCTTACCATTCGGTGCCTCATACGTTAGAACAGTTGCCAGTCACCGTTAGTTTCTGATCCGAGCAGTCTGCTGTGCGCTATCCTGGAGCAGAGCCTGCGGAACACAAATGGTAGGAGAGACTGGAATGCATCTCTGTGGGGTTGGTTTTAAGTTCTGGAAGAGTCTGCGTGGTGTGTGAAGTCTTTGCCATGAGTAATGATCATTTTCTCCCAAGTAGGCTGCGCACAGTTTGTATTGCCTTTAATGTCTTCAGTATCTTTAATGTCTATTAAAACACGTGTGCGCTTCCTTTGGAAGACAGAGCAGTAGTTTGTGATCTTCTTCCACCATTTTATTAAACCGGATTTCTTTCTTTTTAATGTGTTAAATTTACTGAGGGTGTTCCTTTTCCTAATCTCCCCAGAACAGAAGAACTTTGACTTTTTGTCACTAGGGCTTCTGAGAATAAATTGGAGAAACTGGCTGTAACAGATCTAGATTTATGTTGGCATTCTCGGTATTCTTGCTCCAGTAGTTTCAGTTCGATAAAGGAAACAATATATGTAATAGAAATTCACAGTTTATTCAAATGAGTTTAAGCTTTGGCATTGTTGTATTTGCCTTTCTTTGGCCAATATATCAATGTGTGGCAATAGCATTATACTTAAAAAGCTTCCAGGAGTGACCAGCTCTGTGGACGGGGAATTATTCTCACACTGGGGCTGCTGTTGGCTCTGTGTGTGTGGGTTTGTTTTCAGGGCAGGTGGAAATGAACTTTGTTAGAGCTGAGGAGCACTGCAAGAATCAGTGAGTTAGAAAATCATGTTTGCTTATGGGGCAGTGGCCTTAGCGTGAGAAACTGGTATCCTTCCACTGCTGTAATTTCTGCAAAATGACCAAAGCGAGCATTCAGAGGTGTTTTAAAGAGCTGTCTTGCTGGTCTCTTCAGCAGCAGGCTGGAATTAGGTGAGAGCTGTTAGTCGTGTCGTTGCTAAAGGTGCTGAAGTCGCAGCTGTCCGATCCCTGCTCTGGTTTGGCTGTGCTGAGCCTCCTTTCCCTGTCTGTGCATGTTGGCTGGAGCAAGGGCAAAGAGCTTAGGAACAGCAGAAGGATCTGATCCCTGCTCATCAAAGGTGTGATGTGCATGATTAAAATCTGTTTTTTCTACTCGTTATTTAGTCTATTAAATATCAGTGAGAGAATTAGACATGTTTGGCATTTTCACAGGCACTAATTTTTTTGCCTAATTTTTTTTCTTGCCAAGTTAGGATCTTTAGTCTTTTCTCTGCATGTTCTAGAAGTGATAATTCTGAGTTTTCTGATGCTGTGAATAAAACTGCCCTAAACTTTAGTAGACAGGAACTTATGAAGTTCTTCATGTAATTGTCAATGTAATTAAACCCTGCAGGTGTATGGAAATGCAGCATTTTAGTGCTTCTTGAGGTGAATGGCAAAAAAGAAAAAGCATGAGTATATTGCAGTATATTGCAGCCTCCTGTGATGTGTTCTTGTGGTGTGAGCCAAGGTGAGGCTTTGTGCTATGATTGCACACGCGTTACCATGCACAAGTATGTTAGCTCGTAGTAATTCACAGTGATTTAGATTTATACTGCTTGATATTTGAACTGTGCCTTGGGGCTCCGTGCTTCTGATCTCTGGTGCCTCTTCGTGGTTATCCAAAGTGACTCAGTCATAGGGTTTGCTCTCTCTCCCCCCATTCTCCGACCTGTAAGAAGCACCCATATCCATTAGCTAACATACTTGAATATTGATTTCCCCTCAAGGCTACAATATCCAAATTCTGTACAATTTAAGTTTGTTTAATTACCTTTCTTTCCAGTAGCGCAGCTGTGGTGTTTGTGTGTGCATAGGAAGTTTGTTGTTGTGAACAAGCGCGGGAGATTGTATTTCCTTGTCAGTACATCTTGACCTGGTAAGCCCATTTTGCTCATTAAAATATATGATGTTGGAGCCTTTATTGACTTGCTGAAAAATAGCACTTCCCCAAAAAGTGAGAACCAGAAGAAACGAATAATGCTGGCTTTGTTCCTGTTCGGTGTCTGAACATGTGACGTGTAGCAGCGTGTGGCGGTGTGTGTACGTGAAGGTATAAAATGTTCAATTGGAAATGTGTCCGATGATCTTATCAAGCTTCTGGAAATTGATATCTGGTAGCAGCATTTAACCTACATCTAGTCTAGCTGCTATTTATGTGATGGGTTAAAAAGAAAAAGTAGTATCGATCTGCTGCTGGATTAAAGTTTGAAATCGGCAACAGCATGAGCACAAAAGGCTTTTTTTTTATGATTTCTCAGCTTGCCATTGATCTACCAGTTTTATTGCATTCATTATTTATTAAAAGAATTTGCAAGCTAAACATAACGTTAAGCTAGTTTGCACACAGGGACTGCACTTAGGAAATTGAATGGAAATTGCATTAGAGATGAACATCTGTGCTATTTTTCCACTCGTGTGTTTATGGGTTTGTATAAAAGGTGTATTGGATTAACAGTTATAACCATTATAGCTTGCAGCAATATGTTAGAACCCTAAGCATTTAGTAGTTGTATAGAAAGGAGTCTCTTTTTGCTTATACTGAGAAGTATGATAATACCATCACAAACAGTGCCTTTGTTGGATTATTCTTTATTAATGGACTTTTTTTTTACTAGCAATGTGTAAAACCTTGGGTATCTAGCTATAGTATGCATATGTCTTCCTATCAGTGCTACATAAGGCTTCATTAATATTGTCATTAATTGAAGGTTCCTACTGACATTTTAGGGTTGTGGTATGAGTACTTGGCCCGTAGACAGCAAGGTATTGAAAGGCAGTGATTTTTTAATACACAGTATGACTGTAAGCAGTGAGACGATCTTTAATATATGATTCTTCAGATTTTTTCCAGCAATTCAACTCATTTTCTGTTCCTTTTAATGCAGGGACTTTCTGTGGTGTGTGGTATCAGTGAATCAGGTAGAAATCTTAACTATTTTGAAATCTGTTTCCAATTCACTTCACAAGCTGTGGTGACATAAAGCGTGGGGTAGACACAGAATTTTGATGCTGTCTGCTGTAATACTGCTTTTATTTCTGCTTTTGTTTTTCCCTTATGCTACCTCTATGAAGGAGATTATTTTAATTGAATACCTGATTATTGAATAGGGAAATGAAAGGAAGAACTGCTTTGGGGGTTTTGAGTGAGAAGTACCTTTTTTGGAATTAAGATGCTGCCTATTGCGTTTGGTCTAAAGTAGATGCGGTCCAGTTTGTTTATGACAAGAGTGCACTGAAATATGTCACATTTTGCATCGTCAGTGCACTTTTCTTTCACTTTTTCTATTTGAGACTCAGCCTGATCCATCTCACCAGCTTGTGATGCTGTTACGGATTTCCTGTACAAAGAAGCAGAAGTGTTCTTCGTGCCAGAAAGCTGCGCTTACTCTTTTGGATGCCACCTCTACATTTTATTTCTTCTCGTATAGAATGAATCCCGTTAAATCCTAATGCTGCCTTGGATGGAGGTGGTTCTGATTTCCAGTTTAAAGAATCTCAATGCTCTGCAATTTTTCCACGTTGTTCTGTACTCACTGCTCATAGTCCTTACTGTTGTTCCCAGCCTCAGGCCTCTGCCATCACGGTTCTCGTATTATATCGTATTTCAGCTGCCCTGTGAGTAGCGATGGAAAAGCATCAGTTACATCGATTACATGTTAGATCTATGTGCACCTTTCTGTATGTATGGAATTCTTCAAAACTCCTGAGTTTGGGAGAGAGTCTTTAGAATACCAGAGAAACTTAATTTTTATTGCATTTGCTGTGGACACAAACTGAACTTCCCAAACAGACTTGTGTGGCCGTAGGAATTACCGTTGTGACTTCTCTCAGTTTTTCCTTTTGTTTTTACTGTTTTCCATAGCCATGTAAGTGCATGAAATTTCCAGCATGCAATTTTTTTTCTAGTTCTGTCCAGTGTGTCAAAATAATGTTTAGCTTCGGGCACTCTCAGGTTACTTTCAGTCAGCAAAACATTGAGTCACTTTTTTCTGCTGCTTCTAAGCCTGTACAGACAGTGAAATTAGAGCAGAAGGCTTTTATTAATAAGCTAATCAAAGTTATTTTACAGCAGAACTGCGCAGAGATTTAAAGCCATTGGACTTGGCAGACTCATACAGCAGCAGAGGTTGGCAGGGACCTCCTGAGGCAACGCAGTCCAATCCCTGTGCTCCAGCAAGGTCAGCTAGAGCAGGTTGTCCAGGTCTGCGTTCAGTCACGTGTTGAATATGCCCATGGCTGGAGGCTCTGCAGTTTTTCTGGGCAACCACTTTATAGAATTGAAATAATGATGATATAGAAGAAAGCTTTTGATTAGCGTGCATTGGGATGGCTGGATTAGATGGGAGTTGTTGAAGCTGGCAGTGTACGGGACTGCTAGCCATGGACATAGTCCCTGGTCTACTGACTCATCCTTCAAGTGGGCCAGTGCAGGCACTGCCACTGCGTTTGCCTTTTCTGGAGCAGAGTGTGAGTTGTAACCCGTGTGTCACCCGTGTCATGTTTAGCTTGGGCTTTGTGTCTCACTGATTATTTCCTGAAACTCTATATGCGTGTGCTGAAGGCTTGTCTTATTCCCCAGTGCTACCAGAGAAGAGTGTTTTTTTTAATTTGTAATACAAAATTGGTGTGGCAGTAATGAAACTCTTAGCACAGATGTTGTGCCAGTAGGGAGATTCAGTTACTTACATGTTTCAGTAACTTAAGAGTTGCTAATTAAGAAGATCAAGCTAGTTTAAAGAAAAGATATTAAACATACTTCTAATCAGTACACTTAAAATACTATTGATAACGATTTCTTTCCTGTGCACGTATCAGTTGTTTTTCCCTAGTACAGTTTTTTACCGGGTACGCTTTTGTGATAGCAGAGTGACTGTTTTGATAACAGTTAGTAAGAAAAGGCCCTGTGCTGGGGAAACACTTTCCCAGTTGTGTTTTGTGAGGCTGATGAAGGCTGCTTGCTGTGCATCTCTGGAGGTGCCTCTTCTTTCATCGTGCATTTGAACTTTGATGCTGAGGGAGGCAGTTCTCTCTAGATTGAGATGATACTAAAAAATAGAAGTTGGAAAAGCTCAATTTCATGAGATTTAAAGTACATATACAAAAAAACCCAAACTCCCTCCCTCCCACAAACCCAGAACAAGGTAATTTTGATCAAAATGCTGGTAGTTAGAAAGCAGTAGAACATCAGTCAGAAAATCATAGAATGGTTGGGTTGGAAGGGACCTTAAAGCCCTCCCTGCCCCAACCCTTGCCCTGGGCTGGCTGCCCCCAGCCGCAGCATGCTGCCCTGGGCCCCGTCCTTCCTGCCCTTGAGCACATACAGTGCCAAAACAAGGCTTAAGGTAATGAACTCAGATAGCTTTGTGTTACCTCTGATGCATGAGTTTGTCATTTAAATATGTATTTGTAGGTTTGTGGGGTTTTTTTCTAGGTTTGTGTGGCTTTATTTAGTGAATTTTATAAGGCACTTGACGTACTTGATGTAGAAATGCATTGAGTTGAGGCTGCTTGTTAAGAAATCATTTTTACCAGCTGCATGGTTGCTCTGATGGCTTCCCTGAGAGCTAAGATAAGTAACAAAGTGATCTGTCAGAGTTCGTAGTGCCCTGCAGCCCCTCTGCTGCAGTGCACATCCTTGTAGCACAGCAGCGTGCTGCGCTCCCGCTCCGGGCTGTACCTGCGCAGGGGCAGTGATGCATTGCTGTGTGCTGCTGCAGCTGTGGAGCATCTTTACGGAGAGACTCTGCGAAGTTCGGGCATTGTTCAGATCTGATGAGCGTAAGCTGGGCAGCTGAGTTCTTAGCTTGTGTATTGCAGTGCAGGTAGAAACTCTCTGTGAGAAAAGCCACAGATCTTTATTTTATTAGTTCACTCTCACTTCAGGATAATATAAACTCTGTTCTCATTCTCTCTTCCAAACTTAGGTTCTAATAGAAAGTTATATGCTCAACCCTGCCAGGCGGTTAAGTCAGCTAGATTAGGGACTGAGTAAACCAGCACTGTGTTGGATTTGAATGGGGTGTTGTATTAGAGTCTGAATTATTTTTGTTTCTGTATTTCATCTCTAAGCATAGGGAGCTGCAGCTTGTATGCTTCTCCTAACCTCTCCAGCAAGTTTCAGCCTAACAGAAACACAAACCTCGTTTGTGCTGGTTGTCTCCCTCCGTGCCTCTTCCTGGAGCCCTGATATCAGAGCAGACATCTCTCGATTCTCTGAGATGAGCAGATACTTCTCTAGAAAGAGTCTTGGTGATCTGTAAATACTGTAGTGAGGGTTAGGTAGAGGTGGGTGCTGTATGTGCTCCCTTTCTAGGAGAAGAACAACAGAAGACATCACAGACCATTTCTGATGCCCGCCTTCTACTGGCTCACAGTGAGGTTGTATTGCAAAGCGTGAAGTCCTACTAGGAGTTGGTTTTTGATGTACAAGGAGAAGAAAGAACTGAGACTGAGTTGGTGCATGCTGTGTATTTGGGATTCCAGGGGCTGGAAGGTCTGGGCTGCAGCTGCTGTGCTTGAACCGTCTGGTCCTGTAGCACCTGTGTGATGAGGCATGGGGATCCAAAAAGGGTTGCAGCAGCTGTGCACTGTGTGCAGTGTGTATACAGTAGGCTATGACTTGATCATGTTAAGAGTTTCCACAGGAAATCTGATGATCTGTGCGCTGCATGCATGATCATATACTGAATATATTGCTGATTTTGTTGCTGCGCGTATTCTGTGACTTGTCTGTATCTATGGAGTTTAACCTTTGGATATCTACTGGGAGTGGTTTTTTGATGCTGATGTTCATTCTTTTACTTTTTGTGGTGGGATAATTAATTAAGCTTCGGTGTTCACTAATAACCCCTGCTTATGTAGGGGATGTTATATTTAGATGGTTGTTAATTACTCTTTAAGTCCATATACTCATCCAGACACACAAAGTGCCAGTGGAACCCCAGAACGTTAGGTAAAGAATTTGTGTGCTTGAATTCTTCTGCTGAAAGGCAGTGCGTTGGTGAGGGGCAGCAAGGCTCCGTAAATACACAGTGCCATTACGTGGTGAACTGCTGCCAAGAATATGGGCCTGCTGGTTTATTGGATGTTAATGCAAACTTACATAGGAGCTTTGATTATTATTTTTTTTCATGTGGAAAATGTTAAGATGGTGATGATTGATATAAAATATCTTCTGTAGAGTAGCTGTGTTTGGAAAGGAAGCATTTCCTTTGCTGTTGAAGAAACTTCATTTCTAACAATTTACTTTAAGCTTTCTAATGTGAATTTCATAGCTCCAGTACTTACGGGAGCATTAAGGCTGAGAGAATATTAATAATGTTAGTGGGAAGCCAACGTGCAAATGGCTGGCTGGACCATGGTCAGGAGATCTGCTGCCTTTGGAGGCAGGCTCCGTGCATCCTCAGCAAATAATGAATTCAAGTTTTTATGGCAAAATGGACTGCTTATCAAAGGAAAACAAATATCTAAGGGAGTGAAGGAGTGACTGTAATCAAGTTACCTTCAGCAGGAAAATAATGGATATTAGGGAAATCATAAATCTGATGAGACTCAAACTCTGTCATGAATGAAAAGAAAAAGTATCATTTAAATTAAGAACCAGTTTAAGTATTTGTTTAATTTTAACTCAAACATAGAATCTCTGCACTATAGTAGTAATGAAAAGTGAGATGTTAAATTATATGCTAACAAATTACATTAATTTGAAATCATACATAAATGTAACTAACTCTGCACAGTACTAGGAATGTAGGTTGTTGCTGTCATTAAGTATTGACGCTGATGTTAAGCATTTCAGTACACAAATTCTAAATGTTGGATTTACAAATTGTCTCACTTAATCCTGCTTTTCTTTTTGTAGTTGGGGAGGAAAAAGCCTTTTTACAGTTTTTTGTGCACAGAGTGGTTACTGTATAGGTGTTACTGTGCCTCGGTTGTACACTGCTGAGATCCAGAGGTCCTCAGCTTGGATTGTCAAATCCATGGAATACTGTAATGCTCAATTCTGACTAATTTTAATCAGGGGAGGGTGATTTAATATTAATCCTTAGTAAAGGGAACTGCATGTAGAGGGTGGTAGAAAAAATTACTGTGCGGCTTAACAGCTAAGAAGTACAAAACTGATGATTACATGTTCTCCATAAGGAAATACATGTCATGAAGTCACTATAGCATAGGCAGCATCCTGACTGTTTAGTAGCCTTGATTTGTTCTTCAGGTAGAATTGAGAAAGTCTCAGTTTCTGATAGTTAGCGGTTCAGTTTCCTGGACAAGTTGATTAGACGGTTATAAAAGAACTGTTGAAAATTTATTTCAGCAGGAATATGTGTGTTTTTTAATTGTTATCTAAGAAACTTCAGTTTCCTTTAAGGCCTACCAATTCTGTGCTTCAGAGCAGTAACAGTCTGATGAAGCACAAATGGTGTGAAGTACAGCTATTCGCTCATGTGCATGGAAACATCCCAACCTCCTCAGTCTGAGCCTGGAAGCGTGGATGGTGAACCCCAAGTCCCTGCATTTCTGAATGCTGCATGAGCTCCGATCACCAGCAGCAGTTAGCAATCTTCACATCAACCTGGTTTTTTTTCTGGGAAATCCTGTGCATTTTCTGAATTGAAGTGGTAGTTGGGGGACCATTTATTACTCATTCGTTTTTGGTGGAAAACTCGGCCTTGTGTGTCATTTAGACTTTGTGACACGTGTAGCCTTCCAGGGCCTAATGACTTGTGTGCAGATGGGCTGTTATTTATTACAGTCATGTAGAATAAAATTGATTGTCTTCTAAAATTAATTTTTCATTTGCCTCCAGCTCTGCTTTAATAGAGGACACACAATTGCCTGTTTGCAGAAATACTGTTTAATCACATTAATCTCAGCCCCCCAGGCCGGTGAAGATAATTGTACAAACGAACAGCAAAATCTGTATCTTTAACTTCTTTTTATGATTAAATTATGCAAATGACTTATCTCCTGCCCTTCCAAGCACTAATCATCTAATTAGGAATGATGTGTTAAAGGGATGGTTTTGAATCAAGAGAAGGGAGAATGGAGGAAGCAGAAAATGGAATCTGACAATGAAACTGTTGAAGGCACCGTAGTTGTACAAGACAAATTTGTGTATTTGTTCAAAAGGTAATAAAGGATATTTCTGCTGTTTGTAGGCTTGGTTTAGTGATGTTTTTTATTCAGATCATAATGCTATCCACTCTTTGTTGCTCATAATTTTCCATGTTATAATTCAATTATTAAGACTAAAGAATGCAGTCACTTTTTATGAGAACTGTAAGAGAAAATACAAGTAGTGTGGTGGAACGTGCCTGGTTTCAGTAGTATGACTGGAAAGGAAAAACGTGTATTTGTAGGTTGTTGTTTAAGTAAAAGCCTTTGTCATCTTACTACTAGATGTCCTGAGTCTAACAAATACCTCTTTTCGCTATTGCCTCGTAAAATATTCCATTGTCTCTTAAAACATTTAGAAGAAACACCACCAAAAAACACAGATTTAAAAGCTATTAAAATGCTTTTTTTTTTGTGTAGCTTTTGGATGCTTCGGTGATAAGAATGTCAGTTCTGACACTGCTTTCATTTGTCTGACAGACACAACTCCTGGTGGAATGTTTATATAAGCCATATTGTGGCTGCATTTCCTTCTGTACCCCCCAGGAATACAGCTGAATTTTCTTGATCAGTTTATATTTATCTTTCTAGGTATTTTCACCATTGTCACCCCAAAATTCTTCACAAAAGGAAAGACGAGAAAACCTTGAAGTTTTATACAAAATATTTGTATTATTATTGTTAGAATTACGGGGAACTTGTTGGGAAGTCCTTTCTTTGGATCAGGAGGTTCTCATTTGAGTCTTAGCAGACAAAGCTCTCATGGCAGTTTAAGGACGGTTTTCCTCTTAATGTAGGAGATTCTCTGATACTTAAGGAGCAAATCTAATCCTAGACTGCGTTTTTTCATTTAGATTTGCTGGTTTAGATTGGCTGGATTACTACCACAGAGATAACAAAAGAGGCCTTGTACTTATCTTGGTACTGTGAGAAATCAATGGAGAGAGCAGTGGACAGGAATCCAGCTGGATGTTCTAACCCTGATGGCTTTTTCACTGAAGTGCTGTAGTACGGTAGGACTGTAATACTGAGGTCAGGCCATCTTAGATGGGTATCTACTGAGATGTGTGATAGCATCTGGTAGACAGCACCATCTCTGGGAGCTGTTCTTAAAATTTTAGTATCAGCAAGGAGTCTAAAGAATTCTGTCTTTGGTAATGTGAATTTTCTGACTGCCACATATAAGAGAATGGGAGAAGGGTGGTGTGCAGTGAGGATTCAGATATCTTTCCACTCTTCTTGTCCATGGTTGCCGAAGTCTTTGTTATCCAATTGCTCGTTCAGATATTTTTCTTACCTCTGTACTAGCCTTTTCTTTGAGTAATGACATGTGACAGTAGATGGTGGGTCGCAGCCCTGGATCTCAGATCATTTTAAGTTGTTGGTCTGGCAAGAAGCTGGACAAGAAAGAATTAATCCATGTTATTCTGTACAACTCACAAGTGGAAGATGCAGTAGTGGAGCTATCTCATGATTTTTCTTTGTATTTATGTTCAAGAGTATCAAATAATTTGAAGTACATTCCCTTGAGTTCCTCTTCTCATTGATTAATTGTAGGGTGTACATAGAGGCGTTAATTCTATCTCAGCACAGAGACTATTAGAGTTTTCAGTCTCTATCATCTTTTATAACACGGTGACCTCCAGTAACACCTTATCTAATTGTGAGGTCTCCTACATGTGAGGATTTCTTTTGGCCAGTCTTAACCTGTCTGCATTTTTATAGATCTGCTTACTGCCTATTCATGGATATTTAAAAATGTAAACAGAAACGTATTTCAGCTATTGGAGTTAAGAATTGGTCCTACACTGAACAATCAAAAGGATTACGTGCAAGTAGAAGGGAGCAAGTGCAATACTTGCTACTTCTTTCCTTCTTTTGTTTGGATTTTTTCTTCTCTTTTATTGGAGCATGGAATAACATCATCCTAGACTGGATCGGTGCAGAAAAGTGGGACGCCTGAAGGTTGGTGTGCAGTTTGCATGAGTGAGAAATGTTCTGAGGGGAGCGTCTGTTACATGGCTTTTATTTTCAGTGTTCTGTTGCTCTTTTTTTGGTCTTCATTCTATGGCAGGGTTTCTGAGATGATGAGCAGTCTTTCCTCAAGCAGTAGTTTTCAAACGGCTGTTTATGGGGAGAGGGAAGTTCCAACACAGATTCTCTACCCTTTGAAAGGACTTTGCTTATGTACTGTACCTCCTGGAATGCTTATTCCCTTTGTACAGGTTATTCTTAGCCTGTGTGGGACGCGTTGCCTTTACCAGTATGCTCATCAAGACAGTATACACTCCTCTGAACAATATTTTAACAATATTTTAAAAATATTTTAACAATATTTTAATAGAAACATGAATTAAAGGATTTTTCACATGACCTTGTGCTCTTACAGCGATATTCAGTACTGTTCACAGTTTTCATACTAATGGAGCCCCTGTTTTCAATGGTTAAGGTAAAGGCTATTTTAATATTCATCAAATACAAATTAAAATGTTCCTTAGAAATAATCTTGAATAAGTTATTCTGTTGTCCACTGATTTCAAGTGAGTTTAGAAATCCAAATGTAATCCCTTCCGTGGTGTGCCTGTGGGTTGGGTTAATTGAATAGTTTTTGAAGAAACGTCTAATTCTGTCATTCAAAAGAGATTTGGGTGAAGATTGAGAAATAATAGAACATTCAGGTATTTACAGCTCAAAGTGTGTAAATGGAACCCTAACCCTGAAATCATACATAGTACGAGATGAAATGGTCTTCATACTTCATGTTCACATCATTAATTAGTTGATGTAAAGTGTACCTTCACCCATTTGGCTGAAGCTCCAGTTTGGTGTACTGAAAGCAATACATCCTCATGCTTTCCACAGCAGTAGCGTGCACACGTTAAATTGTTCTGGAAGCTAACAGATTAAATTACATATTAAGAACACTTGTGTAGCCGTGTTAATAACTTTCCATAGCTTTACCATTTCTTAAGTTATAATTTTGAGCTTCTCAGCTCCGAAGTTACTCAACTTCTCCTCCTTAGTGACTCACATTAAAAATGCCAACTTGGCTTACTGTAGCGGTCTGTGACTCAGTGTTGTTTGAGTTTTAGGATGCAGCCGTATGAAAAAGTAGTGGCAGAATGGAGGAGAAAATTCTCAGCAGTGGAAACATGGAAGACAAGATAACATGCACATTATCTTCAAACTGCTGAGGTTGTGTGTCGGTTACCCTTTGAAGTAGGAGTGTGTATGCTCATGTGCATACGTATATTCTGCCCAGTTATTCTCTTTTGGTCATATTTTACATGTTTTAGGAAATAGCCTTTAATTAGTGAAGTCTTAAGAAGGTGAAGGTGGAATTTCAAAACTGTATGAACACGCATGTTCATAGCTTTCCAGGAATCGTCATTCTTTCTGCAGCCCATCTGTATGGGAATTGCTAAGTCACAGTCCGAACCAATGATTGACACCTGGTGAAGGGACACAGCCAGCCCTGGGAGCACAGGTGGAAGCAGTTCACCTATGTGACTGGAATCAGGTTCTACCCCTCCCTAACCTCATCTAAGGGCTGGCTGCCACCAGGGATGGACCTTGGAGATCTCTCTGTTGGAGTTTTTGGTGAGCTCTGATCTGTGGGATGAGTAAGCAGATCTTTCTTGAACTGGATTGTGACCATCACCCTTTTCTGGGTAATTTAGAACTCGTTATCTGACATCGCCTTTCCCTACAGCATCAAAGTCCTTTATCTTAGGCTCCTTTCCTATTTGTCCTGTCTATTGGATTTGTTTTCTGATTCTGTTTCTTGGGCAGTAAGGACCTGACTGTGGGATTGTGCAGATTTTTGCTTCATAATTTCCTCTTTGCGTTGTGTTGTAGCAGGCATTGCCAGAAGCATCCACAGAGTTGTGTTTTCTTTTATGTCTATTGCTGTGAGGACTAAAGCTCTTGATGCTGATCAGGGTTTTGAAAAACTTCAACAAAAAAAGTAAAAACAACCTGAAAATAAAAATCTTAAAGAACAATAAAAAAGCAACCTCAAACAAACAAACCCCCTAAAGACCCAGTAACTACTGAGCTGCTCAGTGTTTTTCTGCTGCTCTGTTAGTGTTCTTTATTTCCTGTCCTGTATCAGCAGGTAGAGTTGTAAATTCTTTGTAGAAGGAACTGTATTTTTGTTCTATTACGTTCTGTATGATTCAGCTGGGATCTGACCCATGGCTGGGGCTGTACAGCTCTAAAATAATGCCTGTGGGGGGGAGGTTGTACTGTTAAATTCACCATTCATAAATTAATCAGAACTGGTATTAAAAAAGTGCATGAAAGAGTAAACAGAACTCTAACTTAATTCATGTTAGTTAATACAAAAACTTTCTCATGTTAATATATGTTTTATTCGTGTTAAAGTAATGTATCAGTACTGGAAAAGGGTCCCAGCTAGCTTAGCAGTGAATCCTGATGCTATAGGAAGTGGGCAAAGAGCTCTTCGTACAGATTTCAGAGGCTCTTCAAAGAATTTGTACAGTGCTTTTCTCTTGCATGGGTGAATGCTTGCTGTGTTTGTTTGAATTTAGGTATGATATACTGTACTTCTCATGTTGTACAGGAATTAATATAACGAATAGATCAGGAAAGCGTTAGCCTGGTATTCTTCAAGGGAAGGTGTTGGTCAGGTTAGGAGTTGGTACACTGTAGTTGTTCTCTGTACACGCAGAAGATGTTCGCTGTTGCTATTAATAGCACAGGAAATGAAGATCTAATTTTGGCAGCAGGCAGGGAGTGTTTGGGGGATAGTAGGGGTGCTTAAGTCGTATTTGCACATGCTGGTACATGTGTCTCTTATTTAATTGGTTGCTAAACCTTGCAACTCTCTTCCAGTAAATAGGATGAAATAGTAATGGAGAACATCAATTTTAAATCAGCTTAAATATAGGCAGATTGCCTGAGGGCTCTTCATGTACTTATTTAAGGTGCCTTCCAACCTGAGCCGTTCTGTGATTGTTCAGAAAGTAGTGGTGTCCAGGCAGAACAAAAACAAACAGAAAAGTAGTGAGAGTGATGGGTGAAGGGCAGCTTCTGTGTGTTTGACCAAGGGTGGTGTAAAGCTGTGAAACAGCATGGGAGGAGTGAGCACTCACGGCTTGTTGCAGGAATTAGAAGGCAGATGAACTTCACAGTAGTTAATCAAAAACTGAAACGGGTGTTCTGCAAGTACAGCAACTTTAAAACTCTACTGCTGGACACTGAATGTTTGGCTGTGCATGGCTTTCACAGGCTGGACAAGTTAGGGCAGGAAAAGTCTGTGCACAGGTGGTGCTTCTGATCAAAAACTCAGCACTGGTAAGTGTGCCAGGGAGGTACTACTGACTGCCCATTGAGTTCTTGGTCAGCTTCTGCTGAGAGCTGCCCTTTGCTTCTTTCAGCTTCTTTGTCTTTTGGATTGCTTCTCGTTATTAATTGTGATGTATTTATGAACATTCTGAAGGAACTCATGGGTGCTGGAAGTTGCCAACTAGGTTAAGTGTATTGAAATAATTATCACACTGAAATGAAAACTTGAGGAATGTAGGAAACTTGTTGACTCGGTTTCCTCATTTGTGGAGATGCAGAGCACCTGCTGGGCAGCTGCTGGGCTGCCTCATGGAATTCCCCCTGGTGCTGCCAGCTCGTAGCTTTAGCAGGTCAGCGGGGTGGCAAAAAGGAAGCTGGTGGTTATGGATCATGGCATCCTCCGTTGGGCTTACGTCTCGTGTTGTGTGAGAAGTTGGCGGCTGTGATGTGGGCTGGAGTGACACACGGATCCAGAGCTGTGTGGGCTTGGGAGCGGCTCAGGGAACGGATCTTAGAAACACTGGTTTTAACTTCTTGTGAGTTATTTTTAAATAAAAGTAGGCAGTCATTGATAATTCAGTAAATTATCGATTTTATCTGTGTAGGCGAGATCACAGTTGAGATGTGGCAAGGCAAATCATTGTCTTTATTATTAAATGAAGCTTGTTTTTAGACATACGTATGTGGGAATATATGAAGTGAGTGAGGAGAAAAAGCAAATAGCTTTGGTGTTACATTAAGGAAAAGTTTAAAAGAATGGGAGCAAAGCTATCTGGGGGCACTGACAACTTCATCTTTTTTGTTACTTGCCAACACTGAAAATGATCTTTTAAGGGGCTAATATATAATTATTTACCATTACCCGGAGGCAATATATAAAATACAAATTGCATATAATATTGTACACATGCATAATAACCTAGAAAGATAATGTATGTATTCTGTAATGCAGTGTTTTGAGTCTGGGGAGTTGCTTATGAGCCAGCTTTAAAACAAATTTTAAAGATCCATTTTTAGGAAGAGTGTTTTATATGGGGACATGTACACTTCAAAAGGAACTTTACAAGGCTCTCTGTAGGGTGGTTTGGAAATCAAACAGGAAAGTATCTAAACAGTGTTTCTGCACTACACTTGGTAAAACATGTCAGAACACTTCAGACAGTTGAAAAGAATTAGTCACATTCTTTCTTTAGTGTCTTGGTAGACTTACTTATGTATTCATTACAAATAATACTTATTAGCACAGGGTTGCCATCATAATTGTGACTAATGAGGCAATATGATTTCAAGGTCAGAGCTGGAAAAAGAGCCTTATCGTTCCCTTCTGCTGCTGAGGTGCTTGATCTTTTTACAAGTCAGTGAGATTCAGCTCTTCAGGGGTGTCCAGCGCTGCTTTTAAATGTTTAACTTCAGGGTGCTTCATCCATAGCTATATGGGTTCGACACATGTGGATCCAGTGGTAGCAGGAAAAGTATAATTCTTCAGGACTGGATCTGCAAAACCAGAATGGTCAGTAGGAAGCCACTTAAACTAGTGGAAAGACCATGCTGAAAACAGGGAGGGTGCTTTCAGCCATAAGAATCTGGAGGTCTTAAATAACTTGTCAACCCAAGTAAGTGCCTTCTGTCACCCTGCTTCTGCAGCTTAAGCAGAATTGGAAATAGCTACTGATCTAACTTCAAAACAAACCAGAAAATGGAATGACATCAGTGCGTCAGAATGACATAAGCTTCTGGAGTAGATGCTGGCATCCACTGCTGCACAGTGCCCCGAGGTGCTGTGGCACAGTACTGGGCGAGCAGATGGGGCAGCTCACCACTTCTGGCAGGGGAAGTTCTGGCTCCTTCCAGCTTGTGCATTCCCAGTCCATCCTGCCCTGTTCTCATGACCCCTCGGTGAGCACAGCTGCTTGCTAGTGTAGGAGGAAACTTAACAAAAGCATCAGGTACTAGGTAGTCTTCTACAGGTTTTTTTAATTGAATAAGCTGAGCAAACAGATGGGCAAGCACTGTAGCACAAAGATGGGGTGCATGTGAGCACAGCTGCCTGTGAGGCTGCAGCCATGTTTTGGGCCTTCTGTGTTGTGGAGATGCCAGGTTCAGTTCCTAAGTTGAGCACAGAGCTGTTCCCAGCACTGTGCCAGCAGCAGGCTGCAATTGGTCTGGTGTTTTTACCTGTGGAGAACATGTTAAACTTCTGAAGTAAACGTTCCAGGTGCTCGTTTTTCTGAACCCAGTATTCAGGCGAGTGGTGGAGTGGGGTATACAGAACACACTTCATAGACTGAACAGCCTTGTGTCGTCATGTTTGGTCATCAACTTATAGCTAATTTAGCATGAGTGAGTTTGATTTTTGGTTAGAAACCATTTAAGAAGGTGCTGTGTCCTGCAGAAGGGAGTAGGTTTGTTTTGTGGTTTTTTGTTTGTTTGAATCAATGCAAAATTGATCTTGCTCAATGCTATGGAATGTAGCTAATGGAGGTATCTGCTTTAAGATTTGCGAAACTGAGGTTGCATTTGATTTTGATGGTCAAAGAACTTAACATTTGTGTAGCTTAGCAGAAGCACAGTATGCCTAGATAAAATAGCATAGCATGGGCTGTTGCTTGATGCATGGCTCTTTTTAATTATATGTATATAATATATGTATACAAACATACATATCTGCATGATATAACTTCAGCATTTTAAAGAAGATTTCTCTGAAGTGTGACAAAGATTTGTCTTTGATTTTGTTTCAGTCACCTCAGCATTTCCCTGCGGTGTTAATTGTCACTAGGGTACTGTATATTGAACTGCTGAAGTAATTTATGAATTTCACATCTCAGTTTTCAGGTACTTGACGAAAGGAGTGAAGATCAGGGATCTTCAGGTTTGTATGAAAATCTAATGGATGTTGAGGCAAGATGCATATTTCTGTGGCTGCTTTTGGAAACTTAAGCCTGAGTCTTGAGATGAAAAGGGAGGTTTGATGCATCCAAGAAACAAGATCTAGGCACAGTTAGTCCTCGGGGACTGAAAATACAGTAGTGGAGAAAGCACAACTTGGATAGAAAGTCTGTATTATTGTGGGGTGATGGTGAAAAGTCCCTGTCGTTTTCTCCAGAGTCTCTCCTGTGATTCATGTTCGTATTCATCATATTCACGATAACAGTTGCTTAAATGTTATAATAAATTAAAAAGTAACTTTTATCTCTGCTCTTCTGAAAGCACTAACAAGCCATAAGCGTGGGTTTTCTTCTTTTTCAACCTCTATTTTACCGAAGAATCTAAGTGTAAAGTGTATAATAAATTCAGTACCAGAATTCAGTCCCTAAATCTTTCTCCCAAATTAGTTATTTTAAAATGTTTTGCTTCTTTATTATGAGCAAACTCAAATGGAATTAAAACAGGCCAAACAAATTCAACTTCCCAAATCTATGGCTTGGTAGAAATTGACTTTCACTCATTTTTAAGCAACAAATCACAGATTCATTTGTAGAACAGGTAGATTATTTTTCCAAGTATAATCTGATGTCATTGTTTGTAGTTTTGTGAATATCCCACATAATTACCACTGTACAGATACCGTAGACTGGAAAGGATTTCAATCTGGAATGTATGTTTTCTTTTTGTGGTGAGAAAGAGAGAAATAGGCAACTACCATCTCATCATTTATATATCACGATTCAGTGTCTCAGAGCCTTGGGCTATTATTTCAAAATCCAATATATTCAAACTTTGGCCTCGGAGAGCAGTAGGATCAGTACACAAGAACAATAGAGTGATAAATATAGATTTTTCATTAAGGAAAAGACTATATCCTGTCATGTTTGAATCAGTGTTTGAAAGAGCATCTGAGAATTCATAGCCTCCTATAGGCTTTAGCTTTATTTTTGCTGAAAAAATGGACTTAGAAGTCTTTTCATGTTAGAAATAAAATTTTAATATATGCCAAAGGAGAGCTCCACTGACCCTGTGACAGTAATTTAATGCAAGTCAATTTTAAGCCATGCATAATTACAGGCTCGGTGTGGAGCAGTGCTCATTTTTAAGGACGGTTTGTGCAAAGCGACACAGATCCAGTTGCAGTGCAGCCAGCTAACTGGGATAGGCTTTGGTTTCCTGAGCTGGATTGCCTTTCTTCACTGAGTTCTCTGCTACACGAGAAACCCGTTTTGGTAGTCAGCGTACACACAGCATGCTTCTCCTTGTTGTAGTGTAGAAACTATGGATTTATAGTACTGCAGCTAGGTTAATGGCCGGATAGCATGTGCTTTTAGGTATAGGCTGTATAAATGTGCTTTTCTATGTGTAAGCATGCCACCCTCACGTAAGGGGTATATCTGCTGAGGATCTCGAAATTGCTGAACTCGAAGCCTTTAACATGTTATGTTCTGGGAGGTTCTTTCAGACTTCAGAAATGGTTTTCCTTCTCATTTAGACAGATTTCCACTCTATTTGTTTGAACGGAGCAGCTGTGATAGTGTACAAACAATCAAGATTTATACTGAAAAGTAGTTTTTGTGCTTTGTTGTACTCTCAAGGAAACAATTTGTTCTCACTTTGAAAGCAGCAGCCTTAGGCCTGCTGCCAGTGTGTGCTGCCTGGTAACCCAGCAGTGAGCATTTTTGGTTTGTGCAGTGAAAGAAGGCTACGGCTTTGGGTGCGGATGCCACAGGAAGGTAATTCATTCCATGTTTATGGATGTCGATATAAACACGTCAAATGTGAGTGAAAATAACAATGCGTATTAGGAAAGTTTTGGTATGTACTTTGTGTGTAGGCAGCCGATATATATTGCTGCTGTTCTGTTCCTGAGGTTTACCAGAGGAGACTGTGTTTGATTTGGTCAGATGGAGAGCGGAGGCTGAATGATAAACTATGAGTTTTCTTTCTGATTCCTGACAAGGACATGCTTTATTCTGTGTTGTTATCAATGCAAGAATAAAATCACGCAAATAGTATTATTTCAGAAGTTTTCTGCTTGCTTTTAGCTAATAGGACTCCAAGTGAATATAGCTTTTCCACCTGCAATCAAATGTAATAAACCTTCACTGCAGAAGTCGAATTCCTGGGGAAAAAAAAAAAGTTGGAAGCTCACACTTACACCATAAAACCTTGTTTATTGCAACCATCAGTCTTCGAAGATGTGCCCCACAATGGGGTTTGGTAAAGCCATTACAAGGTGCCGTATGAGTTCCATTTGCCTACAGTAAATAGAATGTCAGAAGTGTCAGGGGGAAATAAATATCGGGCTGGTTAAAAGGGAGCAGAGATGGCTCAAAGCATCATTGAGAGGATTGATTTATCTGGCATGCTGTAATGACTGCAGATGTGGATCTGTTATTCTAGATGAGCAATGAATTTGATGAGCTGATAACACAGGGCCAGAGAGGCCTGGTTTTAATTACTGATGAGGAATTTATTTGTGAAGCACTGTGATTTACTGAGGGTTTGTTCTGTTATTGACAGGTGACCTTGGGGCTTTTCTCTTTTGATGAATAAAAAAACACTATTTTTTTTTTAAAAGGAAAATGGTTTTATCAGTGCTGTGAATACAGTGAGGTCACTGTAGATACAGTATTGTCTTTCAAACCATCTTTATATATAATTATTTTTTGTAGCAGTTGTTAATCGCCTCTTTGATGGAGGTTGCTGGGTGTGCTCCGCTTGCTACTTGAGGGAGACTGATTTTGGTGTGGGGAGTTGCTAACAAGAATATGTTGAGTGGAACTTGAGACAAATAACAAAGTCAGATGATCCAAATACGCGTTACTGGGCTGTTCAGCCTTCCAACTATGTGTCTTACACACTATGCAGTACTGCTGCTGTTCTGATTTTTCTTATAGAGAGGAAAAATACAAAGAAATTGAAGACTTTTTCTTACTCCAAGTAAATGCATTGTCTTCACTAGTTTTTAAGCAGTACTGTCTCAGGATAAGTTTTATCAAGATGCAGCTTTTTGTTGGACAGAATGTTATTGATAGACCCATTACTTTCATACACTCATTTATAGAACACTTTCCTTTCTGAGTGGTGCATGCAGTGGGAATTCTGGTGTTAGTATTTTTGTTCTTATGCTCTTAATTTGGGACTGTGGTTGCAAGTTGCAGCATATTAATATCAGGATAAATTGAAGTAGTTTCTGTCCAAGCTGTGTTGAGGTACCATGGATTTTAACTGGTCTGTAGGCGCTATTTACTCATAAATAAATAAGCAACCAAAAAAACCCACCCCCATCCAAAACCAAACCAAAACACAGAAACCCCCCAAAACAGAAATAAAACCAAACCCACTAAATAGGAAGCCACTTTGACCCCAGTATTTTGTGGAAAGTTTTTCTATGAATGCATTAATGAATTCAGTGGATGCCATATGAATTCAATGAATGCATCAATGAATCCAGTGAGTGCAGTAACCTTAGAGTATACCTGGGAGGGGTAGGTACTGAGTCAGGGAGCTGTTTTTCCTTCTTTGTGAGCTTCACAACAGTGGTAGTATTATGCAGAAATACTTTTACTCCTTAACTGACAATAATATTTTATGGGTTAACTTGTTAACGTAATATTTGTATTGAATATATTTGCTGGAAATGAAGGGACTTTTCTGTCTTATCTAAGCAAACATGATGCTTCATTTGACCCATGGACACCAAAAATCTGTTCAGACTGCTTAGGTGTTATTCTTATTGAATGAAAGAATGATTCTGTAGGCTAACTGGAGAGGAGGTGACAGGTTGGCATAGTATCTGTTGTGATCAAGGGGAAACCCTTGAGCAGAGAAATGCCAATTATTCAGAATCTCATGAGGAATGAGTAAGTGTGTACTAACAGACAGGTATTGCTGGCTGGGCCTACAAGACTTCTGTGCTGTTAAGGATCTCTGAGAGATAGTAAGAACCAAGAAAAGATTGCTAGGCAATGATGCAGAATGGAATAAAGTATTATCAGCTTTGCACATAATGAAACTGAGTCTAATATTATGAATTTGCTTTAAAACTATGAAATACTTGCTTACTAAAAATTCCTGTTCTTTGGTTTTTAGTCTTTTTTGGGTTCGATTGTGCTTACCATATTGAAAATGCATTACAAGTGGAGATGGAGGGGGAAGGTGAGGAGACCTAGGAAGAAAGAACGAACATTATTTTCAGATGAAGGTTGGTGTCTTGATATACTGGGAAAAATGAAGAAACAAGGATCACTTGATTAAATGCAGAACAAAACAAATTACCAATCAAACACAAAAAAAGTGAAGCCCCAAAAAAGCCTCAAAGCAAATGCATCTCCTCCCCCTGCCCCGTTCTGTAGTTCACCTCTCTTTTCCCCCCTGTGCTCCTGCACTCCCTGTGGGCTTCTCCATGGAAGGGGAACAGTTGGCTATTCATGAACGGCATATACCTTGTTAGAAAAACACAGGGCTTAGCTCTAGGGATAGCATTTCAATTAAATGCATCTGACAATTTTCGTTGTACTCAGGACTTAAAGATTGCAATTAAGCAAACTGCAGTTAATAAAAGTATTAGATAATGCTCTATTTCTACTGATTTACTGATTTTAAGTATCTTTATGTTTTTAGAACAACATGTTGGTTTTATCTTAAGTTACTGCACCTGTGAAACTGGGTATTTGCTTAAATAACAAGAAAATCTGTTGTGGAACTCACTCTTGTTTGTTCTGAGACTTCTTTGCACATGAGAATACGCTGTCATGTTTTGCCAGTGCAGATGCCAGGTTAGAGGGTTATGCAGCAGCTTGAACAGTGAACTCGGACTGCAGAAGGTTCATACCAGAGGTGTTGTGCTTTTTATTTCACTTGAGTAGTCTGTCTTGATTCAACAAAGACGTTCATATCCAGGTTGCCATTCTTAACACAACCCAGTTAGGTTCTCAGTGAATGCCAGCTCTTGTAGATGGCTGTCACTAGTATTTCAGCAGAGGCAGCATTAACAACAACCGTTCAATATTTTTGCTTCCATTTAAGTTTCCTGACATATCTTGTTCAACTTCTTATTCAATAATAATATGAAAATACAGCTGGCTTGTATTTCCTGTGCCCTTGTATCAGGTGTCTTCCAGCCTTGATGTGTAAAGAATGGCTTCAGGCCTTGGGAAGCCTCATGAAGTGGATGACTGTATGCTTCTTTCACTTCAGCTAGAAGCGTCAACTCTATCCCTATGAAGCAGCTGCTTTGCCAGGTATAATGGCTACTTGACAGATGCACTGAAGGAAATAGGACTTGCATTCATTTGCGTTGTAGTCAAGAGCTCATAATGGAATCTTAACATAAGGTAATGTGGTCCAAGCTTGGAGGTGGAGCCCCTTGTTTGCTATGAAATCCCTGCTAAACTCTGTACTGTGAAAATGACATCACGAGACTCACAAGCTTTGTATACGCTGGAGCTTCTGTGGTTCTTCCTTTGATTCTGCTCACTGTGTGCAGTTACTGTGGCACGCAGGGATGAGCACAGTGAAGTCTGGTGAGTTGACAGAGAACCACATGCTTGTAAAATGTCCGAATGTTCCCTTAAGCAAGTTGGAATATTTCTTGGGACTTCCCTGATACTAAGAAAAGATAAGACTCATCTTCTGTAATAGTTTCTGTAATGTACATTCATTAGAAGCCCAAATTTTGGTCTTGGTCTGGTAGGGGAGCTGCACCTGCTGAGTGGTTTATTTTTATCATAAACTGCAACAAGTGGTGACTACATCTGACAACTTTAAGCCATCACAGTGCTATCTACGAAGCTTAAACTTTCTTTGAAAATACTTTGTATGTAGCATCTTAACATGCAGGGTAAGTAGAATTTGCGGAGTTGAAAGTTTTTACAGCTTCTGCGGGACCAGGCTGAGCTAGGATACAGCGCTCCAGAAGGCACATTGCTTATTGCTGCTGTCCCCGAGTGCCAGCCTGTGCTCCGTGTCACTGTAAGTGGCAAGGATGGAAAGGACAAATGAGCAGTTGTATAGAAACTCTGCTTGTGTAGAGTCTTTTTATCTTACCCCGTGTCCCCCTTTTCTCACGGCTAAATAATATAGTTCTTAGTTTAGGGTTGTAGTCTGTTTCTGAATTTCTTCTTATAGGAAATGTTCTGTGATAGTTGTGTGTATGAAAATAACTATTTTTTGACAATGTGAACTTGTAAATTGGCCTTCCCTACTTCCAGCCACTCTTTTACTTCATGTCAATACCTGCGATGCAGGCTGTTGGTAGAAGGGAGTGTGTTTCTTAACTCCCCTTCGATCCCCGTGGGGCTGCTTTGTGATTAGCAGCCAATACTTCCAGCTTCATTGCCTGGATTTCCCAGAGCCATCAGTAATGAGCAGAACACTTGAATTCTCAGCTGCTGAGTGGAATCTAACAAGAAGCCATCTCTGCAAGAAGGAAGTACGCAATGGGATCTGAAAGGACTGTCTATCTGATGACTGCTTGATTATTTTTCTTCATTTGGGGTGATTGCTTTGGGGGGCAGATGGAGGAGTGGTGAGGCTGAGTTGGCCATGTTGCTGCTTGCCTGGCAGTGCTCTGAAGGACTCTGCTGTTTGACTTCTGATGAAGTAAAACTTAGATTTTTCTCCCTCACCTAAGTACTATTTAAATTGCTAAAACCCTCTTTTCTTCGTAGTTTGACCTTTCCAGGTGTAGGTGTGTGTATAGTGAGTTCTCTGTTTGCTAGTCTCTACAAAGGCAATGTTTTTGCGTTGAATTCGCATATCGAGTCCTTTGCTGTTGCTGCATGATACCATGCAGGATGTAGCACTAGCAGAGGAGCCTCTCTGAGGCGGATGATCAGAATGACCTAGAATATAACTGTGACAGTACCAGTACTTACTTGAAGAGTCTGTAAATGGACAAAAGGATTCTGTTAGGAATTATTTTCAAAGTGTTTGGTTTTTAATTGATTAGGGCATGGATTCCATTGCAACTTCCTAGGTTTGTTTTTTTAATGATTGTGTGTAATCACATGCTTAAGCAGTCTAAAGAAGCAAGTTTTTGTATTTTTTGAGTGTTTAGCTCACACAGACTGAGGTCTTGCCCCAGAACCAGTACTGTTCTGCTTAATTGAGATATCTAATGACGTAGTGCAAAGCAAGGCGACTGCAGGACATAACGTGCATAGAAGGTGAAGAGTTGATGTTTAAATAAATATCAGGTGTAGGAGTAAGTGTTCCTTTACTTTAAAAAATGTATATAGCGCTATTTCCTTTCCAGAAAAGTCTTAATTCCTCTTGCAGTGTGAACTGTTAGATCACATGACGTTACAAGACGACAGACATTTTAATTCAGTGTGACAGTATCTGAAAGGTGCTCTGTGCTCTGAATGCGCTCCAAGATGAGGAGCAGTTCATGCTTCCATTTGCAGAAGATCTTGACTTGCCTATGAAACAAGTAACAGTAGTATTGTGTAGGAGAATAGGAGACAGTTCCACAGAAACTTAATCAGTAAGCAGTGCTTGTATAAGTGGAATTTAATCAAATGTGGTTCTGTGCGAAAACTAGTTGTGGTATATTGGCACTTCAGTTTGAGATCCCTTGCTTCTGTTGAAATCAAAGGTAACTTTTTGCATGCAATCCTATTCCAGTTCTTACTATTTTAACTACCTGTCAGTATGGGATGCCTGTTTTTTAAATGCCGTTGAGTTTTTCTTTCACATAACTTCTGCAGAGGTAGAGGCCTGCAGTTAGTGGGTTTTTTCATGATGCTGTGCTGGGTTTGTATAGAAGAAAGACAAGATCACTTACACTTCCAAATCTGTCTGTGTTTAAGAACAAACAAACAAGCCGTGTCTTACTGGCAGTAATGTGGAGGGACGATGTCTGGAAGATGGTAGGTGGCTGGGGACTTGTCATTATGACCGTTTTTCTGTGTGAAACTTGGTTCTGTGTGAATAGCTGAGTTAATTTAAACTTATGTGGATTGGAACATGTAGTTTGTCATGCAATAGATTGTTCGACTGTCAAGCATCAATAATGCCATTGTAGTGCAAATCACAGCCTAGTGAGAGATCCTTCATATTTAAGGAGGTTTGGGTTTGGTTTGGAATGAATAATCTTCAAACTCATAGTGGGAAAAAAGTGACAAGCACTGTAACTGAATGCAGGCGTATGATACAGCTGGGTTAGAGGTTGTTTAATTCTGTTTATGACATCTGTAAAAGATGTGTGCTCAAACATTCCTCCGTCTATTTGTCTTTATTTAGTTTTTCTTTTGCTAGGTTTCTGTCATTTTAAATCACATAGATGAATTTGCACTGTGGCAGGTTTTATTTATGTCTGTTTTAAGAAGCATACCTCTAAAATTACATAGTTTCATGTGGCGTTCATTTACATAATTTAGAAGTGAATAGGAAGATATACAATTTTGCAGAGAAGATCTTTAAAATACTCATTATTGGCATCACCAGTAACAGCTCAGATGGGGTAAAGCAGCTCTGTTTATAGACACCCTCACACTCAACATAAGATTATGTTCCAAGTTTTTTGTCACCATGTGAAAAGTCATTTTTGGCTCGTATTATTACATTGAATTTCCTTCAGGCTTTTTTCCATGGGGAAGAGGCCGGGCTCCCGTCAGGTAGCCGCCTGCCTGCAGCCGGGTGCTGGGCCAGGTGCGGCTGTTGTGGAGCTGTCGGGGAGTCCTGAAGGGTTCGCAGCTTTCAGCATCGAGCTGCGTTACGATGGGAAAACGGAGTTCGCTCTTTTGACAAGTGTGACACTTAACCAAGGAACAAAAATAATGCAAAGCGCACGATGTACCAACTGAGGAGGGAGTTGTCTGCGCAGACAGTTTGACGCTTTGTTGGAAAAGATTTCTCTAATCCGCTCGCTGGGTAGGATCACATGAAAACAGATCTGAATTCCGCAGGGTTTTGCACGCCGTGTGGGGATGTGCTGCAGTTACGGTTCCCGGGCGGAGGCGCGGCTCCGCGGGCTGTGTGCGGGCGGGGGCTGCCCGGCTGCGCTGCTCCGGCTGAGGGACGGCCGAGTCCGGCGGCTCAGCGCTCCTTTCAGAGCGAAGCTCCCGCTCGGCGGCCCTGCCTCCCTGCGGGGTCCCGGAGCGGCTCCGCGTGGATGTTGCTGTGGAGTCTTTTGAATGTGAATGCGAAGCAGTTTGTCTGTCCTTTGCTTCGCAGGAATTCTCTTTTAAAAAACAAAGCTGTAGCTATGAAGTAGCCTATTGGTCCCAAAACTTATGAAAAGGAGGGGGAGGGGGTGCCGGGACCCATCTTTACAACAACAATCAGCCTTTGTAAGGTTTCATTCCAGGCTAATGGCTGGTGAAATTGTTCTGGGTAGTTAAAATGAAATGAAATGAATTAAAGAACATGAAGGAGAGCAAGCAGAATGGTTTATTGCTTTTCTTTGAAAGCACAATAGCTATACTCTGTCTCTTTTTGTTACTCATATCTGTGTGGCGGATAGTTAAAGTCAGGGTTTTGAATAGCATGATGGCTAAATGAGGGCTATAAATCGAGGGCTATGGTGCAAAATCCTAGTGCTAGCAAGTACTAAAACACAATTCCGAAGAGGCTGGGATCTAAAATTGTTTTAAACTGATGAATATGCAGGCGTAACAGCAAGAAATGTATGCGTTTCCCACCAGAAAACTTCCAAAAAACACTAATAATCAATTTTTTAAGATGTCAAATAGACATTTAGGACATGTTAATGCTCTTAATTTATGCTGGAATGTTTTCCTAAGTCTGAACATCCATACTGCATAATTGAAGTGTGTAATGCAGGAGGTAGTCAAATATTTTCATTAATGTGAATGTCAGAACGTGAAGTCACTCTGTATTGTTCACAAATCTACAAATGTAGCCAAACTTAATGAAAAAAAGTGTTAATTTGCTGATGGTGGCACGAACATCTCAAAATGCAGTAATGCAGCTTAGAAAGCGCCTGGTTGGAGGCTGTTGTTACGCAGCTGAAAAAATAGCATCATATCAGGTTAGGGTCACGTTTGTCTAAGAAAAACTAACAGGAGGATTTCTATTGTCAACACAGGAGATGAGCTGAACGATAAGGCCGAATTATACTCTGATCCACCCCTTATGGCAGTGACCAGAGATTAAAGCCTCAGCCAGCGGTTTCGTTACTCTTACGCATTTTTCACAAAGGCAACAGTTGTGAAAGTACTGATACGGAAGGATCAGAAGTTTTCGTGAAGCCGTTCTGACTCTGCATGCAGATACATGCTGCTGGAAGCATGCTTAGAACCGAAAAAGATACGTAAGGGATCTTTAAATGTTCGTGTCTGTGCCTCGGCCTCTGGGCACGTAAAGTGAAAGTGGATGATTGCTAATACTTAATTGTAATGTGGAGAGTTTGTATTGTGGTTTTGGAGGGGGAAAAAAGAGCTAAAATATTAGCATGAGAATATAAACTAAGCTGAAGAGATTTTATGAGTTGCTAAAAATGAAAGATTTTTAGAAGGTGAAGAATGCTGAATTTGATTATTTTCCAAATAAAAAAAGTTGGTTAGCAGTGTTGGTTCTATTGCTGCTCAAAGAAAACCCAGTTTCTGGGAAGCTCTTTCTGGGGATTTCTGTCAAACAGTAGTTCTTGATGGTATTTGTAGCTGTCTCCATGAGAGAGTGGCAGTGCTGAGTCCAGCTCTCTCCCTTTCCATGACAGGTTGGTACCTCTCATCCTTCCCATCTGTCCTTATCAGCCCCAGAACAGCACTGTTGTGTCTCTACTCTAAAGATACTTCTCTGTTGGCAGCTTTTCTGCTGTGCAGAGGCTGTAAGTGTGGCTGGATCTGGCTGTGCTCTCTCAGAGCCAGCCTGAGTGCCTTTGTGCTCTGCCCTGGCCTGCTCCTTTGCTCGGTGTTTGCAGGTACATAGCCAGCCTCCATGGAGCCTGCTGTGACCAGACTTCTGCACCAGAGCACAGACCCAATCGCCCTTTGGTTGTAGAGGTGACTCGGGCAGTGTTTCAAGTAGAGCTGGGCTTTCATTTTATTCATTTTTTTTTAAACTACAGTCATAACATTTTTGCTCAACGTTTTTTCTTCAGTATTTGTGTGTTTGACAGTGACTGCCTTTGGAGGAGTATAGAAGTAGCAAATCTACCTTTAATCTTACAGTAGATATGTGTCTGTGAGAACATTTATTACATTTCATCTAGCATGATCCTTTTTTTAACAAACTGCTCGTGTACTTCCACAACAAGTATGCTGCATTGAGATTGTGTTTACTTTAGTAGAAGTTTCACTGCTTCACCCCAGTTGTATCTGCTCTTAGATATGAGCAGTTCACAGGACATAACAAATGAGTGACTATGCATAACGGTATCAAATTAAACAAAACTTGAGGTGATCTTTGCTTTTAATTACTATTATCCTTGCAGAAGTTAGTTGAGTTTGCTGCAGAACGCATGTTTGGCCTGTTTTTTGTTTAAAAAAAAAAAGCCTTGATGTTTAGTCCAGCACATGTGGATTATTAAGATTAACTGTGACAAGAATGCCATACTAATGTGATCGTACTAAAGAGGCTTCACTGTGACTTTGGTATCCGTGGCAGTTACAACAGACAGGTAGTGGGCATTAAAACAGGAGCTCTGAGTCAGGTTTCTGCGGTTTCTGGCCTGAGTCACGGGGACAAATTAACTGACCCTTGGCCCAGACCTTTGTCTTCCACTTCTCATTGCAGCTGAAAGCCATTGCTGATGTTCTGAACATCCAGTGATTAAAACTGGAGCAGTTTCATATTTATGTGCTTCTAAAAAAGAAATAAAAAGCAATATAGCCTTCTACAGGTGATCCTGCAACTGGTATCTTAGTACCCACAGTTAGTAGTACCATGTACTATAGTATAGCATCAAACTACGACAAGTTTTTTATGCTACGGGTGTTGAGGCACTGGTACATGTTGCTCAGAGAGGTGGTGGTGCCCCATCCCTGGTGACATTCATGGTCAGACTGGATGGGGCTCTGAGTGCCTGGTGGAGCTGTAGGTGTTTTTGCTCATTGCAGGGGACCTTTAAAGGTCCATTCCAACTCGGAAGATTCTATCATTCTGTATTTTCCTTGGGGGAAGTAGGCAAGTATTGCTTGATTTAAGGTGTCCACTTCTTCCTGTATTTTTTCTTCCTATACTTTGGAGACTGTGCAGTTATTCTTTGTTGAGCTTTTCAGCTAATTTTGCACAAACAGTAACATTACTGCCATAATACTTCTCTGATGTTTTTTTGCAGTTTCGCTGTACTTTCTGTAAGAGCTTGAGGGCTGATAAAACAGTGCGTTGGTCATCCTTGCATCAACATTTTTACACTGTTGCTAATGTTACTGTGAAATTCTGTAATGCAATGAATTCACAGTAATTTAACACGGAATAAAGAACTTATAATATTGATCTTTCTGGGTTATTACATTTGCTTTTAAAGGTAAATGACGCATTAACACCTGAGACTGCAACATTGATCATAACATTGTCACTGTAAAAGCCTAGCGGCTGTCGGTTTACTTCAGGGTTGATATAAAGAGCAGCCTACCTTTAAATCAGGTGATTAACTTGCTTATCTGTACTGAAGCTGGAAGAGCGTTTCCACTGAGTTTCAACAAAGGGCGGATTGACAAATTCAGCTTTGGCCACACAATGGGAGTTTGCTTATGATGGTGACATTAATTTTCCAATTGCTTAGCGTTTCTCAAATGGAATTCCTGTGATGAATGCTTTCATCTTCTCTTAGATGTGAAGTTGTGTTCAAAATGGTTCTCAGAAAATGTATTTGAGGTGCCTAGGAATGGAGATACTTCTGGATTTTGTATTTAGAGGTGTTACTGTTACCTCTGTGTAAAACTGTCGTGGAAACGTCACAGGCTGCTGCTGATCGCTTCTGTGAAGGTGAGGAAAAAGTGACAATTTGAGGTTTCAGATTTAGTGTTCTTGTGGTAAAAAGTGTTGAGAAGATAGCATGAAAGTAAGCCCTGCTTCCAGTGCCGTAAGGGCTGTGTGTCTTTCTATTGAAGTAATGCTGTTTGCAGGTAGAAAGTTTTGTTAGAGCTTGACTACATCTTTTTGGTTCAGGAATTGTTTTGGTTTTGGTAGAGGCTCCTGTGCTTCTTTAACTGTCTTTCCTAACTTTTGATCTGTGGGTTTCAACACAAAGAAGGGTTTGCACGTGGGTCTTGTTTCTGGTTCTTGCATTTTGGATAAAGTACAAAAAATTTCTGAAAGCCTGAAGCAGTTTGAGGAGGGGAGGTTGATGCTAGATGTACATGTGTCTGTTGGGCGATGTGAAGACCTGTAATGATACAACTCCTGAAGGCCTCTCCCATTTCTGCCATTCTTCCTTTTTCTTCTTCTACTACATTTGCCTTCTTTTTCTTTGGTAACTAAATGCATAATGAACTTAGGGCGCGCTGGCAGGGAAGGGAAAGAAGGGACCTGACATTTAATGTTGGTGGTAATACGTATTTTGTACAGAAAACATTGATCTAAGATGCTAAAAAGGAAGATCAAAGGAAGAAGCTCATGTGATTTGAAAATGGTTAATGAGCAAATACAGTGGGGACTTGAGATTCGCTCCTCCCTTCCTCCCCCATTGCAATACAGTCCTTGGAGTCCTGAAGGTACCTGACAACCTTTAATGCTGAGTGCTGATTTTTGTAATCTAATCATGTAGGGAAGCCTAATAAACTAATAAAGGTCACATGTTTTTTTTCTTTTAACCAGTTTAGCAGAAGGCAATTGAGAGCTCATTCTAGTGGCTGATCAAAATCATAAACTGAAACACAAAATAAAGGCAAGAGTATAAATTAGTGTTACTGAAAAAATGCTCCCAAACCAGCTGTGCTTACATACATCAAGTTCACATTATTAACTACACCATTTCTCCAACCAGTGTGTTGTCAGCACAGTGCGTGGAAGCCTTCATCTCTGCCCATTATTTCTTTTCATAAGAATTAAAAAAACTTCAGAAAATAAAACTGAGAATGAAGCGCAGAAGATACGCTGCTGAAAATAGTGGTTTCATTCAGAGGCATTTGTTTAAAAAAAGAAGTGGTGAAACGGCATTTGTAGAGTTTGTTTAAGAAGAGCTGCAGTTTGCTAAGCTGGAGATAACTAATGTGCGTGGAAGATGGCTGCTGTTAGCCCCCCTCTTGGGCTGACGGATCAGCCCCGAAGTGGTGTCGGGGCAGGGAGGCATCAGCTTCAGTAATGGAGAGATGTCTGCTGGAAAGATTGCTCTATCACCGTGATGGGTTCCTCACATGTTATAAATCTGAGATTGTTCTTTCCTGCCACAGAAATGAGCAGCTCTTTCTCCTTCCTAGAATGAAATGTCGGGTAGAGAAAGGAACAGAAATGAAAACGAAAAGTGAGGAAAGTTATCTTTTTAACATAAATCTCATGTGGAAATGGTATCAGACCCATTAGCCTTGTGAAAAACTGCACTCTGCCCATCTTCTACCTACGCGTGGAAAGCAACAAGCATTTTTATGGCATCTCCCCTCTCCCTTCCCTTGTGCTTTTAATCTAGGTGCAGCAGCAATGGAGTGCCCTAAATCTCTGTGTGGAAAGTGAGGTCCAGGGTGCTGACAGCCCAGGGAGCTGCTGTCTGTGCTGCGGGGAGAAGTTGGGAAGAGGAGGTCCTGTCATTGCCTTAAGATCACAATAAGGAGTTGACAAACAGTGGTTGCTCAGCGTGTCCTGTGGTGCTTGCTTGTGTGGTTTCATGCCCTTGAGAAATAGGGGATTTGCTTGTGACACATAATCACTGCCTCTAAAAGCTAGGTCTGAATGCAAGGAAACTCCCCCCACCCCCTTTCCCTCTTCTTGATGCCATTGTTGCACCCTTTGTCTAGCACAGAGTTATCTAGTGTTTGGTGTGAGGAAGCTTTGTAATGCATCCTTTTGAATTTGTTCACGGAGCTTTGGTAGTTCTGTGAGTGTTGCTTACAGGCAGGTTATATTGAGTTGATGGAAAAAACCAAACGGGAAGGTTTTTGTCGTGCTGGTAAGCGAGTGCTTCATATTCCTAAATGAATAAAGGTACATGTTAAGCATGACTGTCAAATTTCTATGAGCTTTGGTTAACTTCAGTTAGCTTGTCAGTATACATTTCATAAAAGAAAACAAATGTAGGTGTAATCATTCAGCTGACTTGCAAATGAAACTTGAAACAGAACTTGTTAAATGTAATTCAAACCAGATATAGAAAAGTGGTAGTTAAATACAATATAACGTGGTTTTCATGGGTAGGTCATGCTAAGATGACTTGATAGCTGTGTTTGATAAGATTACTGGTTTTCTAGGCAAGGGAAAAGCTGTGTCTGCCATCTGGAGTTCTGTAGAGCATATAATAAGGGAAATCAGAGGAGAGGCTGGTAAAAATGGGGTATGCACAGAGGAAGTATAAGGTGAGTTAAGTTGCTTGGGGTTATAAAATATTGTTTGATATTATCAGGCTTAAGGTATGTTACTGATTGTGTTTTCAAGGATTGTTTTGTGGCTGAACTTCATTAATATTTTTAATGATGGCCTTGGCACAAAGACTGGCAGCATGCCAGTGCAGTTTGCTGAGAGCAAGTGTAAGAAGGTACTGTCATTACATGAGAGGACCTTAGAACGACAGCTCAGGGATACGAAGTTCTGGAATAGATCTGGGTGAAACTCAGCTAATTCGAGTTGTTGCAAATTCTTGCCAATGTCCTGAACGAGGGCGTTAATAGGTGTTTCTATAGGAAGTTCCACTCTCACTTTATTTAGATGTTTCTTGTTATCTAGAATTGTTTTTGGCTTTTTACACTTGCAGCAGTGTCTTGGTGTCAGCTTGCAGTCAAAAATGTGATCTTCTCTGCAGTGGAGGCTATGGAAAGCCTCTAAAATGTTTGGAGCACTCTGTTAACATGGTTGAAACGGATCTTAATTACTGTTCTCCATCTTGTCAGTATGTTTCATATTTATGTTTTGCGTTTATTATCATAAAACTTTTTCTGCCTTTTCTCAGTTGTTCGTAACGTTTCTTTTTAGTCTTTTAATCGTCTGTTTTATTTTTTCTCACCTACTGCTGAGACTCTTGCATCCCTTCTTGTTTGCTCTTCCCTCTGTGTTTTTGTATTCGTATTTATTGTCCAGCATATTTATTTTTACATTTTACTTTCTCTCTGTTTCTATAAACTGTGTTCTGACTTTATGAGTAATAGTTTGAATCCCTCTGTGCCCAGTGGGGTGCTCAGCTATGTTAAGTGTTGTGTAGAGTCTTCTGCCTTCAGATCTTCTTCTGCCTGAAGCTGACAGTCTCAAGAGACCTTCACTTCTTTTGGTTTACTTCTGTCTTTGGGACAGAGGAGAAAGAGCAAGCAAACCTTGATGAACATTAGAGTGCTGCCACTGTTTGCTTTTCTTGCTTCCTTCTACCTGCAAGAAGGAGGAAAGAAGTATTTGAATTGTACTGAAACAAAAAACAGCTTCACTTCCATAGGGCAGCATCCCAGGAGGTGAAGGTGGGGCTGTGATTTCACAAGCGAGCTGCTGGTGCTTGTGGATGAGGAGGTGGTTTTAAAGGAACCCCAGCACCTCCAGCTTAGAATGAAGTGAAAAAGATAGCTCAAAGTTCCACAGAATACGAATGTCGTGAGCGGCGAAAGAAAGAATCACAGAGTGGCTGATGCTGGGTGGGATGTCTGGCGGCCATCCTGTCCAAGCCCTGCCCAGGCAGGGTCACCTGGAGCAGCTTGCCCAGGGCTGCGTCTGGGCAGCTGTGAAAATTTGTGATAATGTCTGATTTACTCTTGTTCTTAAATTCCCATGTTATTCTTTGCCAATGTATATAGTTTAAAAGAGGTCTTCTGTCACCAGTACTTCATGGAAGAGGAACCTTTGGGGATTTTCTTCTCTCTGGTCACGTGTTTTGCAGTGAAATCTTGTGTGGTTTCTCTTGATTACAAGCCTATATCTGATGGCATTCGCCTTGCCTTTGTCTTTAAAAATAACTCTAGTAAAAAATCAGTGAAACAACAGCAGACAAACAAAAACCCTCAACCAAGCCAAACAAAAGAAACTCCGAGAATTAGTTAGGATTTTGGGTGACTGAGAGCCTGTGCATATGTTTTCTTGCAGAAGTCTGCATTCTAAATTATCAGAAATCATTTGTCATGAAAATGAGATAAATACGTATTTAATTTCTTTGTGAAGACTTGTGAAAGATGTACTCAGCTTCAATAGGTTGGTTGTTCCAAAGTTCAGGTAGTTGAAATGAGCGTTGAGGTTCCTGAGCTGGCTGTCCGCTGTTCCCTCTGTTGTTCTCTGGCCCCTTTTCCTTCTTTTATCCTCAGTACCTGACTCACAGGCTTTTTATTCTTCTTCTCTGTTTGCCTGAAACTTTAAAACTGGCAGTAACAGATGAGTAAGTAAAGAAGAAATAGTGAATAGCAGTTCTAATACTTTCACTCTTTAGACGAGTGTTTTACAACTGTTAATACAACTTCAGGGACTGGCAGACAGCTGGCTGTGGTTGAAATGCTGGAAATGAAGGAGTGTTCTCTTTGGGAAGGCAGAACTGGGTGTTTTGTGTGCCTCTGTCGGCCGGGCTCTGCCTTGCTGCAGTTGCTGGAGCTTCCTCCTGTGCTGCTCCTGCCACACCAGCCTCAGGGCGTTCTCCTGATCTTCCCAAGTTCTCTCACCTTAGTGAGGAGGTGGTGGTGTCCGTAAAAACGCTGTAATCCTCAAATGATTTAAACTGCTTTTGGATCTGGGATTGGCAACACACGAAGCAGTTCGCTGTAACACTGGTAGAGGCACTGTAGTGCAGCTGCCAGAACCAGGAGTCAAGGAACCCGGGTCTTGCTGTTGGCCTTGCAGAGGGCTCCTGTTGGGACTGGGTGGTTTGTTCAAGGTCATGCTGTCCTCTGATTTTTCTGGTTGGCGCATGGGTCTGTGAATGTAATGTCATCAGGCACCGTGTGGGAAGTGCTGTGTACAAGATAAATTTGCCATGGGGACAGCTTAAGTCTATAAATTTGGTATGAAGCAGAATTTATCTGCTTACCTGACTTCTGTTTTTACTGGAAGCCTGGAAACAGAAGCACATGAAATTGTGTGAGCTTTCTCATCCGTCTTGGCTGTTACAGGATCTCGTGCTCTCCCTGCCCCTGGAGTTGGACCCCTGGAATTGGCTGCTCATTTCTCTTGTGGTGTATGTTTTACATTTTGATCCTCTGGAATTTCCTTGGTGTGTTTTTCAAATTCATACTGCTTGCCAGGAAGGCAGGCTTACTCAGTAGGCTGGTTGCAGGGTTAAACTGCCTATTTACTTTTTATTCAGTTTTACTTTGCTGTTATAATATTCAGCAAGGGTTCATTTCTCTAGTTATGAACCTGTCCTGTGCTTAGATCCTGTGTGGGAGTTGTATGTGTGGACTCCTGTATTTACCTGCTGAAGGCAAGGGGGAAAAAAAAGGCAGCTGAAATATGGCCTGTCAGATTTCTTGGGGAAATAGAACTTTATTTTTGGTGACTCTTGTGGAATTTGCTCTGTTCCAACAACTGAGGATTTTAAGGGAAAAGGGTTAATGTTGTCAGTTTCATAATGAAGTGTAAGTTTGGCAGGAAGAGGAACTCCTGATGAACATTACTTAGCTCGTGCCATGCAATAAGTGTGTCTTAACTATCTGAATGCAAAATGTCTTCCTTCTGTTTTGTTCCTTGTTAGTACCTTGCTGCCTGGTCTGTTGGAAGCTTATGCATGTGCTTTCATATAGCACCTGTTTTGGTTTCTTTTAAATACATGAACTTGCGTAATAATTCCAAATTTAGGACAAAATTAAACTGGGAAGATGTGTGTGTTGGTGCCAGCAGCTACACAACTTTCACCTTCCTCCAATTAGAGATGCAGTCTTTTCTGACAAAGAAAACACAAGTGTGTAGGAATTAAATTAGGTACAATATTTTAAGACTGGTATTCAGTTTTTTATATCGTGAAGTTAATCGTAGAATTTAACCTAATGTGAAATGATTTCCTGGTCTGTTGAGGAGCTTTTGTCTGCACTGTAGGAAGATTGCATTACCGTTTAACCTTACCTTCTGAGGCTTTTCTTCTGCACGGTTTCCTTTAGAGGGCATATTAAAAGGAACGTGGAGGATGGACGTGACATTCAGGTTTAAAAACGAAGCATTTAATGGAATCATGAATAAATGGAAACAGATTTGTCTGTCAAAAATTAAATAGGAGTATTCTTTGATTAATATCAAAATCTAATCTAGAATAGTTCTAGCCATTTCATACAGGTGACATCTGTGCTTAAATATAATTTCCTCTCCCTGTTCTGGCATGACTGTTAATTACTTACTCAATGTAGTTCAACATTTAGTTAATAAATATGTCAAGCTTTTACCATGGTGTTCTTTTTGCAGAGTTGTGAATTTGCAATTAGTTTTAGATTTACTACATGGTGACAGACAGTGCTGTATAAATAGAGGTTAAACACACAATTTACATATTAATTTCATGATTCATTTATTCAATGATTTATGTGGATATAGATTGTATTTAATCTCGGCGCTGTAGTTGTTTCAGGCATGACTAACAGAATCACTGCGCTGGCAGAGAAGTAATGATGTCTGTATTGAGCTGTAGAAAGCAGAGAGGGAAAAATGAGAGATCTGGAAATGCAGTGATTCATTAATCGCGATAGTTTGTAAGGGGCTGGTGAGAAGCAGAGAGAGGCTTCTGAAGCGTGTACAGACAGGCACAAGTACGTGTGTACATGTGCACACATGTCTACGCTGCGTTTGGTGCTCCATCTTCTCTCTAGAGCAGGGCGTATCGTTAGGTAGTGGTTTGGGCCTGATTCCGTTAACCTTGGCAGGCACATCTCGTTGTGGGGGTGCTTCTGCACGGCTCCTGTCATTGTCTGATTTCCAGCCTTAGGAACTCGTGTGCTCAGAATTGAACATAACTGGCTTTTTTTCCTTGTGATAAATCTACTTATTGTGGTCAAAACACTTGTTTGCAGTTTCTCCTCTATTTATTACAACGCAGCTCAAATATTACAATATTTAAAGGAAGTTTAATTAGCATTTATTTTATCCATTAAAAATCTTTTTTGACCCTTATCATTTTGTCATCTTTATTGAAGGGAATACTGAAGTATTTGTAGGTGAGATGAGAACCTGAGAGACTCCACTGCATGCTTTTTACTTTGTTTGCCTATTATAAGTAGGTGGAAAAATAAATTGGTCGAGGAGGTACTTTGAAAATATAGTTAGACTTCTAAGTGCTTAAGCTCATGTGTGCGTTTGACATTCTGAATTACTCACCTAAAGCAGAGTTTTAGTTTCGTTTTCCTTCTGGCTGTGTGAAAGCATAAAGCTTTCTGAACTGAAGGGAATCCCTGGCCTAATGTAGCAGTCTGTGGCCTTGAAATGGATGTGGTGCAGTTCAAGCAGTGTTGAATTAGCATACAGTTCATTTAATTCAGTACATACAGACCCAGACCTCTGGTCTCTTGCTGCAGTCTGGTTTCAGCAGCTCTCAACCTGTTAACCAGCAGAACCACAGATAAAGAGTTGATCTTGGAGATGCAGTGATGCTGAGGGCCTTGTGCAGGAGGGCTTTGGAGCGGCATCCAGGAGGACTCAAAACTGAAAGCTGCATTAATTTGTATTTAGTCTGGGTAAAAGTTTGGGGCTTGGAAGCATGAAGACAAACTCAAAAAGCTGACTTTTTTCCATAGCAGATTTTAAATTAAATTGGGTTTTTCCCTCTGGATTCCGAGGGAAAAAGAACAGATCCCTTCCTGCTGATACCTGCTGTACCCCTTCCTGCTGATGTCTCAGAGTTCTCTGAGTGGAGGTTTGCACAGAAGCCAGACCTGTGTGTGTGAATCCCACATGCCTATTTTTCCGGCTGCTTTGTGACCGAAGAGGGAAGACCTCACCTTTGTCACGTTCTGTGAATCCCTGCACGTTAATGGCTGCAAAAAAAAGTAAAGAGAAAAGATAATGGAAGCAAATAAACCGGGATAGCTGGAAACAGATAAAGATCCTGAAACGAATGAAAGAATTACACCTTTAATTCATTAAGGTAAACAGCTTATTTGAAAAGACAGATTGGTCTGTGGGAATGTTCTGAGTACATTCCTGTGTTTTTCAGGCCCTGCTGCAGTCTGTGTCACGCTTCCAAATAAACTCATGGGCCTGACATCTCATTGGATTATTTTCACCTGTTCCCCAAAATAATGTACGGATGATTCCTTTCTTTTGAAATCAGTAGGTGAAGAAGTAGGAGCCGCTGTCTGTCCAAAACCTTTTAACTTCAGCGTTTGGTCAGGAGATGCATTTCACCACAGGAGATACTGGCAGTGTGGGCTGTCCGGAGTCACTGGGCAGTGCCCCCTATAGTGTGCTGTGGGCGGAAGGCAAGCCAACCTTGGGATGCCTTCTGTCCTGTGCTTCAAAGTGCGGGAAAGTGGAATCTGAAGTGATCCCTTCTTTAACGCTTAAAGTAATGCCTTGAATTAGCTGCCATTTCTGCCTTTTCAAGTGAGTTCCTGCAATATGTTCGCAGATGTATGGCGCTGGAACCTCACTTTCTGAGCCCCTTGAAAGTGTAATGTGCTGAGTAGCTGACTGCAGGGAGCAGGTGTCAAACAATATTTAAATGACATTCTCAACAAAATAAATATTGAGCTGCCCTGTCACTTTGGTGGGAGAATAATCTGTTCAAAAAAAATCCCATTCATTGTAAACTGCCTCTGACATTTGTTCTTCAGGAATTATTTGCAGTTTATCTTCTGAGCTGGAGCCTTTTATCGGCACAGCAGTTGAACTGCAGTGCAAAAAAAATGGTAATTGAGTATTTTATCAAACGCTTCCAACAAAACGGACTTTGCAAGTCGTAAATGAAGATTAAAACCATTGTTGGCAGGGATGAACAAATTGGAATGATTTATTATCTGAAACATCAATATGTCACTGCTCAGCAATAAAATAAAAAGAAACAAACAACTGCCCCCTCTCCCCCCAAAATCTGCACTTAGTCTCGGCCAAGCGATGGAAGGTAAATGCATGTTTTAATTATTTGTGCTAGAGAGGCTGTTTAAAAAAAAAAAAAAAAAGAAAAAAGAGACAGCATCATCATAATGGCACAGCTGCTGTGGGACATTATATGAGGCAAAGAGATGGTGATAAAAGAACTGTGTCAAAGGAAAGCAACTCTGAATGTGTACTTCAGCTCTCGCGATTGCAGAAGGAAGATTAAATATTATAAATGAGGCAGTTTGACAGAGTGGATTTACTGCTTCTGTTTAACACCTGAAGAGCCACTGCTTTTAAATGAGGCTTTGTCTCACCTCAAATGTTGCAAAAGTATTCTATTTAAACCTTATTGCATGGTCAAGAATAATTGAAATGAATCTGTGTTATTATCTACGTATCAGTTTTATATTTTAAAACAGGACATGAGCAGTCTGACAAGATCATGGAGTTTAGGAATTTCTGTGAATGTTCATCAAGATGTAAGCTGTAATGCTTTTTAAAGACTTGTTAATTGAGCAAAAAATCACTTTATTCGATACTGGAGTCGCTGTCCTTGTAGCAAGTACCTGTAGGTATCAGTAGGTACCGAGTGCTAAGCAGTGAGGCTGTGTTGTTTGCTTTTCTTGTGAACTTCATGTGAACGCCTCACCCTCGGACTGCGGGCTGGCACTTGCTGGGCACGTCATGGAGGATGCTGCCTTGCTCTGGAAGAAGCAGATGGGTCAGTGTGCAGCTTGTGATGCTGCCTGTCCAGTGGTGATGCTGGAAGGCACTGAAGCTGGGGTGTGCCCAGGGAAGCTGGGATTTTCAGAAATTTTAATTACGCTTGAGATATTTCCTCTGGACTTGTGGGAGCAGGATGTAGAGTGGGAGGTGGATTGAGGGGAGAGCAGCAATGAAAAGCTTCAGTGATGTGCCTGTCATTGGGCACCTACAGCCAGGTAAGTGTGCCTAACTGACAGTGGAGGGAGATTATTCCTAATCTGTATGTAAGCAGTGTTCTGGAAGGGTGATAGATGTCATATCTGACTTTTTTTAGTCTTTCTGCAGCTGTAAAACAGTAATAATAATAAAAATAAATGCTTAATACCTTGACGAGATGGTAACAGTGCCAATTATAGCAGCGTCAAACTGTACTGTAGGAAGTGTTGGTCACCAGATAATTTTCCTTGTCTCGCCATGCGCGCAGCTAACATATACCTGATTCACTGCTTGATGCTTTTCGTAACAACTGCGGGCTGTTGGGACTACTGTGCTTTTGAGTAAACCTCTGGCATCATATAAAGAGTTCAGGATGGCTCTCAGTACTTTGCAGTAAAGGTGGTCCCTAGGAATTGGCTGCTGAATAACTCCTCAACATACCGTACATCATTTTTATTTGTTGTAGTTGGGGTGCAGAGGCTGCGTACCATATGTACAATGTTGGTTGGAAGTTGGCTTAAAGCATTATGTTCCAGAGCTGTTTGGAGTTCAGCAGAGATAATATTCCATCCTCCCAAACATATATCTCCAGTAACATAATATTAAGGTTGGAAAGTAAAGCTCTTAGCAATTGGACAGACGCCACATTTGGGAAATACGACCCTTCCTTCTCATATGCTAGTTATAGAACTGCATTCTGATTATTATTTTTTCTTATTTTAATTTGTTAATGAAGCTGCTCTTTCAGATTTAAATTGCATGTTTTGTGTTCAGGGAAATGGCAAGGTTGGTACATTTTAGGAGATTTGGCTTCAGTGTCTGGTTGGAAGAGAGGGCAAGAGGGCTGGCTTTCCAGACCAGCCTTGTGGAACTGCTGGAATGACTGCTGTTTTCTTTCTGAGTGTGTGTAAACGTACCATGATTTGCACAATTGTAGGACAGTTTTGATGCAGTGTCTTCCCAAAAGGATGCAGCGTTCCTGGGAACACTTCTCTCTAGCTGGCAAGAGAATGCACGTCGGTGTTTGATGTGTTCCTGTGCCTGACTGTTCTGTAGCTTTTACTTGACATTAAAGGTAGACAAATATCCTACCCTTGTTCTAAAATACTTCCTCTACGAATCAATAAACATACGTTCAAATGAATGAAAGGACTTATTTGAATCCATTCAGTCTTTGGCTTTGGAAACTGCTGTTGTGAATGTTTGAGCAATATTAATTAGAATTCTTATTGAAAGAAAACTTTATTGTTTGAAAAACATCAGTTATATAAAAACACTTGTTAAATTCAAATGATGAGTCGTGTTGGGGCAATCTGTACGTGAGTTGTTCTAGTCCAAAGGTAGGAATGGTCTTCTCCATCTGTATTTGGAGGTGGATCTTGGCAGGAATAGCAAATCCTTTGGCGGCCATACCTACGGTTATCATTGTGGTATTTCCTGAACGGGTCCATGCTGCTTGAAGCTCAGTGTTGCTGCTTGATTCGTAGTATTTGAAGACATTTCTTTGAGAAGGAACTTCTTGTGTCATGCCCTGTAATTTTTATATTTCGTAGCTGTTACTACATAATAAATGGGTCATTTCTTAGAGCCTTTTGGCAGCCCTGTATGTGGCAGTTAATCTTAACACCCTCACCTGTTTTGATCTTCATAAACGTAGTGCAGTGTAGTTCATATATTGGTACTGTATATAGTGGTTTAGCTATTATCCTGAAGAAATAAAAATGGGCAGACTGTGAGTTCCTATTCCATCTAGAGCTATATTTTCCATACTACCTTCCTGTATCAGTAATTTCAAATGTATGGGGAGAACAACATGGTCGAATTAAGAAGACTCGAGGTGTTCTGTGAATAGTATCAAAATATGCCATACTGGCTGATGATAAGATAGCTTTTGATATATTTAGCTCTTCCTAATCAACGTTTTGCATCACATTCTCATTTAACTTCACATGTAATAACAGAAAAACAATTAAAACAAATTGTTTATGCAGTTGTTTCTTCAATCAGTAGGGTTTTTTTTGCTGGTCCTGAATGTCTCAATGACCTTGAATTTTGAGTAACTAAATAGTACTCATTAAATTCTATTATCTTCCTCTGCCATCCGAGCTAAAATAAAGAATAAGACAGAACAGAGATATTCTGCAGGCTAAATAGAACAAGGTGGTTACTTTAAGAGAGCTTCTTGCTGTTCACCTTTTGATTTAAATTATACATAAAATATGCAAGGCAAATTTAGGAGGGGAAAAAAGCACCAGTGACCTGGCTTAACAAACGTTGGTTGTCTTTTGATAATGTGCTGAGTGAGTCTGGGCACTCAGTTTGATCTCTTTCAGAGGTGGCATCAAGGGATAATTTCTGTCTCTTCTGAGAAGATTCATATTCAAGAATTATTTCCACTGTCTGAGTGGCAGCGATTGCCCTGCCTGGAAGGAAAAGCTCAATTCATAGGCTACCTGTATCTGTCCTCTTGCTGCTTTTGTTTCTGGGACTGCCTGCAAAAGTAGCAGGTTGTCACTGGTCCTGTTCATGTGAAGTCTAAACAAGCTGGACAGACTCTGTCAGGTTTGGTCTCCTTGTGCGCGCAGCTCTGCTGATCTCCATGGCGTGCTGCTAAGTCAGTCTGATGGTGATTCTTTCTCAGAAAGAGGTGACTTGGAAGTCTGTTACCCCAGGCTGTCTGGGAGGATGTGCTTCTGTATAGCTGCACTGATGTGCATCTTTTCCTGGATTTCAGAGTTGTGGGATCTCCTGGAGGCAAAACTTACGGTTATGCTGTTGGGCAGAAGGTGTCCAAAACTCTGCCCTTGTACCAAGCAGCCATCAGATGCGACTGACTAGTTTGCTGAACAGGTTTGATACTGGAGTTCTCTCTGCAGCTGAGCCTGGTTTCTCCAAAACCAGCAGGTTTCATTGTAAGATACTGCAGCCTGTATCTAGTGGACATGAGGAAAAAGAGTTATTGTAGCAGTAGGTGTTGTGAAACTTCATTTTACCAAGTGATATGTGGTTAAAATAAAACCCTCTTAGCCATGTTAAACTTAATTGTGTAGATGTAATTTTTACTTTCTTATGTTTTTTTGAGATAGGCTTTTATTGGCTGCCATAGGAAAAATGTACCTGCTTGGCAGGATCAGACTGTGTGGGAGAGGAGATCAACACTGGAGGGTAAGGTGCCTTCTGAGTCGATGTGGGAAAGGTCTTTTAAGGTATGAAAGTGCAGTGTGAAAGGCTGCATGCAGGGCAGCTGGATGGGGATGTGTATGGGAACTGTTGAATCTTGGCCTGATCTTCTGATTTACCACCTGAGGCAAGCTCTGAGTCAGCCATGGGAGCACAGGTGAAAGCAATTCACCTGTGTGCCTGGAAGGGGTGGAGCCAGGCTCCACCTCTCCTAGACCCCATTTAAGGGCCGACTTCCACAAAGGAAGGATCTCTTCCTGGAGATCGCTCCTTCTGGAGTCTTGCGAGCCTACAACACCGGTGAGCACCTTTCCTCTGTTTGACTATTCTTACTAACCTGACTTCTCTATATACTAGTTAACTTTACAACCTGTTAACCTTACAACCTGTTAACCTTACAGGATGGCATGGCAGTGTGGCTCTGGGCAGCTGGGGATATAAAGGCAGGCTCCCTGTGGGCTCTGCATCACAGTGAGTGCTGGCAGGGAGCTGGGTGGCAGCGTGGGCTGTGGGTGCTGAGGCACGCATCCTTGCACAAGTTGAACGTGGCTGTGTGAAGACTCAAAACTGCTGCTTTGTAGCATTTTTCTTTTCCTCTCGTATCCTGGCTGGGAGCAGATTCAGAATATCCCAAATTGGGAGTCTCTGAATTAGAGCAGGAGTTTGAGCATGGTTTTCTTCTTGAATTCCAAGACCTCATCAGGTTATTTAGAAGTATTATTCGCAGTTGTTGGTTTGAGCTTCATGTATTCACGAGTCCCCAGACTTAAATGCTGCCAATTCAGGTTTCTGCTCTGTAGGTGGTGTACATGGCTGAGTACTGTGATCTGTAGGTGGTGTACATGGCTGAGCACTGTGATCTGTTTTAATTTTTTTTTGTTTTTCTTTCATAAGTTGTTTCTCAGGTACAATAAGGGAGGTAAGACTGCAGCATCTCTGTAGGTCTCATGTTTTACATGGGTAACATAGAACGTTAACTTCCAGATTTAAACTGTGAGTGAGTACAAGGCTGCTCTGATTTCACACTTCATTCCATTAATTGTGAGGAGATTTTCAGAATTTTACTTCAGAATGTGTCAGCAGAATAGGGAAAATCGGTTATATATTTTCAGAAATCTTTCGGAAGCCAGAAATTTCCAGACAGCGTTGTGAGATCTGTGATGAGGTTGGAAAAGCACTTGCACAATGCAGACAAGTTCAATTACTTTATGTATTTAGTGATTGATTCAAGTCACATTCGCGCTGGAGGATAAGTTCCTCTTGTTAGCAAGTATAGAGGAGAGCTTGTTTTCTTCTTCAAATAGTTATAGAGTCTTTTGAAGTGAGAGGAGAAATCCAAAGGGAGGGCATGAGAATGACCCTCTGCTGGTAAGCAAACAAACTAATTGCTTGATAACAGTGTTTTGGGTCTTCTTGAGCACTGATGTCTGTCTGCTGCCACCGGCTGGCATCGTGTTCATGCTCTGGGCCCTTCAGAGAAGAGAATCTGAGGAGGTAGAGGGATGGGAATAGTGTGTATAAAAACTGTGGAGCTATCCTTGATGTGATTTAAAAAAAAAATAAGAAATTTATGTAATAAAGCCTGTAAATAGGACATTTATGGAGACTTACGTATCCAAAAGCCATGTGCAAACTGCAGTTTGACTTGAATCCAAAGTGTTTTGTGTTCATGTTAGGAAGAGAAGGTGGTGGCCTGTTGAAAACTAAGAAAACCAACTCAAAATCTTAGGGGGAATATCTTTCTTCCGTGTCTGATTAAGATTATCTTAGAGTATTATTGTTGGAAGAGTGCATGTGAGACTAAGCTGCTGTTTCCTGCCCAAAGCAGGCTCTTCATCTTCATGGCAGCATGCTTCTGATGATCTTCCTCTTGGCTCCAGACCCTTCCCACTGCCGCATTCTGCATCCCATGGCTTCTGATTCTCTTGCTGCCCATGGTGCAGAGGCTAAGCCTTGCTGCGTGCAGGTGGCTGTCTTGCAAAACATGGATGTTTGAGTATGGGAACTAGAAATCTTCAGGAATTTGAAGAAGGAAGGGTAAGTTTGCAGCAGGTGATTGTTAGATACTGCTGTGGAGACAGTGGGGGGGGGGAATAGGCTCTTAGGTGGACATGGAGAAAGCTACTGTATTTACTCAAAACTTTGGGTAGGAGCACTTGGGTTTCGCCTATAAAGCTTGGCTGAGGAAGCTGCTTTTAGGGTGTATGGCCTAAATATCAGGTATTCAAAAAGAGGACCAGAGGGGCTCTTTCCTTGCCTCGCTGCAGCCCCTGGCTGGCAGGCGTTGCCTAGCGGCTGAGCAGCCGTGCCCAGCAGGACCAGGGGAAACCTGTGCACAGCTGGTGCTGTGAGTGAGCTGCTGTGAAAGAGACACAGTGAAGGATCTATTCTTTTTACCAGTACCTCTGGTACTGTAATATTTTTAATTAATAGAATTCATCCTGGCTGGTTCTTGAATTTCAAGTTTGAGTAAAAAACCTGTGTCAAATGTGAAGGAACAGTTAGCTGTGACATCATGTGAAACTGTTTTATTTCTTGAAAACTGCTGTCTGCAGCAAAGGTGAAAAAGCACAAGAACTGAGGTAGAGACTTCGTACTCTTACAGTTGTGCAGAGCAAGTTTGAGATGTAGATTATTTCAATTTGTAAGGCTGTCAGTCAGACATTAAATTAATTACAAACAGGCAAAGATTTCACAATGAAATAAACAAGGTCTTTGACATAAATTATATCTTATCATTAAAATATTTGGAAATGTGTAATTATGGTATTTAGTAGTGTTATTCAAATTATAATTAATAGGAGCCTCAATAATATTACCTCTTCGTAAACGACTTCACATTTTGAAATGCTTTCTTTTATGTGCATTTTGGATTTAGATATCCTATTTAGGTATTTTTATACTCTTCCTTCAGGGATCATTATTCTAGTGCATTGTGTGCAGAAGTTTCAAGGTCAGCATTACTTGAACAGTTGTAATAGTCCCAACAGAAAGATAAATATATATTGACTAAGGCTGGAGCTTCAGTTCTTTCTGTTGCTGAAGGTCAACAGCCCCTCTGAGGTGCTCTCCAACCTTCAAATGTCTATAGGTTAAATCACTGATGAATTACTGCACTTTCCTAAATGAAGGAAACATATTCTACACAGAGGCAGCTCCTGGCATCACGCGTGTTGACTGATACACTCTTGCAGAACTGTGTGGAAGCAGTACTCAGGCTTTGGGAAAATAAGTGCAAAACAGCATGTCTGAATTAGTGCAGCAGACTGTAATTGGGCTCAAAGCCTCCCATTCTGTCTCGCATGAAAGTCCAGTCGTTTGCATACTAGCTAGGTTGAAATGCATTCACAATATCACAGTTGTTACTGATTTTAAGTAAATGGTAGCAATCACCAAAAGTGTTGGGAGTTCTGTAATTGAGAGTATCCATGGGACTGTGCTTGGTCTTAATATTCAAAGGCAGATTCCTCAATAAACTGTTCTTCCTGGCTTTCCAGTCACGGGAGAATACATACACAAACATGCCAGACTGTAAACAGCACACGGCCTTCTCCTTCGCTGAAAGTATTTTGAAGGCTGGAAGTAATCCTCTTACAGAGCACTTCAGAATGCTCACAGTAGGGTATAGTGAGACTAAATGAGATATTTGGCTTTGCAAATGTTCCAGCCCTGTTCCAGAGAACACGATCTGCAAAGGTCATCTTGAGATCACCGGAGGGACAGGCTAAAGAATCTTATCTTGTAGGTGTGTATTTTGTCTCACAGCCTTTTGTATAAGCGTGCAGTGTAACGCATCAGGATTTGGATTTTTCTGAGTTCAAGGAATTTAAAAAAACATTGTAATTTAGTACTGTCTTAAAATGTCATTTGGAAAGTAAATATTCTTAAACTTCATGTTGGAATGTAATTTTAGTCACATTTTCCTATATTTTCACAATAGTTTAAAATTCAATTTTATATGTAGATTGTGCACACATTAAAGCGTCCATTTGTAAAAGTTTCAATTTTAAGTTACCTTCTGGACCACGTGTTTAAGATTCTTTCTGAAACTTCTGTGGAATAGCTTGGGCAACTGCAGTTCTAATATAGCCACAGTCAGGAGGTTCAGACCTGTCTGGAGTCATGAGCTGTATGCTAAATGTTTATTGTATAGAAATTCGAGGCCTATTATTCTTTTCCTGCATATGGTATGCTACCTCTTTTATTTTTTAATTCAAGTGAAAACGGTGTGTAAATGCACTGTGCAGTCTGCTCATCAGTTATGCGACTGTCATTTCATTCTGATATGTTATGAATTTCTAAGTTCCTCTTGCCAACATCATCTCTTTTTTTTTTTTTTTGGTCAAGGCTTTTTGTTTTTTACATGGAGTTCTTTACTGCTATGTCAGTATTTAATTATTAGCAGGACAATTGCAGCTGCAGTATTGGATAAGTGTATGTTTAGAAGCATGGAACACATTTCAAGAACTCCAGTTGTCCTGATAGCAAATGATTTTCAGCCTGAACATTTGGGTGAGCGTAGCCATTACCATAACTTTGTTGTGAACAGTTCATAGAACTGCACACACAGTAGGAAAATTCAGAAGCTTCTTTCAGGTAAATGACTGTAACACTTGGGAGGCATTTTTCTACCTTCCTGGAATTTTTTCATATTTATCACTGGGCCATTTCTGAAACGTCCTCACTATCAGAGTGCAATGCTTGGGTTATAGCAGAACTGCTAAAATGAGGAAGCATGAGAGAAAAGAGTTAAGAATTGGGTATCAACAAATAAGTTGATTTTTTCAGTATTTTTTTTTTAAATGTGTACATTTTGAAATAATATTAAAGTTTTTATTAGCTTTCAGATTGGTTCACATACGAGTAGATTATGTTTTGAATTAGGATCTTTCAGTGAAACACTGTTTACAGTAAAACCTATGAAAAAAACTCTGAACATTGGTAACATAACTCTTTGGGAAGATCTGGATTATAACTGTGTGGCTGTAGGGGGGGGGAAATTAGGAAATACTGAAAGCAAAGCATGAGCACAGTAGCAGGTAAGGGCAACCTTCTGTTTGCCCTTGTGAGCATGTGTTACTGTCTCTGCTTCTGACTCACTCCTGAAAGGCTAAGCCATGGCTTTGCAGTTAAGTGACACCTATGTATGACTACTGAAAGTTTCTGTTGCACAGTTCTGCTGAGTAATTCTGTATTAATTCTAGCACAGTAAGGTAAGAAGGTACGTGTGAGTGAGCTGTCTTTGAGAAATGCTTCAGATGTACTGAATCTGTGGGACCTTTCACTTGCCCTGAAAAGCCCTTATTTTGTTCTACTTTATTGCTGTGTTGTTCATTAGAGTTGGCTGTTGATGACACTTCTTGCCTTTCAGCAGACCTTGTTTTATTGAAATTCAAAGAATATATAAATGTGAAGAAGATGCTTGGATAATATATTATTTTGTCAAATTTGTATTTGTAAGGGATGTTTTTCTCCCTTTTATTGTTGATCTCTAAAATATACTTGTTAGGAATGAGATCCATTTTCTCTCTAAGAGAGGTAAAAATGGGTTTTGGCCACCCATAACCCTCCCTTTGCCTCTTTTGTCCTCCTGAGCTGCAGCAGAGGTTGCCAGGTCAGAGGAGAATGAAGTCAGATTGGTGCATGGCCTATTGCAGTTCTCCATGGGAAGGCCAGGCTTGAGGTGACCACTGTGGTCAAGAGAATTTCTGACAACTAACTGCATTCTTGGATTTTTCTACAGAAGGTTGTTCCATACTCTTCCTTTCCAAAATATCTCATCTTTGGTGCAGAGCCTAGCGGTCCTGCTATGTTTTGTCTCCCGTCTTAGTATCTTTTTAGAATGGGAATGTATTGGTGCCCTTCCAGCCTCAGCTTTACTGCATATCTGCCAAGACAAAGAATCTTGTTTAAGATATATGATGAAATAGATGATAATTTCAGTTGCCTGTTCTTTTAAAACTGGTTTTAAACAGAGCTTCTGCTGAGTTGAACCTTCTGCTAGATGGGCAAAACCAGACCCAACGGGACCATAAATGGACCCTTACAAATGTCTGCTGCGGTTTAATTATCAATGGGATCTAATTGTAGTGACCAGTATCGAATCAAACCATTTTTACTGTTTTACTAATAAAAAATGGATATAAAAGGGGAGAAAAAATGTAAAATCAAAATAATCTATTTTCTTTAAAGATCTAAATGTTTATAAAGAACAGCACAGGCTCCTTTAATCAATCAGAGTTGTCATTTAAATGCAATAGCTTGAACAGGGGATAATGCAGTTTGGCAGAATTTTTGCTGTCTTATAAGTACCAAATATAGATTAATATATAGTTCAAAACACTTTAATTTTTAAACTCTTGTCTTTCTTTTTCACTGCTGAAAAATTATTCTTGAAAAATAAAGAAACTGCCCTGTGGTCAAAGATAGTCTTAACTACCTGTCAATCAAAAGGAGAAGTTTGTTGAGACATTTAATTACAAGATAATGTAGTCATCAAAATCTCGTTGTGATAACTGACAGCTCATTTTGGACTGAAAGCGTACAGCTACCTCCCCTGAGGTCAGAGATGTTCCGAGGTTAACGTAGTAATGACAAGTCCTTTATTATCACATTATGACATTGAAAAAAATTGCAATTATACTAATAAATTAATAACAGTAATAAAATGACAGTCATAATTGCATAATATACATGTTGTCAACGGCATTTTTGTTACATGGCTGGAATTCATATTTTATCTTCATATCTTACGCTATATTAAATTTTCCCAATATAGTACAGGCATGCAATGGCTTCTGAAATTTCTGAAAGCCTCAGCAGTTAGAATAACTGCTGTAAATGAGACTTTAAGACATGACTTATCCTTTACTTTTATAGATTTAAAAAAAAATGCTTAATGAAATTGAAGAATTTTGCACTTGATTATAATTAAATGTTCGGAGTAATTCCTAGCCATAGCCCTAAGAGACATTTCATGTCTCTTATCAGATAGAATACTGGATTAAAAAAAAGCTGAGTGATTCAGCCATGAACTCATGAGTTGTTGCTCCTCAGTTCGTAAAAAGAGACTTAAAACACACAAAGATTGAGGTTTGAACTGTGCATTGCAGATTGGTGTGGAAAGGTACCGTTATATTTTCCATTATCATGCTGAGAATGGAGGGGAAATAAGTTTTGTCTCATTTTACTTTGTGATATTTAAGTCTCTACTGATCTAAGAGGCATATGTATTACCCCATGAACTGCTGGTGCTCCCAGTGCCTGACAGGCAATAACTGTTCATTCTCCTACATAAATCAGGAACTTCGTGGTGCTCTTTTGGTTCACATCTCCTCTCAAGCTTTGCCATAGTGTTGGAGAAAGTGCCCGTGCACAGACAGGATCAGGGAGGGAGGGATGGGGTGAAGAGGTAGTAATCAAAACACTGGTGTTGTTAATAGTTCTGATGTAATATTTACCTGTGCATTTACTTTGCCTGTGCCTTTAGTGGTAATAAAATTACCACCGTAAGCACTGAGTCTCACCAATTTATCTCTTGGCAGTAGGTTTGCTTCTGGTGCTAATGCAGCTTTTTCAGGTGTAATGCTGACATACCTTTGTCAGCTTAAAATTAATAAATGTCTCATACTCTTTCGAGTTGATTGCTGCAGTGAGGACAAGTTCGCTTTGTCCTTTGGTCATCAGAGCAGTTCATTTGAGTTGCTGGCTCGCTCTTTCTGTCTTGGGCTTCATATCTTTTCATACCTGCTCTGCTGGTCTTTTTGAGCAGTTTTAAGGTAATATGCTCTTTGTCTCTTCATCTTTGCCAAAACACTGGGAAGAGCAGTGTCCTGACAGTGCAGTGCTTGTTTCAAGGTGTTTTCAGCTAGAAACTTAGTGGCTTTTCTGTGGATTCTTTCTAATCTAGTCTCAAGTTTCTTTCCTTGTTTTCTTCTCTCTTTCCAGCACTGTGAAAACTGCCTGTTTTCATGACCTGGAGTTGTTTGTTGATGAATCTGACTTGTGTTAATTCTTGCTTCAGTTCCCTGCCCGCTGTGGCACTGGCGTGGTGCTGTAGTTGCCAGGGCTTTTCCTTCATTCAGCTCTGGTCAGCACAGCTGTGGGCTGTGCAGGAGCCTCAGTTGGTCAGAGACAAGTTGTTGAGTGCTGTTTGATGAAGGATTGTAATGGGATTCTGAGTTCTGTTCCTCTGTGTTGGCACAGAATATATTTAATATTCACAAATCAATAGATGAGAGAGATAAAAGAAGATTTTCTGACATCTTAAGGGAGAACATCTCTGGAAAACAAAAGTAAGGGCAGAAAGGACCAGGCTATTTACGAATGTAATTTGGAAACAGAAGATACGGCTGTTAGTGTAGTCCTTAGATACTGACAGGTATGCTTGTGGGTATGAATGCCTATTGTTAGTTACTTACTGCAGTGTATATGCAAGTCCTTTTCAGCCATGACTGACTTTGAACTTATTTTCATTGTCTGTCTATTGTTGATCTATATCAATACCTTAATTTTCACTTTTTACTAATTTTCACTTTATCTCTGATGTCATCTTTTGTTTTGTAATGAGCCTTTATTGTGACAGATGTACGGTTGTTCTGCCCTTTGAATTATTTCCTGTTTCAGTCACTACATAGATATGCCTCTTTCTGTGCACACTTGCATAGGAGGTAAGTAAAAGCTTAGGGTGCACTTAGTGATGCACTGTGATGCTGAGAGAAATCCTGAAGGACTGCTTTTTCCTTTGATTTGAGTTCCCTTTGGAGTCTCCTTGGAAGGAAGTGGCAGATGGAGTACTACCAATGCACCATTCTGGGGCACTGAAATCTGCTCCCATTCCCAGGCTACAGGGTGCCATGGAAAGACAACTGCAGCTTGTATTTATTTACATATTTTGTTTTTAATTTATGAAGCCTAAGAAGGGAAATACAAGCTGTTTTGTATCATTTAGACCATTCTAGTAGTCCAGTTATAATATAATTAGTGTATACAGTATCAGATTTACTCAAATCCTTGAGCAAATTGATCACATTTAGGTGAACTTGCAAGGGAGCAGTAAAGATATTTCCATGACAGAAACAGAAGTTTCTTGGAAGGGTTTGACTGACCCTACTTTAGTATGTGGAGCAGCTAAAGCTTTGCAGTAAAAGGCCTGCATTTTGTTCATGTGGGAAAAATAACCTGCTGTTCTCTGCTCCTTCTGAAACTTAGGATGGAAGCAGACACCAAATGTGGAAAATTTGGATTTCCATTATTAATATTTATGCAGGGATGGAAAATGGCAGCTGTATGATAATATTTTTACAGAAGCAGATGACAACAGGATTTAATATCATTATTTCAAGTACAGTTATTACGCCGCTGTCACTGTGAAGCAGTACATAGTAACAGAAGAGCTTTGGCAGTGAACATGTAGACTGATAGTTTTGTTCCAAACACAAATCCAGTTTTTCCTTTCCTGTTCTGTGTGTAGAGCAGATAGTTTCTTCTATGGCATTTGCCCTGTAGCATTTCCTTCATGTCTTGTGAGCTACGTCACCTCTTGGGTACGGTTAAGAAAGATCACCATCTGCGTGCTGGGGAAGAAGTGGCTTGCCCCTTAGTCATAAGAGTTTGAGCTTTGCCAGTACCAAGCATAAATGCAGTATGGCACTGGCCGGAGAATAAGGAGTTGTTTAGTTTTTTGTTTATTTGCAAGCAGTCTGTAAACAGTATGTAATATACTTCTTCTTTTCTGTTTTTCTTCTTGAAGACTCTTCTACAACTTATTTTCTTCTAAAAGGGGTAACATATTTTACATGAATAGAATATAAAGGGCCCACAGAGAACAGCTTTTACTGTGACAGGAAGTGTTTTGTTTGTGGATGATCGTAGAATCAAAGAATCACCAAGGTTGGGAAAGACCCACAGGATCATCCAGTCCAACCATCCACCTATCTCCAATAGTTCTCACTAAACCATGTCCCTCAACACAACATCCAAACGTTCCTTGAACACCTCCAGGGTCGGTGACTCCACCACCTCCCTGGGCAGCCCATTCCAGTGCCTTACCACTCTTTCAGAATGAAAAGTATTATTTCCTAACGTCCAGCCTGAATCTCCCCTGGTGCAGCTTGAGGCCATGAGGCAACTTGAGGCCATCTTTGCTATGTCCTTCCTAAGAGAGTCCAACAACTGGATTATAAAACTTGGTTAAACACAAATTACAGACTGTCGTACAGAAAGGATCAAGGAGTTTTGGTTTTTGCACTCAAAGCCCGAAGAAAACAAGCCAACCAAACCAAGAAAGTGGAAACAATGAAACAAAAATCACTGAAGGATCAAACAAACCTAGAAATGAACTAAACCTTAAGCCCTCAGCACCTGTAAGTAGAGCTGAGTGGTTTGGGGTGGAATTTTCTGATACCTCTGATGATTATTCTTTTAAGCTTGGTTTTTTTTCCCTTGTAGTTGCACACTTTCTCATGCATTGTCTTTCAGAGTAAGAAGCATACAGGACTTTTTTTTAGCAAAAACATTTTTTAATTAAGCTGATTTAGAAACAGCTGGATTTAATGTGAGATAGTTGCATGAATTTTCAGGAGTATGTTAGCAGATGAATCACATAACATTTAGCTGAGCATTTTATAAAACAATCATATTTTTAGGTGCTATTCAAAGACTGCGTTGCTCAGTATAATAGATGAGATAATCAGAGTGTTTTCCTCGGCCTTAATGTCTGTGAGTGCAGGTGTCAAACACTGCTTCTGTGATCATCCCTGCAGATGAAGGTCTGCCTTTGTCATGGGCTGGATGGTATTTGGAGTTTTCACGTAACCTGAAGTTAGCAAGAGTCCATGTGTTGGGCCAGAATTCATCATAAAAGGACATGCTTTTATCTGCCAGGGTACTGCAGGTTGCAGAAGACATCCATCCCAAAGCAGGAGTACGGAAATTCCTCTTATGAAAACAGCTTGTGGAAACAGACATCCACCTGGAATGCATGCTGAGCCTGATATTTCATTGCTTTGTGTTGGAGTTAATTGCTTAAGGCCATAAAAGCTTAAATTTAAATGATCTCAGTTCAGCAGGTTTTGTTTGCTTGGGAGGTGTGTGTGTTTGACTGTGCAAATAGATATTCTAAAACATCAGTTTGCAGAGTTACAGTGATGGCACAAGGAAGGTGGCGGGTGAAAAGGCTGTGGCTGTTGAGCGCATCCCACGGTCAGCATCGTTCCTACTGTGTGCAGGGTGAGGCACAGCTTGCGCTGCCTTCCGGATCCACCTCAGTGCAGATCATTCAGTAACCATTTGAGTGGGCAGACTCTTGTTCACATTTGAAGTGTAGTTCATTTCTTTACTGTTCCTTTAGAAATAAATATGTTTCTTTTTAAAGGGAAGTTACCGTTTTGCTGGTTTTACACAGAGGCATTAGTGCAATTCTTCTGTTTCAGAAGAAAACCAGTTAGCAGTTTAAAGTCACTTTCCAAGAAAGATTTAAGATTACAGTCTGCAAAATGTTTTGTAAGAGAGAATATCAAAGGCAGATAAACAGAAAACTTGGCCTACATTTCAATAAGCGTATTCTTTCAAGCTCTGAAGAAATCAAATGTCAGATGCACATATATGCATTCAGTGATATATTTTTTTTCTCCCGGTTGCTTTTTCTGTACAATAGAGCTTTTGAGGACTTTTGAGTTTGTGTTTTGATATTCATTATGGAATTTACTTTCAGAAAATATATTTGACGTGTTTTAAGCCTTCTTATTTAGTACTGGAAGGAAACTTAACTTGCTCAGAGCTGTACGTCTAGAAAGTTGCAGAGGACTTGGTGTTATATTTCTGGGTGTTTGAATTTTCTGCAGACCCAAGGATTCTGTTGAATGTTTCTGTCCAAACATCTCAGTCTTCTGAAGTCAGTTTTGGTTTTGTTAAACTCGCTGTTTTTCTTGTCATGAATTCGAAAATGTGCATCTATGATGTATGTTAAGGAGTGTCTTTTTCTGTTTCAGTTAGTGTTAAATCATATATGTAATATCATTGATCTTATACATACATACGTACGTATCTTTTTTATATTTGAATCAAGCACAAAATGCAGAATTTAATAACTCATGTCTTACATGGTACCTTATCTGGACTGGCAGTAGGAGTAATTACTTTAGTGGATGCATTTTTGCATATATACTAAAAAATGATAGTACATCAGTCCTTCTCTGGTTTACTTAAAGTTGTATGCTAGCCTTGTGTTCAGTCTGTGCATGTACAAAAAGGTTAAGAACTGGGCTAAAAAGGTGTCTGACATCTGCTCAATCCTGGCCACTTTTTAAGATTAATTAACAACAGGGAAAGTTTTCAGTGTTTTTTTTTAAACAGTAGGTTTTTTTTTTTTACTGTTGTTGTTCTTACATGTAAGCTTGTTCTCCTGTTTCTGTACTCTCTCAACAAGAGGTTTCCTGCTACTTGAAATCCATGGGTTCCTCACATGGCTGGTTCTGTGTTTGCATGAGCCACCTTGCGATGAGATGGAAGTTTTCCCATGAGGTTTGTGGGAGAGGGAGGGGAAAAAGCCTTTGACAAAAGAAGTTTGAATTAAGTGCATTTTGTGCTACTCTTTTACTATATTGCCTCCCTGAGGTGGGGGCAGGGAGGTGGGAGAAGGAAAAAAACACAACAGTCAGCCCCACTTGTTATTGTATAACCATTTTTCTACTTGTTGCTTACTTTATCCTTATTACCTATGCATGTTTCCGTCTGATCGTAATCTTACAGGATCCACTTCGTTTTCTTCTTTGCTTGTTTCTTTCCCCTGTCTTCCCATTTGATCCAGATAGTCCTTTATTTAGCAGACAAGTTTTGGTTGTAGTGTGAGAAGACTGATCCTCACAGCACACAGAAGGGATGCAGGCGCCCATCAGTGAGGACCATGCGGATAATGGAGATGTGCTTTGCTTCTGCAGGGGAGCGTGTGGCTGGTAGAATAAATGCAGGTGGAATGGCACGTACGCCTGAGAAAATAAAACTGAAAGCCTTCGTTCCCAAATGTGAAGCTTAACACTTGGTGTTCCATTTTCAGCTTTAGTTTTTAGTAATTTTGAGCGATCCTAGTAAAAAACAGAGCTGATAAAACTATTTTTCAAAGGGAACACAAATACCTCTACCAAATACTCTGAATATCTTTACTTCTAAGAGGAGGATTTATTTAAAAAAAGAAGTAAAACCATCTTCTTTGTTCCCCCAAATCACTGTTGTTCCCACTTCTTTTCCCAGCCTTCTTGTTTTGTGATTGTACTGCAATCTCCAGGCAGGTTCTGCTTGAGTTAGAAAATAGGAATGTTATATGCTTTTGCTTAGCTTTCAGGTCATTCGTCTCTAATTTCTGAACTGCAATTAGAAATAAACTTTTTTTCTTGCCCCTACTTTTCTTTCTGCTTTCTAGGATAGCAATTAAGAAGAACTGGGTGAATAGGTTACCATTTTATCCAACTCTATTACTCTGACTGATGGAGCTATTAGATAAAGGCAAACTGTAATTCTTTATTACCTGCCTGGCTCATTTCTGCACTTTGCCCTGGAGAAGAGCTGCATAAAAGATCAGAGTGTTATTGAAAACTCCTGAACAAATATTGAGCAACTTGCTGGGTTACTCAGGTGATGGCAGAATTTCATGGCAAGGCAGCATGCACACGTGAGTGTTGTCCGTTTATTTGGGTAAATGTGCTGTGAGGATCTGCTAGCATGGCGTAGTTGAAATAAGACAACTTCAGGAAAGAATAGCGAGAACGCCGTGTGTATGATAAATACCCTTATAATTAGGGAAACCATTAGAATGGACACCGTGTACTTAAGTATTCACAAAGAAGTCTTTAAGCTAAGCAGTTAGCTGCACAATGAAGGAACGAAACAAAATGAATTATATGTAGCTGAATAAGCTTTTCAGAATCTCCAAGGAGGTGACTTGTCTGTTGATGGCCAGTGGGGGTCGAAGAGTGAAATAATTACTGAACAGCGTGTAAACAATGTGAGATGTGAAGTGTGCATTTTTTTCCCTTTTCTTTTTCTTTTCGTTTTTTATTTTCATTGAGAGAGTTTCTTGTTGTGATGGCTCCACCGGGACAAGCAGCAGAGAAATTTGATTAAATGGATGCCTGGGGTCGTGACCCTGTCTAAACATGCTGCAGCTCTCAGCATTAATCAAAGAATGTTTAAAAAAAAATTCTGACCTTGCTGCATATGAGTATTGGTGAGCTCTGAATGCGGGTGCGGAAGGATAGAGGGCTGTGTGTGAGCGCTGGCTTACAAAGGAGAAGAGGAGGCAGGTTTCAAGGACAATGGCAACCCATAATGTTGTTTTAGTTCATATTATGGGACTTTCATGTGATGATAGCCCATCAACAGCAGTGGAGTTGGGAGATCCCAGTAGGAACTCGTTTGGGTATGCAGCTCTTTTTTACAAACTACTGTTGCTGCGATGGAATGTATGGAAAATATTTATAGCTCAGTGATACATGTGAGACCCATGCGTTCAAAAGTATTCTTGGCTGCCTCCCCTTAGTTTAATGGATCTGAAAGTACAGAGAAAGCAGCTCTCTTTTGTAGGAGTAGCCAGGGTTAGTATCATGCTTATTCTTTTCAAGTGTATGTTCTTAAAGAGTTCTGTAGTAGCAGGTTGAAAGGTCTTGAGTTTTATTCCAAGTTATTTAGTGATAGAGATTACAGTGAATCAGAAGATGAGATGTGGCATTATTTATCATATTCTGGGTTCCAACCTTAAACTCTTAATCCATTTTATTTAGTTCTCACTAACAGCAGTCCTTATGGGAGATAGGAGTATTTTGGGCAGGCAGGGTTGTAATAAGTCAATTAATGTCCAGTTCTGGAAAAAGTCCAAGATAGGGATAGGTCCTTTATGTTTAAATGATTCACTTTGGTATTGGAAGCAGTGTAATTTCAGTAGCCATGACCTCCTGGCTTATTTCCTACCTGTTAACCTAGAGTGGGATGCTGCTTCTTTAAAATGTTTGACAGTATTTCATTGAGATTTCTGCTTCTATTGCTGATGATATGAGAGGTGCTGTATGAATAATGGTTTTGTGCCTAATGTCTTAGGCTTGCCCCTGATGAGTGGAAGCCTGCATTTGGACCTTGTAGCTTTGCTTCCGTCAGGCAAATCCTTAGAAGGTGCAGGCTGGTGCAGGTGAACCAAACAATGTGATGATGGAGAGGTGGCACCTGGAAACTTAACTCCATTTAAAGGTGAATGCTGTTCGGTTTTCGCAAGGCTTGAGATTTATTTTCCAGTGCCTTCCAAATTTCATTCTCTTCAAGGGCTTTGTTGGATTCTATTTTTTTTTTTTGTATGCTTGTAGCAGGATGCAATGAAGAAAAATCAAACCTTGTAGAGGTGCAGGAGGCTTCTACGACTTTGTATAGGAAGGAACAATTACTTTGTAGTGTCATTCGATATATTGTGAACATTTAGACTGATTAGGAAATTGCGTAGAAGTAATTTGCATTTAATCTAAGTACATTTTAAGAGAAAATAAAATATTGCAGTAGTCTAGAGCTTGATTTTTTTTTTTATTTTTTTCAAGAAGGTGAGAGAACAAAAGAGATGATTAACTCCTTGTTAGAGGAGTTAGTTTGGTCTTTCTGTCTGCTGTTCTCCCTAATGGTGTCACTCTTATAAAGGAATCTTCATCTCATTAATGGAAGCAGCTCTATTTCATTTACATGTTGGATTCTGGTCAAAAACAAATGCCTGAAATTAACAAATTAGGAATTGCTAAGCTGTGAACAGCTGAATTGAATGTATGTATAAAACGTCCCTGAAGAAAATATCCCGAAGTTTGGAAACTCCTAAAATAGCTGTATGGTAAAAGAAGATAGTGGAGATCTTGCTGTGCTGCACCAAGAGCAGCGTATCGATGCTGTGAAATACAGAAACGTTCAGATGAACTTCAGAGTTCATTTTCAAAGCATCCTGATACGTTGTGGAATTTATCACGGAGCACAGACCTGTATTCGAAGGTCGCTGGTTTTACTGGAACTGTGCATGAAAGGCCCAGCAAGTCAGCGTTCGGTAGACCTGTGCTGTGCTTGTTCTGACAGGAAGGTAGCAGAAAGCAAACCATACACTCGAATTTCCACATCACAGGATAGTAATTCATGAACGTTAGTTTAAAAGATGATGTATGTGATAGCAGGCATGTTGCCTCTTCTGAGACACAGCAAGAATCTCAGGTTTTAGAAAGGTTTTGCATTGTAATATGAATTACTGATAGTAAAAACTGAAACTTTGTCTACTTATTACCAACTTCTATGGGGTGTCAAGTTGAGAACACTGATATAGGGGTGACTTTTACCACTGTTGTCATGTAACTTTTCTCAGCCTTTGTATTTTAAGCTCCCACCTTCCTGAGATTCTGTACTGGCTCTAAAATAACACACGTTTTGTTCTTCAGAACTTCTCACAGTACCTTTAGGAAATTCACTAATTTGCTGCTTGAGAGGAACTTAGTATTTGAAAAATACCCAGCAGTGTTTGTTTGTAATAGAACCACAGAGAAGTTTTGTGTAGCAGAGACGCAGTTTTTTCCCCTGCTGCCTTTTGCAGGTTGGCAGGCAGCTCAGGTTCCACACAGTAGCATCAGCGGCATCTAACAGTCCTCTAGGATGCGACATCTGCCTCCTGCAAGGACAGCTCTGCAGGCAGCCAAGGGAACTGTTCTGCTGTGGGCTTGAAATCAAGTTAAATCAAGGTGAGTGTTACTCAGAGGCGGAGTGCTAGTCCCAGTGCCTACTGGTGAGCGTATTTATCTGAGCTGCGCTCCATGTCTATGTGGCAACTCCTACACTGTCTGGCCCTCCTACACTGTCTTCTATACATCATGCTCTTCCAAAACAGGCTGTCATTTTTCTTTTCCCAGTGAGTTAAAGCCAATGTTCTTGTGCTCAGGAATGGATTGAAAACTCTTACACTTCCCCCTTCTTCCTGTATGTTATCAAACCATTCATCTCTTCTGTGACTCACAAGTTGTGTTAAGTTCTGAGAGCAGCAGGAGTTGTGATGTAGGATTGACTGGATTCCTGATAGTTTCAAAAGAACTCATAAACGGTTGCCTGAAGGTGATGGAACTTTTACTTGTCCATGCTGCATTGGAGTTTGAAGGCAAAAATTGCCACAGGTAGGCTTGGATTTTTGGAAGAAAAACCAGCCTCCTGCCATTGAAACTAGAGATAGCCAAGGCTGGATGGCATCATGTGATTACTGTCTTAAGAGTTCCTCCAACAGCAGGTGCTCTTCTAAAATTCCCCCATGTTTTCCACCTTCTAACCCTCTGAGCCCTTCTAAACTCATTGAAAACATCTGAAGAAGTTATGAAAGGCAAGCTGGTGGGACTTGGTGTGCCACCATGGGCCTCAGTGCTTTGTGAGGAAAGATTTTAAACTATTTCCTTGAGACCATCATAAAACTTACTGCATCTGTTAGGTGCTTGATTGTGGCATACAGTCCCCTGGGGACTGTTACATACCAAGCTCTTCTGGAGAGGTCAGACCTTAGGATGTTCAGATGTTTTGGCGGTGTACTTCAATGTTTTTGATTCACCTCTAAATTTTGTTAATTATGGTGTTGAGGTAAATATTTGTATTTTTTTCAAAGAATGTAAAGTTATTGATAAAGATTACCACTTTTTATCTGGTTTTGGTCTGTCATTTTGGCTGGTACGTGCCGTGTGTTTCTTAATGGCTCGTATTTGTCCTTAAGAAATGGCGCAGTCGGTGGTTGCTGGTGAACTTAAGGTGACAGAGGTCACTGTGTTCGTGTCAGGCTGTTTGTATTTTTATAATTACAGTGGAGAAGAGCTGCCTTGTTCATTGCAGTGCAGGTTATTCACATAAATTCCTTTCTGTCAATCTTTCTCAGAAGGAAGAAAGAAATAAAAATCCTCGCACATCACTGTCCTTTTACCTCTGCCCCCGACAGCTGTAACACGTTGTGCCATGACCAGCTGTTGGAAATTTCCTAGTTAGGAGACCTTTTTTTCTAATAAGACTTAAAAATGAATCTTTCAGATTAAGCAACATTTTTGTTCACTTCAGAAATACAGTGGTTTTTAATTACTTTTATTTAACTGTGCTAAACGTAACTGATGTGAAAAAATGAATGTTCCTTTCTGTAAGAGAGCAAATTTTCCACAATAAAAGCAGTTGCTTTTGCAAAAAAACAAAAACAAAAACCAATAGAAGGGGATAAGATGAGCAGGTCTCTAGTTTTGTGCATGCATTTCTGTACATTTTTTAGGGCAAAATGAGTAGCTTGTGTAGGAGTTAAATAGTTAAAAACAGTACATTACAGAAATGTGCTGTTTGTTGTCGCTTAGGAAAAGCCATGATGTACTCAGATTGTATCACCTTTCAAATACTAGTCCTGTATATTCAGTGTTTTATCATATACTACTAAGCAATGAATCTGTAGGTTGCAACCCCCAGCAGAACGTACCTAAATGTCAGCAGCAGTGAGGTTTTATCTGTGCTCCATATCTTTGTGTGAGCCATTCTAGGGTTAAGACTGAACTTTTCTGTTCTGTCTCTGCAGTGCGTGCTCTCTCAGGAGGTGTGCTAGTTGTGGCTGAAGGACTTCGGTTGGGTTGTTGTCTTCACCCTGGGCTGGAGTCAGCATTGCTGTTGATCTTTTTCATTGTTTGTCAAACCAATGGCAGTTTAAAAAACAAATTAAAAAACCAACCAAAGCCCATACTTAGAACTGGATCTGACACGAAACAATCCCATAATTTTGCTTTTTGTTACTTGGGTCAGTACTTTTCCCCATTCCCTTCTTATATCCATCTTGTTCCTGAAACCCCAGTCCCGTCTGATGCTGAGTTTGATGGGGAGTACCGTGGAAGTTCCCCGTGCGGGTGGTGGGATTTCTGATTGAGATGGTGTTTCATTTGATCAGATCTCCAGCCAAGAAAGTGGGTGTCAAGTGGTGATTTTTTAGATAAAAATGCAAAGAAGATATACCAGAATATCATCTCGTTTGTTTTCGTGCAGGTTTTTATTGCGGACAAGTGAAAGTACCTAGGCCTACCAGTGGCAAACAAAATCAGCCAAGCAGCATTAGAACATGATGGGGGGTTGCATTCTGCACATTTTGATTAAGTGATTGCTGTAAATTCTGTAGTTGTAGAGTACACCCTAAGAACAAATTTTATGATCTCTGTATGCATTTAAATAGAGTCTGGAAACTGTGGTTCAGTTGCCTTACAAGCGATGTGTTTATTCAGATATTAAAAGGAACTTTGTGCAAAACGTACTTTTAAACAAAATATTTTGTTAAAAAGAGTTAAATTTATCCGTCATTCTTGCTAAAACAATCTACAGTAAATATTTTAATTAAGCTTCTTAGGGAACACAATGGGCCATCTAGACTCAAGTCACACTGACAGCACTAAAAGGCATTGCTCGATTTATGAGAGTACTCTGTTTACCCAAGAATGTAGAAATTTCCCTTTCTAAATGGGACAGCCTTATCTTTATTATTCCAGTGCCTTTTAGTTTACAGTTCTGCTGTAAGCAATGTTTCAGGAGCTTATTTCAGGATTCTTAAATAAATGAACAGGCAAAATTAATGCTCGGTTCTAGCAATCTGCATTTTATATATTGTGTGATTGAAAGTAAGCCTCGCTGAGCAGCAGGGTAGAAAAATGATGGTTGTACTTTGTTTATACAGAACTTACGCGATAACAGAAGGTAAATTGAGCTTCTGAAAATAAACCTTGTTTACAAATCTAGGTGATTTAAAGAACAAGAACCACGAAACAAAACCAGCAACTACGTGTGAGAATGGAGGTAACTATGTTGTCATTATTGAAATGTGCAAGACCACCACCAACCTGTACATGGTGTAGCCAGTTTGTGAATGTTTGTCTCGTGAATGGGAATAAAGCCAATTTTCTTATTGCTAAAAGCATTCCATTGCATAAACCAAATAGTTTAATGCTAATTACCTTGTCTGCATCCGGATGTCCATGGGAAATATCACTTCCATGCATTAATACAGGCACAGGGGCTTTGTCTGCAAAGGAGAACTTTTCAAGATGTCGTGTCAGTGGTAACTAGAAAAACAGCTGATGTGAGTTCAAGCACAGAGGCCTTTTTATTTGCTAAGATAAAGTTCTACAGAGTATAACAGCTGAAGGGGGGTTAGAGCGGTGTGTACTGTTTCCATCTTAAGATAAAAATCTGATAAAGAAAACAGCTGATGTAAGTTAAAACAGAGTGTACTATTTATATGCTAAAAATAACATTTGGAATGCTTTTGTGTTGAGTTATTTAGCTGTCTTGATTGGCAATTATTAATTTATTCCACCCTTCTTATTCTTTCTTTTTGTCAATGAGCCTTCACTGGGGGAAAAGGTATGGCAAGTTGGTAAGGTTCTGTGGTTCAGCAGACTGTAAGTCTTCAGTCAAAGGGTCTTTTTAATTTTTTTCTTATTTTGTTTGCATTTAGAAACTGCAGTGCCTTTGTGATCTGCAGCCGACATTGTAGTTAATGTGCTCTTCTTGGTTCTTGTTTTGTTTCCTTCTGCATGTGACTGCTTCCCTCTTCAGCCCCCTTCATCAAATAACTGATCATTCTGTAGGGTGACCCTTGAAAATAAGCCTGCTTGCTTGCTGAATCAAAGGAGTGGTTTCAGCTGGCTTAGGGACAGCCCCTGGCCATGAAATAAGGTATTCAGCTAATAATGTATCTGTTACTGAATGATCTGCTCGTCGTGTTTATTATGTACAAGGTAATCAGGTTTCCATGCAGTGCAGTGATAAAAGAGTTGCTTTGTGGGTTTTTTAACTCATATGAAAAATCCTGATTTTTGGTCTGAGGTTCTGATGTCTTGTTCTAGAAGCTCAGTGTTATTTGGAAGTTGATGAAAGGCCCAAGGTTTAAAACATTCTAATTTCAACTCAGAGCCTGAAGTGGGGTTTTGAGAGTAAAAATGGGCGATAACAGCGTGACTGGCTTTGGGAGGCTGAGTTTTAACGTCAGTTTATGCCTTTAGATACATAGCACTTACTTAGGCTTACGTATGGAAAACCTTTCACCTAACTTTTTAGCGTCCTCATCAGTTTTGTGCCCATTTCTTTACTTTTTGAGATGAATACCAACTGAAGAAAATGATTAAAGCTTATTTGCCTAATTCTGTATTGTTCCTTTTGCCTTACAGAGCTTTTGCTGCTAGCGTGTGTTTTGAATTTTCCCAGGCTGCTGACACAAGCGATGCTGGATGTGCAGACAGCCAGGCGTGCGCCTCGTGCTGAGCGCAGCCCCGCGTGGCGGAGCGCAGCCTGCTCGCGCCATCCCCCCATGCCAACTTAACTTCAGATGTTTGCCTTTTTCTAATTAGCTACGTAGGCCATTCACTGGGTTTGTGAAGTTCTCCTTCCCTTGTCCTCGCTGTCTTCAGCCAGACAATGAACACAAAGATACAGTAGAACTTGTTTTCTCATTATTGATTTCACGCACCAGCTGGCAGCTGTTTTAGCTTGTTCGTTTTTATAACCCTCTGGGCAACTTTTTAAAAGTACTTTTCTTTGACCATCTGCTAAATGCAATTGGTTTAATAATTAAAGACTTGCCATCCCTTTCCAGATAAATACAAATGCTGTTACTCGCAGCTGAGAGTTCAGCATTTTTGTTTTAAGCTTAGGTGGAATGTTTTCTTTTGGTGCTGGGAGTGATGCAGTCCTCCTTGCAGGCTCCTTGAAGGACTGCATCTCTCCTGCTAATATTTAAGAAAACAAAATAAAGCCTCCTTTCTGCTGGGGGAGGGAGGCTGAGGCCAAGTTCTGGCAGGTTTTTTTAAGGTGTGAATATTTCTGTATATTCTGATTCAGGAATAACTAAGAAGTGCCTAAATACTATATTCCAGTCTGAATTATGCAGAGTGCTTGTAATAAGGAGGAGAAGGATTTTGCCAGTGGCGGGTGCAACAGTACTGATAGCAGCAGCCTTCCTACCCCATCCTGGCTGCGGCTGCTGGGTGGAGGCAGCCTGTGCTGGGCTGTGGGACAGCCCCTTCCATCGTGGGATGGAGCTGGGGAAACTACAGAAGCTTCGTAAGGTTTTTGGTACATTCAGCATTGTGTTCTTATTTTTTGATGAAGTGGCAGGGGAGTGAAATGTTAGTGTGCTGCTTGGTGGGACTAATTTTGATAAAAGATTTTATGAGATATGTTAAAGCTATTATTTTTTCTTAAGAAACAAATAATCACTTTGTAAAAGCAAGAACAAAGATAATAGGACATTTGATATGAGTTGTGTCCCTTGGAGCCCCTGGTTTTTCCATGCTATGTGCTTTATAGGCAGGATGTATAAAAAAGATTCAACCTTAGTTTGAACTCATCTTTATGCTGTGATTAGATCTAAACTTTCCCATGATTCCTTTAAAAAGGGCTGCTGAAAAATCCTTCTGTTTACCAAAACAGTTTACCATTTGTTTCAGCTGTACCTCAAAGCTGACCTGTAGGATTACTCTCTTGAGAGGTGAAAAAGGGTAATTCATTTTTTATGTTCCTTTAATCTTGGAGTTCTTTCAAGACCTCGCTTAGCAGGAATCTGTGCGTTTTATTTTGTCAGGGCATCATTTATTCACCAAACATTTTCTGTTGCACAACGTAAATTTCAAAACAGTTTTGTAATCGTGGAAGAAAAGAGCCCATCTGAATTTGGGAGGGTTGTTTTATACAATTGAATAAGACTCCTTCTTACAGAATGAAAAAGGAAACAGTCACATGTTTTCTTAATAAGATGAAAGATATCTGTATTTGCTTTGAGATTTTTATGTTTGTTTGTTTTAAAAATATTCCCATCTTTAATATTTTTGTACTTTACAAACATAATCTTGTTCCAGACAGCTGTGATCTCCGGTCTCCTCTAATTCCTAAAGTAGACAAGAACAAGTCACATTTTCCAAAGTATCTGGCTAAATACTGCCTGAAATATAATTGAACTGAAAGTGAATGCTTACAGTAAAAGTTCAGATTGGAGTGCAAAGTTTGCATGAGAAATTCCTTTCTTGAACTTAATCCTGTGGTGGTTTTCATATGAAGCATTCTCATCATAGATTTCATGGTTGTAGTATTTTTTTAGATTGCAACAAGTATGCACTAAGCTGTATAAATCACGCCGTGCTTTGGGTAGGTATTTTTGCTTCAAACATCTCATCTTCTCTTTCTGCTGTTTAATCTACTGGACTGACTTCCTTCACAAGACTGTTAATTACAGACCTGTTGAACTGTATACAGATGTAAAGTGGTCAGAAGTGATGAATATCATTTCTTGTATTTGTAGAGATATCACATTTGAGAAAATTGGTGACAGCTGAAAAAAGCACTTCAGGTCAAAATTATATTTCTGTTTAGCAGATTATTCTTCCCTTAATGCCCTAAACCTCTTAAAATGTTTTGCAGTGCTTTGTATAGTTTCTTTGAAGTGTCCTTTTCCTGTGCTAAGTTTAGTTACAAATGAACTGTAGGCAGATGAATGGCTCTTAGGCCAAGGCAGGGAATTCAGGATCAGGCCGTGAGCTCCAGCTCTGATGAGCCCAGCTCTACCATGGGTACAATTTCGGCCAAGTCCTGCAGATACAGTGACAATTGCAGGACCCACTGAATTCTCTACTGTTTTAAATAGAATGAGATTTGCTTGGTGCTTTACAATAATTTACTCAGCAGTATGGGAGAAACCATTCACCTTTATCTGTCCTGCTGCCCCACAGCCCCCTGGGCAGCCCTGGTCACCTTTGCATTGTGATAAGACTTCATCATACCTGCTTTTTGCCCAGCATGGAGCAGTCAGTGCTGATCTGTGCAGACCACTGAATGCTTCCGTGTTCCTGCAGTCTTTGTTAAAAAGTTTGGAAGAAAAGCAGTGAAAGCACAGCACCCTTTCACGCTGTTCACATGGATGCTAAGTCATGACATGACAGTGGTACAAACTGAGAACTAGAAATGGTTATTCCTGTTCCTAAGTCTTGCTTTTTCCCCTCCTGACAAAACATATCCAGTTTTATACTCTGAAGCAGCTTTTACAGTTGTTGGTTGTGCCATAGGGTTTATGACAGGCAGATTTCTGCAGGATGTGGCTACAGACAGCTGTCTCCTTTTGAAAATGGACTTCTTGCTTTGAGGTGCAGTTTGAAATGAATGTTGACATGTGTAAATTAATCCAGTTTGTCACATACATCGGAGTGTGGCAGTGAGTGGTTTTTTTCCCCTTCCTCTTCAGCTTTTCCCCTTATAACAAAAATATAGGCTGAGTTTTCCTTAAGCTACAGCTATAGTCATTACGTAATTACTTAATTGATCCCCTATGGGAAATGCCTCACATCTCTGCTGTAGGACTCTACATCATGGTTCAAAATAGAAATGTGAAAGGTTTCATTCTCCACCAAAATGTGTATTTTCTGTCCCATGCCACTGATTGCTTTCAGATGGTGAGCCAGAAAGGATTTACATCCTACCACACTACGCTATAAGGACTGTCAGTAAAAGTGGAGTCTGCCTGCAAAAATTAGTCTTGGATAATTCCTGTGCTTTTAAAACTTGAATACAGACTCTTCAGTGAGTAAATCAGTGATAATACTCTAGTCTTATTAATAGCAAATACTCTGAAGAATTTGGTAACTCTCGTTTAACTTGTTTTATCTCTAGCCTAATAATAATGCTAATACATATAAGAAGGTTTTATCTTATCTATGACATGGAAAGAATTCAGCTCATTAAGTGATTGTCTGGAACAGGTTTAATTTGCTTGCTTTGTTCATGTCTCTGTGTAGTACAACACACGGTGTGTGTATTTGTTTTCATTCACATGGAATGACTGATGTCCTCACCTATATACAGAAAAAGTCAAACATCTTTTGCGGTTCTAATGAGTTGGATTTTTCAAAAACAAACCTCTAGCTTCCGGCATTTGTGCAAACAGTTTATGCTGATCTGAGTGAAATCTAATTACTGAAATAATTTTTGTAGGAAAGGGGAAAATAAACATCTTGTGGAGGAAACATAGATGGTCAGTGTTCCTGCACTATAATCTTTAATTACAGATAAAATGCATTGAGGGGTTTGCTGTGGATTTTTTTCCCTAGTGCTGTGCAACTAAAATGTTAACTGCAATTTCAAGTGTGTTTTTGAAGAACTCAACTCAAGCTAAGAGCCCATTGCTTAGAGTAGTTTTCTTTAAAGGTATTGATACTGGAGCGTGCCAGAACACAGAAGTGTTTATATCAGAACATGAAAATGCTTTTTTCTGAGTAGTACAAGTTGTCGTGTATTGTTTCAGACAGTTCTGTGCAGGCTCAGGGCAGTTAATACATTCCGACTTCTCAAGGCTCTTTGAAAAAAATCATGATCCAAACATTTCTAGGAAGAAATACAAATTATCTTGATAATCTAAGAGCAGCTTATTTGTTTGTAGTTTCATTGGCTATATTCTGTAAAGCAAAACAGCAACAACAGCAACTAAAAAAATCCACAATAGATCCTAAGCAATTTTATAAATTTTCTTGGTGTGGTTGATGCTTCTAGTGGAGTGGAGTGCATAATGGTAAGGATGAATAAACAGTAATTATTTGTAACTGGGAAAAATAATTTCCTGACGATTCTTTCTATTTGTTTGCAAGTTATGTCAAATACAGCAAGATTTATAGGTGCCATTAAAAATCCATATTGATTTCCACAGTCAACTGGGACTTTGCTTGAAAAGTCAATCCGTAGTTGAATGAGTGTCCAAAGCATGTTCTAACTTGTATTGCTAATTTCAGTTTTTAAACAAAGGTGAATTTTTGCAGAGGAGAGTGTGGTAGGTTCGGAGTTGTAGTGCATAAAGATTTGTGCTTGCCACTCAGCGCTGCTGCTTCAGTCGTGTGCCATTCCCACCCTGAACTGCCAGCCTGCCAGTGATGCTCAGGGTTTTGGTGTTGCTTTATTTTGTTTGGATGCCTCCATAAGAGGTGATCTTGTACTGTCTGCCAGTGGGTGCGGTTGTTTTGGCACAGCTGTGACTCCTGCGGCCCGGCGTGTTGCTCCCGGCCCTGAGGAGCTCAGCCTGCTGTGCCTGCCCTCTGAGGAGAGCTGTGCAGTGGGCAGCCAGCACCGTGCCACGGCGGGAGCGGTGTGGGCGTGATTGGTGATATGGACAGCTTATGGGATAGCTACGCTAACGCATTGTTCTGGTTTAATGTATATTAGTAATTAAAGAAAATACATTTTTTAAGAGGCGAGAATGTATTTGAATCTAATAAGTACCTTCCCCTGAATGAAGAACTCTTTGCACAGAACTCCTGATGGGTAACATTAGTCAAATGTGTGATAGATCAAATTGCTAACTATGAAAGGTGTTGTTAATGTAACGCTGAAGAGAATTCTTGTGAGGTAACTGAGCGAGAGGCAGAGAGAGTGCATTCATCTTGGTATGCTGACAAAACATCTGAGTAATGATGGCCATTACATCTTTTGTCACGGGCGAAGGTATGAAAAAGAAAACAAGTTGAAGTGTGAGCCATTTAGGAAAATTGCCATTTGACATGTAAACCTTTCTGCCTTTGTGTTCGTTTTTATGTTATGGAATGAATTTGCATTTTAGAAGTTTGATTTGCCTAGCAATTATGGGGAAAAAGGTGAATTTCAGTCTCTAGCTAATTAAACATTTATTGTTGTTTTTTTCTGATCGTGTATTTGGTTTGTTTTAGAAGGAACAAGCTGTTTTAACACTGCTTGAAAAAAAACTACATTAAACTTGATCTAATTTATTGACTGATTTATTTATTTTTGAAAAAGACTCGGCACCCTAACATCTGTATTGTGTTTATGCGACTGTTTGTGCAAATAGATTTTAATTGAGCCTTCTGTCTTGTGAGAGGAGAGTGATTCTGACATGCTCAGCATTTGCTCATTTCCTGCAAAATTAAGGGTAAATAAACTTGCTGATTTTTTTGGTGCTAGGTTGGAAGAAGATTTTGAACAAAAGTCAGACAGAAGAGATTATATACAGTACAATTTCAGTGTTGATACAGATTTATCAATATCCAGTCTTGGTGCTGCTTGTGTTGACAAGTGATTGCATATGTTTGTCTATCCCGTCACAGATGTTTTTGTTTACTGAATTGTGTTTATAAATCAAAGGAAAAATCTAGTCAAGTTTGTGCTACAGTGAATATTCATCTAAGAATTCTTAAGAGCAACAGATTAATTTATTATATTAGGCTCAATCCTGTCAGGTTCTTCTTAAGACATCTACGTAGATCACAAAACAGAGTACTTTTATATTTAGGAATGTGAGTCCTGACCACAGAGGGCCCTCCCAGGAGAAAACCAGCCTTCCTGAATTCAGGGAAGAGTGGAGCAGAACAGTCTATCTCATACAACTCTAATGCTATATACTGCTGTCTATAGGATACTGTTAATTTTTTTTAGAGAGAGTGTCTCTTCCAGTTTGAGTTTCAGCTCTGTTCCAGGAAATATTCTAATTAAAGAATAACAAAAACATTTGACTAGTACAGATAGCAGCAAGTGATTTTTTTAAAAAACATTGGACCTGCAGTTAATTGAATTTGGATGTGCTGTCAGATGTGAATGGACCCCCTATGTTGTTTATGTTGTGATAATATTGTTAATATATAGTTCTAATAGAAATATACTATGTGGCCCAGCTGTGCCTTCACATGGCCTAGAAATTGGGTGGCAGGTACCTTACTCTGTTGGTGGTATGGCTGTTGTCTTTTCAGTTGTATGGGATGCAGGTTGTGGAAGACTGCGGTTCTAACTGAGGGTTAAAAATATATATATAGGGATTTGTGAAAAAGCCAATTTTTTTTTCTGATACTTTTTTAGTTTTCTTTTGGCTTCCCAGAACAAGTTACAGTCTGGGATGACATAGTAGGCTGATAAATACATCTGGAATATTTAAATCTGATTATTAGAAAGTGACTTGTAATGAATAGTATGACTTCAGGGTTTAAAATGTGAATACAGACTGCTTTGGGTAAGCATTGTGCGTGGAAACATGCAGAAGCAGAGAGGCAGCTGAGGTTGTCAGGAATAGCATTGCAGGGCTGAACAGCAGGGCAGGAGGTCGATGGAAGGAGCTAAAGCCCTCAGTCTGTTTTGGGGCAGGGTTTTAATGAGAAAAAGGAGAGCTGGGGCATGCTTTGTATGTAATCTTCACCTTGAATGAGAAATACACTAATATTGTAAGAGTAATGTTTTAAATAGTTGAAGGAAGGAAAATATAAGGAACCGCAGAAATACTTGAGTAAAAACCAGCACTAAAGAGACTGCGTAGACAAGCAAGGCAAAATAGCAGCAAATATTGTGTAGAATGTTGCTCATAAAGGGAAACAACAGCAGTTGAAATCTCTAGAAAGACAGAAAAAGAAATTTACTGAATTCAAGTCGTGGAAATCACGTTTCCATCCTCTTCCCTTTCTCTCCCTGAACACATTGCCACATTTTGCATTTTTGGACCATTTGTTTGCAGTGAGTAGCTCTTGAAGCTGAGCTACCGAAGTTGTGTGGTGCTCGCTTGAAAGCCTGGAGTTGAGGCAGATCACCGCTGTGTTGTATGGAAGCGTGTCCCATACCACAGCTGCTTCTGTGGTATTTTCTATTTAGTCTCTGGTTTGACTGCTTCTGTGGTATCTTGTATTCACCTGAAGAGCAGGATTAAAGTGAAGAAGGTTGAAGTCTGCTCTGACAAATGGCCTTTCATGAAAAGAACAGCTATAACTAACCAAGACAGGAAACCCAAGAGAAATTGGATTTAGGGTGTAATCTTTTAAACTCAAAACTGATACCTGACAGTGCAGAGTAATGTGGTATGAATAATGTCAGTATTTGAGCTGCTTGTGTACATTAGGTGATATTTAGTGGAATTAAATTACTTCTAGAAATTGGAAAGTTTTGATTACTGAACTACTTGACAAAAAGGGCATTTTAAATTAATTATGAGGAACATAAACTGATTTAGTGCAAAACTAAAAGAGCATCTGAGAAATAAACCTAGCAGTGTGATTAGTGAATCTGGCAGCTAATGACAAATGGTGGCAGAAGCAGTCTTGGAAGAACTGGGAGTCATTGAGTTGACAAAAGTGTACAGAAAAAGGTGGAGGAGGAGTATCAAACCTGGCTTTCCTTGATACTGTACCTTGGCTTTCATTTCTTATACTCAGTTAAATGTGTAATGGAGTTTCAGAAGGTGCTTAGGCTTGCTGATGAGAAATAGCCCAGAGTTATAGTGGAAGATGTGCTGTTTATTTGTAGTCTGAGGGTCTGTTTGTACTGTTCAGACTATTTGGTTACGATAGCTTCACAGATGTGTATAACTGTCTGTATGATCATACAGGTGAATAAAGCAATGGACCTACAGCATTCAGTGAAGTCACTGAATTACAGTCTCCAAGAGACTCTTTCAGAATTGCTACAGCAGAAATAAGAGATGCTGAAGAATTACTGTAAGCGGAAGTGAATAAAATTCAGCACTCCAGTTATTCTGATGTGGTGGCTGAAAAATCAACTTACAGTTTGCTAAAACAAATGAAGTTCAAGTGATCAGTTATCAATTACAGGACATTGATAGGAGTGACATTTGTAGCAGCCAGTTCCAATATCGCGTTTATAAGATGACATGGAAGAAGAAACTAGTGATGTGGAAACAAATCAGATGTGGTGAGGCATTTTGGAGCTGATACGGAGGACTGTCAGGTCACTAAAGTGTGTGCACACGAGCAGCATTCTGTTGTTGTATGAGGAGGAAATGAGGCAAATTACAATGAAAACTACATTTGGCCAAGAAAGAATATGTAGCAAAATGGTCCAGATGGTTTCTCTTGACCCTGACAGCAAAATATGCTAACCAGATTAGAAAATTAGACATCAGTAGTATAGGAGGGACCATTGGCAGCAATGCTGCTTTAGCTTGTAGAGAACTTGCGGGAGAAATATTTTCTTAAATGGCGTAGTTTGGTGAGTCATTGTTTGGAGATGGCGAAAACCCGCGACCAGCACTAACCTTGTAATATCAGTAATTAAATTGTTATTGCATAAACGTGTTCGAACTGAACAGCCCAACCTACAGTCATTCTCTGGGAAGGAATTAGGTTTGATATAGACCTTTGTCCTGTGGGGGTGGTGAGAGAGGAAGCGCTGCTGAAGCTGCTTGTGTTGTGCCACGAGCTAACTTAGTAAAGATAGAAAACTGAGCAGCCTTTGGAATGTAGATTGCTGTTTTAAAAGGAAAATCTTTCAACTGACTTTGAATTGCTCAAAGTTATCTGATGTATATAGTTAGATAAATGTTGTCCTTTTGCTGCTTGTTCTATTGTAACTTCTCTAAACTGACCTTACATTCTTCTGTCTGAGATTCTCGTTGAATGTTTGTGATACTAACCACCATGGGACTTGGTTGTATACGAGTATAGAATTATAGCATGGCTTTGGTTGGAAGGGATCTTAAAGCCCATCCATTGGCAACCCCCTGCTGTGGGCTGGCTGCCCCCCACCAGCTTAGGCTGCCCAGGGTCCCATCCAGCCTGGCCTCAAACATCCCCAGGGGTGGGGCACCCACAGCTCTCTGGGCAACCTGTTCCAGTGCCTCACCACCCTCTGAGTAAAGAATGTCTTCCTAATGTCTAATCTGAATCTCCAGTCTTCTAGTTTAAAGCTAGTATCAAGTTCGTCCTAGTCCAGTCACTAACTACCCACAGAAAAAAGTCGGTCTTCCTCCTGTTCATAGGCTCCCCTTTAAGTACTGGAAGGCTGCAGTGAGGTCTCTCCACAGCCTTATCTTCAGAATATGGATTCCTTAAGCTGTAAATTGTTGCCTGTATTTCTTTCCTTTCTTTCCTTATTTAAGAATTTTGAAGACATAGGAGTTTACTTCTGAGCTGAAATCAGAAGGTGAGGAAGGAAATTTAATTTCAAATAATTTTTTTCAGGTGATTTTTTAATTCAATTTATATAAAATGTTTACGTTCTTGTTTTCTGTTGTTCTTCACAGCAATATGAGAAATTTTAAGAAGTTATACAACATCTAATATTTCTAGATTCTGTGGTATGTGCAACATAGAAATAACTGCAAGTGCAACTCCTGCAAAGTTTACAGCATTTTTGGTTTAATGTACCTGAAAGTACCCTTCTGAAAGTAAATTGAAGACGGCTTTGAAACATCAAGCCACGTGGTATTTCATTAGCAGTATTTGTAGGGTAGGGCAAGACAAGTGGGTCTGCAAGTTGTTACAGCAAAGTAGCAGCCCAGGAAAGAGCTGAAGTAATTTGGATGTATTTTTAATTACAAACCTGGGTTTGTAGGGGTTTGTGAAGTGCAATCAGTGAGATTGCTGAAAACACAGATGATACGTAAGAGGGGGAAAATAGGAAGAAAGGTACATTAATCAGTAATAGAGTAAGAATGTAAGGAGTATATGTGAAGGTTAGGAAATCTTCTGGCCTCACTTAGGATGTTGTTTTTGTTCTGGTTACCATATTCTTTAAAGAGGTAACATTTGAAAAGGGGAATTTGATTGACCTTATGACTAAAGATAGGATCTCTGAAGAGAGGCTGAAATCATGAATTTCTATAACCTTTAAAGAGCAAAGGTTGAAAGGCATTTAATTGAAAAATATAAAATCTCCTGAATTATATATCAATATATAACTCTATTTCTTTTATATCAGAAATTATTATAAAAAGAGAACTGTATGTCAGTTGAGCAAGTAACTCAGCAGCCTCTGTGCGCTTGCTTCTTTGTCCTTTTTCTCCCAAGCAGAGGGCCTAACGGGCGGAGAAGGAAGGCTTCTGTTCTGCTTTTCCTGGTTGACTCTGGTAATTTTAGAAAAAAGTAAAATAATGTGTTAATGAACATCAGGGGAAAATCTGAAATTACTCTTCAGTATTCAAACAGTCTTACTGATTGTCACTGGAGGGTGTTGCAGGGATTCTTTCGGATGTGCCTTGGGTTGTAATGTTCTCCGCCTTGTGAAGGGTGCCCACACACAGTGGGGACAGACCGGAAAGCTTTCAGATTCGGAGTTTTCAGAAAAACTTGCAGGATTTGGTTATGTGGATCTTACTACCATGGGAGGTTACAGCTTCTGTCGTCTTGTCATGGCTGAGCAGCTTGGCTTTTACTTGATACCTAAATAAATGTATTTCGGATTTGTAGATTCGTATCTGTAACTGGAGGAAACCCTCCAAATTGGAGAAGGCTTGATGGATCTTTCTAAAGAAAGATCTCTATTCTGTCATTGTTATGAAATGTTGATCATCAACACTGTGTGTGCATGTAAGTGTGTGTGTAAACGTCTGACTGCATCAGAACTCAGCGGGTAAGCGGAACATTTAATTCTGGTAAGCCATCTGCAGCATGTATGCATGGTCTTCACGTGAAGGTTGCAAGATCACAGCTTATTGGTCTGGGTTCTGAGCCTTGCCTCCTTTGCCCCTCTTGTTGTGATACCCTTACTGCCTGTCTGCTGAGTTATACAGAACTTTTCATCTGAAGAAGCAGTGGCAAATGAACCAGACTTGGTGGAAAGCTTAGCAGTGTTATCTTAGCATAAAACTCATCTGGAATTACCAAAATAGGGCAGTCAATTAAAAGTCATGTAAACACTCTCTTAAAAAGAGATGATATAACTAGATCAGTCTTAAAATTATGCTATTCGAAAATAATTTGTCTAATTATGTAATATTTTAGTTTTATTTAGATTTATTTAGATGCAAAAAAAGCATAAAAAGACAGTTTGGTAAAATCCAAGTATTATCGAAAACGGTTATAACTAAGAGAATAAGATAACTTTATGGCCTCGTGTTTATCATTTAAAGGTCCAGACTGAGAATTTCAAGTTCAATTTTTCATATGTAGGAAACGTATTTTGTGATTTACCAAAGGGAACAACCTTGGTGGTAAGATGCAGAGGTGCTGGTCGGCCTGCACACATCTGTGACAGATCAGCCAAGAACCATGTTTTAAAATACTTACTGGAAACAAGAAGCTGATAAAAGGGAGGCAGAGATGCTGTTGCTTTTTTAGTCTTTAGTTTGACAGGCTTTGCTCAGCCACAGTGACACCAAAAAAAGCCCACCTGAATGTACTTAGGTTTGCTGTCAGCTTTTAGAAATGAAACCAGTTTTCTAGGGAGTGTACACCCCTGAGCAGGTCACTTGGTGTTTCCCTTTCTCTTTGGTACATGCCGTATCTTGTAGTCTTGATCCATTAGAGTTGTGCCACTGGCACTGCTGTTTAGATATAATAATTTAAACATTTACATTTTCGTTGTGCAGCTTTTAAGTGCTGGTCTAATGCAGCCCAGTACTACACGGTGGTACCTCTTTCAGTATGCCACCAGATGAGTGAAATGCATGCTAAGAACATGAGGATGTTTTTATTGTTTTGTATTTGTAAGTAACTGCCATTTTGAGGAAGAAGTCCGATCACTTGAGCTGCTGTATTGATTGAATCTTGCTATTGAATAGGATCCATGAGAATGTTGAAGGTCCCATTAGGAAATACATATCTTGATTTATACTTGATGAGAGCTACATTGATCACGTTCACATACTGAAACAATTATTGATGGAATCTATGATGAACAAGTCATTTTAGTTGTGATGAACATTGGCTTCTAGCAGACGTTTGACAGTGAACCATGAGATTCTTTGTTGTTACAGCACATCTGAGAAAATCATTAGGCTTTTTGAAGCCTTTGCATGCTTGGTCTAAGTATTATTTGCTTTAAGACTCACTAGATTCCTTTCACATCATTTTTGGCTTTCTTGTAGGAGTACATTAACAACTTCTCTTATCAGTAGCTGCAGCATATTAACACTAATAGAGAAATAAATATCTCATTATCAGAATGTGTTTTTCTTTTGTGGATGGTAGTGAAGAATTCCTAAGGAGAAGCAGAAGCTATCTGAGCTGGTTAAAGCGAGCTCGTCATGTGATGGAGGCAAACAGCAGCAATTCTGTGGAGAAGTATTGGAAATATTTCCAGTTCTCAGTTCTGGGTTCTGTATTCGTGCAGAAAACCAGAAAATAGATGTCTTTCTAAGGTTACTTTAACTGAATTTAACTGACTGTTAAAAATGTGTGCTGCTACAATAAAGGAAGTTTTCATGTGTTTTCCAGTGAAAAGCATTGCAAATTGGAGAGTCGAGCTGCCAATCTTAGAGTGAAATTAGATTTGCAAGAATGGTAATGATTTGTAGAACTTGAAATAAAGAAAATTGCCTATTGATGTATGCAGCAAAGTCAGTAAACACCCTCCGAGTCTGTGCAAACCAATGGCATGACTGTATACTGTTCTAATGATACAGAACTGCTTGTAATTGTTATATCCACCCCATGCTATTCCGTGGAGTATGAAGGGAACAAGCATGTATTTAGGTTATTTGAATGTTTGTTACTTCTGTCTGTGATCCAAAGTTCTGCACTCTGCTTCCAAGAGAAATAGGAACAAGTTGTGACCGTCCTTAAACTACTTAAAAGACCAGGCTGGTAAATTCAGCAGCGCGGTAGCCAGAAACTTGAAGGAATACACAGATGCTTAAAGATCTGTATTGATTTGTGTAAAAGCCTGAATAATGAACGTGGATTTTTATTTAGGTTCAGTGTTGTTTCAATCACTGCAAATTCTTTTGGTTTTTTTTGGCTTGGTTTATGAAATTCAAGTTAGATTGGTTAGATATAATTCTGGACTTACTGCCCTTCTTCTGACTTCCAACATGTTTATGTATTTCCTATGTGATTCAGGAGCAGAAATTGGAAAATCATTAAGTAGAGCTTAACGGTCTTAATGCTGGAAACTATTAAATTGACTTTGCATCAGAAGTGGATGGGATTTAAAATAATAAAAAAAAGAAGTTAAAAGGTATTATTCAAACCCACCAGACTTTCTTATTAAAACAAGCTGTGTTGAGCGGTGATTTCTGCTCAGCATCACTTTCATTAGGCAACCACCAGGGATGTACTACATACACCAGAATGAAATGGATGGAACTGACTCACGCTCACACGGATGCATTTGCAGAATGTAGTCCCTGAATAATTTAGAAACGCAGAATAGAGGCAGTTAAGAATCACAGCGCAGTAGAGAAGTTCTGACTCTGTATAGTATGATTTAAGCTTGGGTCGCTCCAGAATTTGAGTATTTTCCTGTTTTCTGTAATTTTAGAACAGGAGTTCTTTGAAAGAAGAACCTAAATTTTACTGAAGTGTAGAAGATGGAGAAAGAGTTATCCATCTTTTTTGGTACCGCTAAAACCTGCTGGCAAATCTTGTTCTAATGAGAATGTTGTGAAAAATGTACTGCTTTTGAAAAATTCATTAATTCAACTAAAAAAGTGCTAAAAAGCATATGTGAAAACAAAGTAAATTTGGTGATGTTGCTGGCATGACTGTGATAAAATCAGTTAGAAAATTGAAGAGTAAATTTAGTGATTCTCCGCACTATTTAAGGAAGGGTAAACTCAGAGGAAGGAAAAGTCAAATAGTGAAGTCAAAGAAATAGTGAGCTACTGGGTGATGTTGTCAGAGCGAAATGGAACATCGTTAGATGTAACAGGATTTGGAAGCGAGTTTGAAGCTTTTTGAAAAGTAGGAACTACTGAGTGTCAGTCCCAGCTGTGCTGTTTGTAGAGCAACTTGGCATAAAATGGATTTTGAATAACTAATGATGAGAGAACTGCCCCTGCTAGGGCGTTAACATTGCAGAGAATTAATCTTTAAATATCTAAAACCACTGGAAATGTAGATGCTGAATGCCACAAGAGTAGGTTTATGTTGTCTTACAGAGAGTTGGGCAGACACTGTAGAGGGGTATCATCTTAGTAGGACTTCCTTGTTTTCAGATGTCGGTTTGTCTGTTCATTAACGTGTCATGCATCAATCACTTTGAAGTCTATGAATACATCTTAGTTATACTTCTCCTGTAATGCAGAAGAAGGAGGATGATAGACTGTGCTACTGGGGTTGCATATTAAAATGTCTCCATCCCTGCTGCCAAAGGAGGTACTGTTTGAAGGACGTATTACCATATATATGAGGGCTGCTCTGAAAGTAATGCCTCTCATTTTATTATGTCAGCCCATGACATTAGAGACAGATGTTGGTGGGATGGCCGGAGCAGTCAAACCTTCCCATGACATTTTGTTGCTGTGTGACAGATGGCAGCAGAGGGGCAGTCTGACAGAATGGTGTCTGACATGGAAGTGCTCACAGAGCAGAGGTGTGTCATTGAATTCCTCCGTGCAGAAAAAATGGCACCCACTGACATTCATTGACTCTCGCTATAAACATTTATGGAAACCAAGCAGTGGGTGTAGCACTGCGAGCCTGGGGGGGTGGTGTGTTTCAGCAGTGGTGACAGTGGGTCACCTCCACTGGTGCGGATGTGTATCAGTGTGGCATGCAGGCTCTTGTTCATCACTGGTGAAAATGCACAGCTCGTGGTGTGTTGAAAAGTAGTGTTTTGTAGCTGAGAATTGGCTCTTTCAAACAGTGTTATTGTGCTCTTCATATCTGTTGTAGTTACCATAGAAATAAGTAGGAGGCATTACTTTCAGAGTGACCCACACGTATTTTTTAAAGACCTGTTTGTTTACCTGTCACAGCAGTGCTTGTCACATATTCCAAATGAATCATTTTCGTAGGGCACTGGAATACATCGGTGCAAATCTCACTGAGAAATGATTGCTTTGCTTTGTCTTTTTCCAAAGGAATCCTTACCTGCTCTTCCTTTGTTATACTCTTGCTTGCGTAGGGTGAGCAGTGGGGAATGGCAGCAGATCTTATTTTGAGGGAGAGGTTTGGTGAAAGAATTGAGAGTTTTTGTGTGTTCTTCTGTGTCAGCTTTTAGTAACAATTTTTATCTTCTCTTCTGGGCAAGCTTGTTAATGTCTGTGGAGAAAGTGCCATAGTCACAGAGATGGCTGTCAATTCAGAAAAGAGATTGGAAATATTTTTCCTTCTGAATAGCCTAACAAATGTTTTGGAAACTGAAATTTGAAATGTCTGATACGTCTAAGAGAGCAGTATTCTTCAAAGTAGGACATTCTTTGCATGCTTAGCACTGGCAGTTTGTTTTCTAGTTTCCGTGCCACGAGATACAAGCATTGCCGACTGTTACCACACGAGCTTGCCCTCACTGCGGTTCTTCTTATTTTTTCCCAAATTAGGGCAGTTCATTCCTTCAAGATGCAGGACATCACATTCGTAATTACTTATTCTTTAAGGAAAAAGAAAGCATTCCAGATGCACTCAGATGGGAATACTGTTATGCTATCAGGCATATTTGTTAATAGGATAGTAACTTAAGTAGTTAGCATAACAGAAGTTGATTTGACCTGGTGATATGCATTTATACAGGATAAACAAAGCCTGTTATCTGAGATTTTATTTATAAGGATCTGCTCAAGTGATCCGAGATCCCCCCCACCTTGTTTGCCTGTCCTGCCCTAGACCTCAGCGCATAATCTCACTGTACTGCTGCCCTTTTGACATGTGATTGCCCTTTCCATCAGCATCTATCCAAAAGCATATTTGTCTAAAAAGGAAACAATTAAATTCCAATCTCATACAGAAAACCTTTACTTTTCAAGGAAAACATATGAAAGAAGTCACAAAGTCGTACGTGATAGGCAACCCTCGCTAAATCAGAACCATAAGTCATTAGACTGAATTCAGCTACTGCCAAAGTAGACACCAAGTCAATGATCTCTGTATTTTGCCTGTTTATATAAGTAATGTTAGATGCACTTAGTTTTTATTTATTATTTTTCTGTTAAATCCTGTAGTAAGAATACATTGTAATATGTGGCAAGTACCATTAGCATGCAACAGAAATGACAAGTGTGATGGGTAAATTAATACAGAAGTATTTCAGATATGGAGTCATCTACTCTATATAACTAATTATAACAGTAGGTTACAGAGACTGAATTCTCTGAAGGTGTCAGGCATTGAGGGCATCTCTTGCACTTTTCTAGCATTGTAGTGGGTGCTCTCAAGTCACCAGAGCTTTCTGTCTGTCTGACTTGTGGAACAGGCTGTCAGCTCCTCTCTTCCATCCGTATTTAAAGCCATTGGAAGTCTTATGACCTTCGTACTGAACAGAGTTACCAGGTGAGATGGAGCTGCTTTTGAACCAGCTGGTGCAATTTGTGTTTAAAGGTCTAACAGTTATTAACAGTTGTTTTATCTTAAATGCCTGTCTGGTAAGTAGGTAACAATTGTGCATTTTCTTCCTTAGTTTGTTACTGAAAAATGAAGATGTTTCTAATTTTACCTATGGAAGAAGAACATGGGCTGAGTGGCCGCTGATCAGATAATGGACTTTGTCTTGTATTCCTGCCTGAACTTAGGAGTCTGCAACATAAAGTGAGGCATGAGCCTAGAGGATGTCTGTGGGTCTTCGTAGCAATCCACATTCTGAACAGTATCATGTTGAAAGCCAGTGTGGACAGATTTTATTCCTTTAGCTTTTTTGGCAAAGGCCTGTTTTTATCAGTGAACTTGTGAACATAATTCCTTCCTGACAGAACTTGAAACAGTGCAGTTTTGTCATTAATTAAATTTCCCACAGCTACTGTTTAAGATAGAAATGACTGAAATGACATTTCGGAGTATGTGATGTGTCAGTGACATTTCCCTGGATGCCCCTTCACTGCAGGTGGAATTCCCAGAAATTATTGCAGCCCTGGTATTGATGTGGCTAGCTAAATCCCAGCTCAGCCTGATTTTTGTTATGCCTCCAAGTATGTGGGCTTGAATGCTTATGTAGTCACAGTTTTTGAGCAACTCTAGGCAATGTCTAACTGCTAACAAGGCTTTCTCTGTTTAGCTAATGGACTTGTAAGGTATTGTATGCTACTGCTAAGATAGCAACTGTTTCATATGTGTGGTCTTGTTGTCCAGTTTGACTGAGAAGTGTGCTAACTCTTGGACTGAGAAATAAACAAGCGCTGGTATAAACTCCTGCAACTAACTTCACTAACAGCTTAACTGGCCTTTCCACGTGATGCATCATTTTGCCCTTCAGCTGTATTCTTTCCAAGATCTGTATAGACTGAGAAATGTCTGTGTGCACAGTTTATAGCTGTAAGGGTAAAAGAGGTTCAGTTGCACTTCTGTTTGACAGTTAAAATCACGAAAGAGGGCTGTAAATGCTTTCCTGTTTGATATTCAAAGCTAAAGCAAATTCAGCTAAGTGAATTAAACAAATTGGTCTTAACAACGAGATTAATATTTTTTTCGAGCTGCCTGACTGACGGTTTAATGGAGATTTTATTATGTTACATTAAGGATGGCATTGAAATATATATTTCTTTGTTTCCATTTGTCACCTACAGATTTAATTAATCTACTAATTACATATAGGTTTTTATTTTTCTTACAGAATCAGCTCTTTTACTCTCTGCGTGTCTTTGACAGCTGAGTTCTTGCTGGCAAAAGAAAAAGTTTGACATGTTCTGACCGACTGAATGTCCCTACAAATAGAAATGCGTTTTGCTAGTAATAGCTTCTATGAAACAATACTAAACATTGGTGTAGTACATAAGCCTTTTACCACCCTTGAAAACCCAGCTTGAACCTTGAGCTAGTCATTTACATGATGTTTCCTTGGGATTACCTACATTCTTGTCCACTCTGACCTTGTAATTTTGCTCACAGTTGGAAATGTAATGCAGAGTGACTAAGATAATGTTGTTTACACAGACTTTAAGTGGAGTGACATTATAGTCAAGCAAGTGTCACATCACCCAAAGTGAAGGAAGACTTAATTATCATAATCCTGTGAATACTAAAATTCCTTAGCCATGTGTAGCATAATAATGTAATGCTCTGCATGTTGCATTTAATAATGTGAAGGTACTATATTAACTCTCAGGAGAGGTTCTATAGTCAATGTACATCCTTGGTGCATTCCACTGCTCACAGTATACCATCTTCCATTAAAAGTGCAGCTTGCCAGGTAAAGCAAACATGAAGTGACTGGACTAGCATCTGTTAATCTGGTCAGTATTTGGTGCCACGGTTTTATACAGGTGATGCAGTCTGTATTTCATTAAATAAAAGGACTGGTAGGGATGAGATGGTAATAAAAACATACTGTGTCTTGGCAAACATACCGTTGAATGGACAGAAGTGTTAAGTAGTGCAAGACTTGAACAATTTTTACCTTAAGTAGTCAAATGAGCCCACCTTTTTGCCAACACTGAATGCAGCAGCTTTATGCATTCAACAGGAATGAGAAGCAAGGTTGTGAATGAGTATGTAATCATAAAAGCCCAATCATGAGCAATTATCATAATCATTTTATAAAAACGGAGTGATTATTGTTAATACACATTGCTCTTATTCCAGTAACACTTAGCAGTTCACAACCTATTCCATGCCTTAAACACATTTCCTAAGAATTGGACTACTTAGCAGCTGGAAGACAAAACCAGTTATGACCAAGCCCATGTACAGTCAATAGCTGTTTGCCTTTTATTACTTGAGAGCCCAGGGCTCTCCAGAACTTGCCTGGATCACAGTCTTGTTACCCAGGCTGTACAGTTCTGTGGTCAATGGCTGACAATAATACATGGCTTCAAAAGTGCAGATGAATAGTCTATTTTTCCTTATTATTGTTTGAAAGACAAGTTTGAATTAGCATTTTAAGGAGACCAGCAGATAGAACAGTCAATTCTGGGGGGGGGGAGGTTGCGTGTTCTCATGTAGGAACTGCATTTTTAGATAGCTGTTGGTGTGTAGTTTGAAGTTTGGTTTTGATAGGACTGAAAAACAGTATCAGTGTACAGGCAGACATGAAAAAGCTGGATATGAAGTCACGTGGACTACTAGTGTAGGATAGATAGAATACAGACAAGAGGAAGCACTTAAGTATGAAGTCTAGAGTTGGTGTTGGCTTGCACTGGTGCCAGCGCTTGTGCTCTGAGTTCGCCTTTACTTACACTAGCGTGTTGCCTAAGCATACTTGCACTCACTCTCTCTGTTGGCTCTCTTGTTAGAATATGATGCTTTGGAACTGTCACTTGGATATGTGAAACAGGACTAAAAAGCTGTGGAAGGCAGAAGCAGCATTTCATTAGAAACCGCTGTGATGTAAACTAATATTCCAGCCTGTGCATTGTTCAGCAAGCACTTCTGATCAACAGCAGCTTGTGCATGGATTAGTTTTCCTTGCTTCAAGCTGACCGTGTTTCTCTTTGAAATAAGGGCTTGGAGCTTTGCCTTGGCACAGTGGTAGCACAGAAATGCTGCTGTGCATGGCCATAGAGTGGGCGCAGAAGGCCAGTGGCACCTAGGAGCGCAGGCTGCCGAGCTTCACTGGGGCCCCTGGAGCACAGGGGCCGCAGCTGCATGGCAGGTGGAAGTGCTCCGGTGCTTCCTCTCATCGAGTCCCCCCAGAGCCACTGAAGGGTTTTAACTTTGTTGGATGTATAATTCTCGTTGATTAACAGGAGTTCTGGGAAGGAACGCTTTTGTAAAACTGATGACAGGGAGGAGCTGCCTGGGGCAGAGGCTGTCAGATGATCTCCTTTGTGGCTCTGATAGTGCAAATATTACCGAGGAACCAAAAACCCCTTTCCTCTCCCTGAGCTCCCTGGAGACAGCAGCATTCAAACACAAAACTGTTCAGATTGCTGGAGAGGAATTTTACAGGTCCTGTCTTTTTTGCTATTTCAAACATTTTTGAGTATGCAAACTTAGATTACTGTTGTATGGACCAAAAAGTTCGGAGAATATTCCTAACATCCAGTCTTGCATTTCAGTAGGTTCCTTTCTCTAGGGTGCAACAAGTTCTGGCTTTGCTTGAGACTTCATTTTCTGCCTTGTTGTTAGGGACTGCAAAGAGTGGAAAAGGATTATTTTGGGGCACCATGGGTGCTCATCATGAAGCTCTGGGAGATGACCGGTGCTTGGAATTCTGTAAATACCGTCTTGAAACTCATGCATGCACACACAAAGCATGGATGCATACACATACGTGAGTATTTCTGTTAAGGACCACAACTAGGTCTTATCTCAGGTACTCAATAGAAGCTTGATGGGAAGTGCAATGTCAAAGGCCAATGGAGTGTCATCACTTGGGCCCATTTTGGAAGAGGAAGGCACAGTATTTTTGCTTCAATAATCCCAGCTGTTTAAAAAGCCACGCTTTTAGGAAAAAAAGGGAATCTACACGTGTAACTTATCGCTTGCTGGCTGCACTTGGAGGGATCAGCCATGGCCTGTGCACTGGGCCTGCACTGGGCCTATGTGCAGGGTCTGCATTAGCAGCCCTCGAAAATTCCTGCAACTGCAAAACTAATTAGTGAAATTAAGTTGAAAATGCTGTAAACAAGTGAAGTTATTATTCATTCTGCACGGCACTACAAATGTGGGAGGACATGTTAAATGATAAATTAGGCATGAACTGCTTTAATCTGTAAGCTGAACATGCCAGCGAAGGGCCTGCATTTGTAATTAGTGTTTGGGGCCGCAGGAGAGTGGTGCCTCTTTTAGAATGGTGACAGGGAATTGATCAGTTTAGGTTGCCGTGGCAACCAGGAGCCCTGGTTGCGTTTGCCGCCATTCTGCTATTATGCCGTCCCCGTGTTTAGAAATATATTTATGAACTGTAAAGATAAACTACTCAATAATGCAAAGGAGGCTGCGATGCTCAAATGCCAAAGTGACGGGGGCCAAGTGAATGCCTGACTACCCGATAACAAGCTTAAGTGTTCTATGGTTGTCATGACATTTCTTTTACAAAGCAAATGATGTCTGCAGAAAAAATCTTAAAATTAGCCGAAAATGCAAATCTCTTTATGAGGCTGTCACCTCCATAATAACAGACAATAATTGATGATTTATGAGATGCCACCATAGCAACCAACTCCTTTGGCACCCCTTGGCTTATCGTACACAATAGACTTGGGCTCCTGTGAAAAAGTTTCCGACGTGAAGCTCAGGAGGCCTGCTAGCGTCTTGCTCCGTTCACTCTTATAAAGGAGATTCTCAAGCACTGCAGGGATTTCTGCAGTCATCAGACAGTTCAAATGGCTGAAGTACTGTCAGTAAACGCTATCTAATTTGTGGCTGAAGTGACGGTGTTTCAATCAAAACCTTTTTAAGCAACTAGATACTTTTTATTCACTGTTCAAGTTGGAGTGAAGACTGTGACATCAAGTCTGGGCTGTTTAGCTGACTGTTCCATGTCTTTTTTGTAATGCTTGTATTTAAAAACGTCACTTACATAAATCAGTGTATTGGTGTCTTAGCTAAACAGAATATTGTCAGATAAATGATGTTTTGTTGGCTTGTAATTTCAGTAACTACCAAAAAAAAGCTTTTGTTTATGAACATGTGTATTTAGATACCTCGTGGTTGGGTACATCTGTGTTCTTCATGAGAAACCAGTGCTTTCAAAAAAAGCTTCTAGTCTTTCCTACTGTCAGTCAGAAAAGACAGTAAAGCTCTACTGACAAAGTTAGGTTCAGGAGAATTGGGATCTGTAGTCTTGTTTAATAGTACTAAGGGGTGACAAGTTAACTTTCATCAATTTTTTAATTTTCAAAGGCCATGTTTGCTCTTTTACAGGTAAATAGAGGGTACAGAAAGCTTCACAGTTCACCACAGTTCCGCCTAACTTTGCCACAGATCTTTATTTTTGTACCTAAAAGGCTCAATTTAATGCTGAGGGAAGAAAAAAGTGACATTAGCAACTTCTGCTGATTTTTGTCTTCATAGTTCATTCTCCTCCACTCCCTTTATTAAATAGTTTCCCTTTTTTATTTCAGGTCATTTAAAAAAAAAATTGTAGTTGGAAAAGAAGTCCACTGATTAGAAGAAAGATTTTTAGACTTAAGATGTTAATTCTCAGCCTACGTCCCAAGATTCTTAGTCAGACATAGGCTCCAAAAAAGTTATAGGAACTTGTTTGAATTATGAATTCATGATTTTTCCATTCTTTTCTCACTTAGTCAAATATGACACTTAGAGCTGTCAGTTCCAGAACATGGTTTCTGGTAGAATACAGTCTCCCAGTAACCTTGCCTTGTATATAAAGAATAAATAGATGGAAGCCCTTCATGTTGTTCCTTGTTGTATCTTACTTATTCACATTTTGATGTATTTTTCTAGTGTGTAATTTAACTTGTTTCTTGTCATATAACTTTTTATGAAATAGTTTCCATAGGAGTATTTAAATAATAATTTTATGTATGTGGGGAGGGGAAAAATTGGTATTTCCTTAAGGATTTTTATTTTTTTGCAGCTTTGTCTTCCTTGCAGCCCTTACTTGTAACTAAAGAACTTTCTTCTTTCTCAGCCTTTGTTACAAAGCAATAGACAGGAGAAAAAAACAAAACAACATTCACTCACTTCATAGCATCTACCTTTTTATGGATAATTGGGTCTGAATACTGTAAAGAAAATTCAAAGGGTAAGAATGCAAGTAATAAATGCTGTTATTTACTGAGCACAGTACAAAATGGTTATAATTTCTGTTGCTGGACCCTTTAAAATAAAAACAAAGCTGGCCTATTCTGCATGTTCTCATCTTGCTCTGGTACTGATGTAGTTTCACAAGGTATCTTTTGTGTCCCTCTGAAGCTGCACGCTGTGCTGAAGGTGTTCTCATTAGCATTTTACAAGCTTGTGTCTAGCAAGTGTGGAAATTACAGTAAAAATTTTGCTGCGTATTGACTTGAAGTCCATTTGAAGTTGATAAATACCAGCTGTTCAAACAGAAAATTAAACAAAAGCAACTCAAAACTTACTCTGAAGTAAACAGGTGAACAGTATGTAAGACAAAGCAGTTCCCCAAAGGCATTTTTAGTACATGGTCATTATTTAACTCCTGACTGAAAATAAACAATGCTGACAGAGTGTGTTTTGGGGGGCTATGATATATGAACAGTGTCAGTACTGTAGGCTGATAACCTATAGCTTGACATCCTTATCTATAAACTTTGACAGGTACATCAGTTTGTTATTGTCACTTCATTAACTTGCTTCTATGATAGCAAAAGATAATCTTTCTCAAAGTCTTGCACAGCTAGTACTTCACTACGTAAAACATTTGGAAAAGCATGAAGATCGTTTTCAGTATTTCACAATATGGAATGGAGTTGTTTGCATATCAGCAACAGACAATAAACTGTTTTGTCATGTTAAGTTATTTGTGCCAGCGATGTCTCATTGGGCTCTCTTAAAAATATATACAGCCAGGGAATGCAGTTGTGACTGCTTGATCTGAACGCTTGCTTAATAAATTAATATTTTGGTCTTGTGATTTTTAATTGGAAAATAACAGCTGTTCCTACTTGGAACTGTCTACTCTGTCTTCTGGCGGTTTGCAGCAAAGCTGCAGGAAGGGCTTCCCAGGGTTTCCTGCTCGCTCCATCCCACCGCTGCTGTCCTGTCGCTGCCATGAGGGTGAGAGGGGTTGGAGCTGGTGCAGCAGCAGCATCACAGAGTGTACAAAAGCTCTTCTGACTTGTTTTTTTTTTAAACTTCTGTCAGTTTTACTTCACAATGTTAGTTATACTACCAAATGATTGTTTTTTTCATGTTCTCTGAAATGATTCTTTAATACTTGGATCTGAAACTTAATCCAACATCTGTTGCATCATGTCTTGCCAGACTTCCGCTTAAGTCCTTGCCCATCCATGTTATGCTTAGTGATGCATTATATTTTCAAGACTGCATGGCTATGTCAGTCTTTCAGCGAAGGAGCTATGAAATGTCCCTTCAGGTGCTCACACATTCACTCCTTTAGGCAGTGCTGAAGGGCTGTAATGTGACACAGGATTTAAGTCTCATAGCAGCCTGAACTGTGGACTTACCTAGCTTTGGGATGCTTGTGTTGTCCCTGTAGTGGTTTGAAATATCAGCTGTCTGTAATTCCCTGAGGTTTTTTGAAACACAGACTAAATTCCCCGAACTGCTGGAAGTCCGTGGCTAGCATCACCCACAGTGGTCATGTGGATCCTGGAGTGGCCTGACCTGCAGTCTGGGCTGATGGCACTTGTGGCTGTGCTTTCCATTGGTATTGGCTGCAGTGAAAACATTTGAGTTTCAATTGTCTACAGAGAGCACCTGAGCACAGCTTCAGGTGCCTGTTTTCTCCCTGGGCCTGGTTTCTTTGTCCCTGCTCGATAACAACCACGTCTGCCTCTGTTGCCTTTAGAGAAGCATATGTGATATCAGTGAAAAATCTTTCAGCGTAACATTTGGCATCTCTTCTAAATAAGAGCTAAATGTTCTTATTTTAACCAAAAGCAAGCTTAGCATGGCCTAAAAATATAAATCAGTAGAGAAGAAGAGTAGCCTGGTTCACTGGCTGTAATGAAATATGAGGAAGGCAAACTCATAATTCCATTTTAAGCAGGTAGAATTATGCAGTATGTTGGTAACTGAGCAAAGTAGAATAAGAAAGATGGGAAAAAAAAATACAACAGCAGATATTAACATTGTCTTGTATTGTAATCTGTACTCTTCTTTTTTTTTGTGTTTTCCAACAAAGACTCTGACTCCATCTGTATCTCTTGCTGCATCAGTTCTTTCACAGCTGCATTGCAGACATGCTGCCACACAATTTTCGGTATACCCTTGATGACTTTTACTACTTTATCACAGTGTCAGCTGCATGACAGCAGCAGTGTTCCTGGATCAATATTATATTATGTCATTTTAGGCTGTGAAAAAGAGCTGTGTAAAACTTTTAGGTTTGTTTCTTTGGAAGTGTACTGCTGAAACTGAAAAGAGCCTGATAATAATCTGCGGTAGTAGTGAATGAAAATGAAAAGGTGTGAATGAGAGACATATAATGGCATAGGAAAATAAGGAGGGATTCAGTCTTTGAGGTGCAAGGGGAGAAAAGGTAATAGTGCTTTGAAATTTTCATAATATCTTAGCATTTGGAGATCTTTAATGCAATGTGTGTAAGGTTATCGTACCTCTGAATGCACCATGCTTTCAGTTAGAGTAATATGCCCAGTCCGTTACCAGTTAATTGTGCAAGAAACAGAAAGTTTATCCCTACACACAGTTAATGGAACTCTCCTAACCATGTGGTTTAGGAGCTGCTCATTCATTCTGCTGTTTGTTTTTTTTCCCCGGACAACTTCTTAACAGATATAACTGGTAATACCAGAGGTGGCTAAATGTGTTCACTAGAACTTACCTTAGGAAGTCGTTGATGCATATGCTCAGATACTGACTTGCTAATACAGTCGCAAAGATTTTAAATTAGAATTGGAAGGGGATGGCAAAAAAAAAAATCGAAGGTTAATACAGATAGCATCGATTGGTCAAGCATTTAATAATGCTTGATAACAATTTAACAAATAAACAACTAGTTGTGACATCCTGAGAGACCTAGACAGGCTCTAGAAGTGGGTCCTGGTGAACCTCTTGAGGTTCAACAAATCTGAGTGCAAGGTCTTGCACCTGAGTCATGTCTGTACCCGCTATCAATACAAGCTGGGGGATGTATGGATTGAGCACAGCCCTGCTAAAAGGACCTAGGGGTACTGGTGAATGGCAGGCTGGCCATGAGCCAGCGCTGTGTCCTCACAGCCCAGAAAGCCAGCCGTATCCTGGGCTGTGTGCAAAGCAGTGTGGCCAGCAGGTTGAGCGAGGGGATCCTGCCCCTCCACTCTGGTGAGACCTCATCTGGAGTACTGTGTCCAGATGTGGAGTCCTCTGTTCAGGAGAGATGTGGACCTGTTGGAGTGCGTGCAGAGGAGGGCCACAAAAATTATCCACAGGATGGAATATGGCCCTATGAGGACAGGCTGAGAGAGTTGGGGCTGTACAGCCTGGAGAAGGGAAGACTCCAGGGAGACCTGAGAGCAGCCTGTCAGTATCTAAAGGGGGGCTGTAAGAAAGAATGGGAGAGACTCTTTAGCAGGATCTGTTGTGATAGGACGAGGAGAAATGGCTTCAGCCTGAAAGAGGGGAGATTCAGATGGGGCATAAGGAAGAAGATTTTTACAGTATTGGCAGTGAGGCACTGGCACAGGTTGCCCAGAGAGGTGATGGGTGCCCCATCCCTGGAGACACTCAAGGTCAGGCTGGACCAGGCTCTGAGTGCCTGATGGAGCTGTAGGTTCAACGTAGAGAAGTTGGACTAGGTGACTTTTAAGGGTCCCTTCCAACTCAAACAATTCTATGATTTACAAAGTCAGAAGTAGGAAATTGTTGTTGTTGTGGTTAAAGTTAGTAAAAGAAACAGGCTGGTAGGTAGATTGGTTTCAGGTTACCTTGAGTGTGTTCTAATCCATGGAACACAGGAGCATAAATTAAAAAAATCTTGATGTGTGATCATGATGTATGGTTGTTACAAAAGATAGTTAATCAGGGGATTCATATAGCTAGAATATTACTGTAAAAATATTACTGTAAATATTACAGGATACGGCTTTTTCAGGAAGCAAAAGCAACTGAAAAGGAGAGACGCTGCCTTACAAAACATGACATGCTTTTGCTTGGGGGTCCAGGCTATGAGGGCAAAAAATGAATGTAAATCTATTTGCAGTGTAAAGGAGAGAGCAGTTGCAGTAGTAGCATAGCATGCTGGGTTTGTACCCAAATATTACTCTTTGTTTAGATGTGATAAAAGTGAGTTCTCAGTGAACTTTTCTCTTTTTTACAGTCTAGCTACTTAAATTATAATCTGTAGGTAGTTTGTCTGATCTTTTGCCTTCCCATGTGCAATTGCTATCAGTCACTGCAGGATTCAGATTTGACCTAAGGATTATAGCACGTGCACAGAATCTAGGGTAAGGTTTGGGCATGTACTTCCTGTCTTATTTTCCTCCTGATGCTAGTCAATTTTTTAGCTTGAAATAATGCATTGCCCTTCTCAGGGCGAGATCTTGGACCGTTTCACTTTCTTACACTAATTACATCCTGTGTTTAAAGTATTGTCTGTAGAAAATGTAAAAAGAGGAGGTGCTCGTTTTCATTTTCCCATCTTATTCCAAGGGCAATTGGAAAAGGATGGTGCTTGTTAACAAAAGAAAGGGTCTGATTTTAAGGCCTGCAAATCAATCTGTAGGATGGGATTTGAAGTGCTGTCAGTGAAAGGAAAGTGTGTTTATAATAACTAAAATCCCACGTGCTCATAATTGTGCACATAGCCTCTAATTATGCCAGTTTCCCTGTAGAGAAGAAAGATAATGATTTTGAAACCTTGTTTGCTAGAGTTTTTTTTTTTTTAATATACTTTTATTAAAAAGGAAAAGGAAATCTGGTATTCGCAGCAGTTTCTACTCTTACTCGTGTGGGAACATCAGATAAAATAATGGCTTCCTTTACATGGTTTGTACATCGTTACAAGTCACCATGCTGCGTTCTGTTTCACACAGGCTTGTTGGAAATCATGACATTTTGTCAGGATATATTTGGATGGCTTCTTGATGTATCTCCCAGAAACTAAGTTGGTGTGTGCTGGAAGTGTACGTGCTTTGCTTTTTTTCTTTTCTTTTTTTTTGGCCAAGAACACATGTTCTAGATCTAATTTTCTGTAGAGTTGCTTGCTTTTGCCAAAGGTTTTCCAGTCTAAGGAAAGATTAATTCCTCAATATTTAGAATAGGAGAACCAAGGTTTTCTAAAAAGCAGACGTGATAAATAATACGTATGTATTTTATGCAGTTTGGAGGGTGGCCTCTCAACTCCTGCTGCTCAGTCCTCTGAGAATTACAGCACTCTGGGTTTTCATACATTGGAGAAATTCATGCCATCCTGTTGTTAAAATATTGTTAGAGCCTTTTATACAAAATGACCATTCTGCAGGCCACAGGTTGTAGTGAGACCCATAATAGGTAGCAGGCAGGCAGTGAGAAACATTTGTTATATATTCAATATTGCTTTGCATGGGTCAGCTCCAGTAGAGGGTGGTTCAGTAGGAACCACAGACATTTCAATTTTCTCTCTCCCAATGGTAGTTTTTGTAATAAAAAGTGAATTTTAATGACCAGGGAAAACTCATTTGAAACAAAGGAAGCCGTCTGTTAGTTTTATTTTGATTGACAAGCGTGCCAGGGATAAACTGTTGGCTGACACCAGAACGTGCCTCATCAGAGCAGTCTACAATGTCCCCAAAGTCAGGGGAAACGTTAAGTACCATAGAGCAGCGTCAGGATCTTGGAACGGTTTGAGCGACAGGAAACAAACTGGTTTTTGTTTTTCATTTGGTTTGTTTGTAGGTACAGAAAAGGAATCTGGTGAGTGTTTACATCTTCCCATGACATCTTGCACTAACAGTGTTGCAAACAGATTACAGAGTAGAATATTAAATAAATACCACAAAAGGAACTCCTGGTTTTCAGTTTCCCCTGTGCTGAATGACAGTAATCCTCTCTGACAAAAGAGGGTTATTGCCATTAGTTAATCCTTTTATGTAGTTCCCTCAACAGCCTGTAACACACGTTGATAAAGACTGGGAAAATGAAAAATGTCAAACTAAGAGACCACTCAGATCGTCTTGACCATAAGGGCATAGCAGAAGTAACACAGATCTGGCTGTCTGCACCAGCAGCGTATTTAACGTCTGGATCTCAGCTGAAATGGTGCGTTTGGGCTGGACGATGCACACAGTTGTTAGAATTCCTGCTGGCTGCTCTTTGTCCGATGAAGTGATGATTTCAGTCACCTTCTGTGTATGCATTGTGTGTATCAGCTTGAAAACAGGAAGGTAACAACATACGGAAACATATTTAGACTATTTTCGGAGTGCTAAGCCTTTGTGGAGCACATTAGGGGAAACCTGCAGTTTGTACAAAATCTTAGCTGAACTGTGGGTGTGAAAAAAGAGCTTTGAAGAGTGTTCACGTGTTACATTTTATCAAGTCCTTGCCGTATACTGAAGTTGTAGGTCATGGGTGAGGAAGTTGCTTTTTTAAACTTCAAGAAGCATTCACAGATGGATTGGCAAAGTTGGGTCTTGCGGTGAAACAGTTAATCAGTCTTGAATTAATTTACAGTTATAAAAGGAGAGTTCTTGCCTATTCGGGTGGAAAGCTTGTTTCAGGAAGCAGAGCCTCGTCTTCCACTGCTGCCTTCAACTTGCAGCTAAGACTTCATTCAGATGAGTACCATTACTGTTAATCATCTTCGTTACCATAACGAGGAGAAGGCAGCTGCTTTTTTGATCTCACAGTGCTGATTTACAACAATACTTCCCGATAAAGTCACTTCACATGAGGATGGTTTTAAGCATCTCTGCTATGTCTGTTATACAGAGACAGAAGTTCTCATCCCATCTGGTGAGGCTGAGGATGTTCCTTCGCTTGCATTATGACTTTTTAAACTTCATTAAAGTTGGAGTGATTTGAAAGTGCTTTCCCTGTTTCAGAGACTGTGAGAATTTTTTAAGAACGTGCAATTTTGAATGAAGTGTCAGCAGAACAGAGGATGAGCTCACTGTTAGTGCAGGAGTCTCATTTCTCTTTATGTTTCAATGTATTTCAGTGCTCTTCAATAAGGAAGTACAGGGGGTGGCAGGACGGACTCAGGTATTGAGTTCTCATGTCATTTTTTCGTTTCCATATCCATCAGTTCTTCTGTGGTAGGCAGTACTTTTCCAACTGATTCTCAGTAGTCTTAAGCTGCATGGAATTTATTCAAAATGATTGCTTAGCGCTCTCAATATAGAAGCTGAACATTAAAAATGCATTCAGTTTTGAATGTATGTAAATAACTTTTAAGAATATCTGTAAACGTTTGGAATGATCATTTCCAAATGGAATGTGTCTTTGGGCACCAGGTGTCGGTCTGAAGTAATTCAGTTAGGAGCTCTTTGGGGCTTCCACTAGGAGAAGTGTCTCAGTGCTGTTCTTCTGGTTTGTTTTGTTTTCTGTAAAGCATGCAGCTTGGTTAGAGAGGCAGTTCTTTTCTAGCAGCGCAACCTATCCGGTGTCAAGCTGCATTTTTTCACAATACAAGACTTACTTTAGTCACTGTTTTTTCTTTAAGTAATTATGCCTGCACTCAATACCTGTGGCTCACAGTGCTGCTGCTTGGAGAACAGCTAGCCATTTATTTCTAGTCATAGCAATTGAAATCCAATATTTATTCATTTACCACTCAGTAATATATTTGACAGATGTGTTGAATAACTGAGTAAATTGCTGCCTTTAAACTCGTAGCCTTTTTTTGAGTCGCGGTATCTAGGAACAGCACTGATAATACAGTAGTTAAAATAGCTACTGATTATCGCTGTTGAGATTATTGCTGCAGTTAAATTTTAAAAAAAATATTAAATTCATGCTGAATAAACTGTTCCTGTGAGTAAGACCAGTTCAGTAAGTGGAAAAGTCAGCCTCATAGTGCTCCTTTTACAAAGAGAGTTGTTCTGGGAGCTGGGGACCCATCCGAGGTGCCTGCTTACATCAGTCACCGCAGCCAGTTAGCGCTGTGAGCAGGAGCCGTGTGCCTGCTTGTTCGAATGCAGCCTGAGTGTCAAGGTGCTGTTGTCCACAAGGTCTGCAGAAGTAAACTCAGGGTCTGCACACGGGGCAAAATCTTAATGATAATGTAAATTTAACAGCATGGTCCAGTGTCCAGATAGATGTAGAAGTGTGCTGTGTATTTTATGTGAATGCTGTTTGTATCAGAGGTTTTAAGGAGGAGAAAAATAGTATAGAAGAAAACCTTCCAAGTAACTGTGTTATGTCCATGGAAATTACTCTCGTAGGGTAGTGAGAGATAGATTTGCTAGGGCTTGTTAGAGAGTGCTTCATAGCATTGCGCCTACATCTGCTTCCTTTTGGAAGTACCTCACAGGTACTGCATAGCAAATCAAAGACAATTTCTAGTCCTTTTTCTGGCATTTTGTTTGCCTGAATAATACTTGTTTATCTTGAATTATTTGCCTAAGTTGTAGATTTGTCCACTGGTTTTGACCTTTTGTGTGAGACTTTTCAGATGAGGCGACGACAGGAAGGTGACAGAAGCTCTTTTGAGGGGGAAGATGCAAAATCTGACCCACAGCTCTGGCATGTCTGACCTAAGCAAGCACCTGACGCTAAGTAAGGGGTTTTTCTAAGAAGTAGCTCCTGCTGTCCTCTTGGTTGACAAAATTAGAGGTCTTTGGGGGAGAAGAGCTTTTGTCTTGTTACATTTTTTTTCTGGAGCATTGTTACATCCTTCAAGTTATACAAGACTAAACAGTAAAATGGAGAAAAGCTTTCTCTGTTTGCTTCTGAACTTGGGTTTCGTAGCAAGCTGAACTGCTGCAAAGTAGCAGACAGAACTGGCTTTGGAGATAACTGAAAAATGTGATAAATCATGAATTTTGTGGTTAGATCATTTAGTGGTGGGAAACTGATGATCCAAATTGTTTGATCTGCACAAACTTCAATTGTTGTTAGGAGCTAGGTGTGATGAAGGCCCCGCCCAGCGGTGATACCGCTGTTGGCCACTCTCAGATGCTAAGTATCAGACATTTAAGTCTGAAAGTTTACCTTTGACTTCACAGTCATGCTGTGGGCCACATTTAGTGGGTGGTTTTGCCTTGAGAACAGTTAATTTATCAAAGAAGAGTGTTCAGTGAAAGTGAGTTACCTGACTGCACTTACAGTTGAACCACAGCTACAACCTGTGAACAAAGCTTAGTTTTGGTGATAGGTGTAATAATATTAAGCAGTAAGGTCATAAAAAACTTAGTTAATAGCATACAATACCAAGGAAAAGTGAAGTTGTGTTAGAATGCAGCGCTGAAATCTTTCAGCAATGGGTAATATTTTCTGGGGCAATACCGACTTTCTACAGCCACAAAGTATCTTCCCTTGGGTTTTTGCCACCAGAATGGTGATTGGTAGCTGATACAAAGTTCGTAGTTTATTCTGATGAGGTTCTTTGCTGTGCCATCCTCCTGGCTCATTGCCACATCCTTTACTGTGGAGCTCAGCTGAGAATGTTTTCTTAGTCTCTAAGGAAGTGGAGCAGGGACTGTTTCCAGTCAGCTTAAGCAACTCTGCACGTTGCTGTCAAATCATACAGGGTACTGAAATAGGGAGCTTCCAGTGGGCCAAGATGGGTCTGCAGACCGTGTTACGTTGCAATGCGAGTATTGTGGTCATCTCTTCATTGAGATAACGAAAACAGAAACATTGCAGAACCATTTCTTGGAATCACTACATAGCCAGTTGCACCATTCTGCATGACTTCATATGCTTGGGTAACTAATCACAAAGGAGTTATTTCTTCCCCCTCCTCCCCTTCCCTCTCCCCCCCAAAAAACAAAAGACCCACCCCAAAAAGCCTGTGCAAGTCTTCAAAATTAGGTTTCTTTTAAAGATACAAGGAAAAAGTGGGATTAATAGTTTTGTTGTCTGTAGACTACAGAAGGCTGTGCTCAGTATTAAAATGATCAGAGTATTTAAAATCTGGAGGTCATTTTTGCTCAAATAAGGAGTTAAGAACACCAGTGGCTTTTGCCAGGCATTGGTAGAGACGAACAGAACACACAAAATGGGACTGAGGTTCCCTTTTTCTCCAGGAAACTGCAGCTGATCTGTTCTCACAGTATTTTGTGGAGATGCAAATAAGTGAGTGCTGATGAAAGAGTACATTTTATTTTCTCACTTCATCTCCTGCCAGAAAAGCTTAATGGTATTTTAGACCTGATATTACACCTCAGAAAAGGGGTAATGCATCTTTAAAAGCTAAACTACATCTTCTTTACTTTTATCAAATTCTCTATAAATCTTTCATGACAGTTTATTTAACAAAGTGTCATTGAAACTGTATGGATGATTGATGTGACCCATGTAAGATCAACATGAAATGTTTGTAAATGTCAGCAAAATGTGACCATCTAGAAGCAAGTAAGGATGGTGTTGCTGGGAAAGTGAAAAACAAACAGAAAATGTTTACCTTATTTTTTACTTTCTGGGATAAAATTACAAATTCATAGAAGAAGTACTATATGATTTTTCTTGCAGATCATGCCATGAAGGGAGGAGGTTCAGAATTTGTCTTGACATTCTGTGATTTTACTACTGGTGTATTTCACAGTGGAAAATAGCTTCTCCTTCACCTCTTAAAAAATTGCAATTTCATTTTTCAGAAGAATATTATTAATTCGTTATAAAAAATAGTAGAAAATTGTCCAGAGTTTGCATGGCTTGTTTCGAACAGCTCCATTCATCAGAAGAGCTGGAAACAAGTAGAGGTTCTGCTGACCTATGGCCACTCAGAATAATGCGAACTGTATGATACCAGATCCAGTGGTATGTGTGTATTGTCACCTGGAGCTTCTTGAAGGTATTAACCTCTTGAATTCATATCAATGCCGCATTTTTTATTTTGGTTTTGTACAGATAGCTTTAAAATACTTAGAGATGGATTCTGCTGTAACCCTTCTGATGCTTAATTTTGGGGGGTCATCTTTTTCTATATTCTATATTACTACCAGATATTTTGCTAGAATCCAGTGGCTCAAGGAGACTTGTGACTTCTGACATTTCTGATCCTTTCGAATGCAGTGGGGCCTTGGCATGGTAGCTAGTGAGGCTCACCGGACTCTTTTCATCCTGTATGAAATTGCATCTCTCTAGTATCGTTACGCCTCGCACTTTATAGTTCTTCCTGGTTTTGGTGCGTATTTCGACGCAGTATTCTGTGTCCTTAGCCAGTTTCCAACAAGTAATTTAATGCTACTCGTAAGAGGAAAAGTGGAGGTACTGCTTACATCAAACTAAAGACCTGAACTCTGGAAGAAAATACTCATGTACCTTCCCAGAGCAAACAAAGAAAATAAGAGCAGAGGACCATGTGAGAGGAGCAGAGAAAAATTATCACATAGGCAGATTCCATTTTTTCTGATACACAGATGGATAAGAAGATCTACAATAGTTTAAGTAATTGCTTGGGAAGTGGAGCATCTTGGTAGAGACAAATTGAAGATTAAAGGCAAATTGGATTTATACAAGCTGATGTTGTCAGTGTCCTGTGGAGAGAGGAAATGTTACATTCTTAGAAGTGCTTGATGCATGTACGGTTCTTGTCATGAACTTCAGGCTTGATTTGAGCACTGTCCAAGTACTATCTTGTCAGTGACACCTGCTGCTAACAGAGCTTGAGGAAGAGAATCTAAGAATGTAAAATAATGTCACCGCTCCTAGGTCTTTCTGAGCAGTTGCATCCCTGTCAGTCCTCATTAGTTTTTTTTTTGAGAGATGTTGCAAAATATTTTTGGTTAGTGGTATACATTCTAGGGTGTGAGCTTCAGTTCTTAACCTGGTTTGGAATTGCAGGCATCAAGAAACTACTGAGCCATTTACAGGCCCTGTTAGGAATCAGTCATCGCTGTCTGTACAGTGTATTCAGCACATCAAGGTGAGCACTTGATCTTAACCCCAGAACACCACATACTGAGTTTCTCTGGAAACAGTGCAGTCACTTCTCTTATACTGAGATGTTTATAAAACAGTCCTGGAGTTCTGCCATCAGATTTGCAGCAGATGCCCATTCTTATCTGTTCTTATAGCAGATTTGATCAGCCACCAGAATTTGGAGGAGAAAGTATCACAAATATATATTGGGAATGCATGTGTGTTTAATATGCCTGCAGTTCTTAGTCTGCTTCTCGGCCCAGAGCAGTGCAAACCATCTAAGATCTTAGGGCCCACACCAAGTCTTCCACTTCATTCATAACCAACCAGAACAGCTGTAATCCTCATGAGCAGTGCTGCTCAGTGTGCTCCAAAGGAATTTCATGAGAGCTGGAGATAAAAACATTTTTGGTCAGTAGCCAAGGAAAGTCTGAGCCCAAGCCTGATGGTTTTTATAGTGTTGTAAAACTTGCTTCTTTGCCAAGACCTTCCCACAGTACCAAAGGCAAGGTACAGCAGCTCACAATCATACTGAGAAAGAAGAAAAAAAATGCCAAGGTGAAAATATAATCTATTCTGGTATCAACTTGAACAAAAACCTTTGCAAATTGCTATAATGAGGTGATAAGATACTGCGGTAATAAAAATCTTGTAAATCAGACATGTTTATATAGCTTTTAAATTAAACTAAGGAGACATCAAAGGAAGATGATTGAAAAATTTAATATCTAAAATGGGAGATACAAAATGAATCTGAAGGAGAGAACAAAAATCAAATACTCTATGCTGGTGCATTTTCAGATGCTACAGGACGATCTAAACCTGGCACAGAAGCTGTCATCAAATCAGCCAATATTGACTGTGATCTGATTGAGGCATTCCTAACCTTTTGTTGTTGTTGTTGCTCCCTATGAGACATTCAGTGTTTTCAGAAAAAATATAGAGACACACTTATCACATATTGTATATGTGTATATTTAAAATGAATACGCTGGAGAACCAGCGTTAGCTATTTATAGTGTGCTGCAGCAGTCTCATTACATGTCATTGTGCGGTAAGTGGAGAATCTTTCACATTTCTGAGGTAATAGCAGGACTGTGCTATTACAAGAAGAAGGCTTGAGTGTCAGGTAGCGATGTTCAGGTAGCAGGAAGCACTCGGGTTACGATGACCGAATGACCGCAGTGCCTTATTTAGAAAAGTATTGCTTCAGATGCACTTCAGTGATTGTCAGAGATGCTTAATTGCTTGTGGAAGAAGTACTGAAAGTTGGGGGCCATAATTTCATTCAGCGTGCAGGTGTATATGTGTGTCTGTGTAAACATTAAGTGGAAGGAAGATTGCTTAGGTAAATATGTTTGTATCAGATGCAAGATGAGTGCAAGAAAAGTGGCCTATCTTAGTTGTTTGTAAACTGCCTTCATTTTGAACTAACTTACATTAGAGTAAATTTAGTTTTCATCTTTATTAACTAGCAATGTAGCATGTGGTCATCATCAGAAATACAGTAAGTAAACCCTGAAGCAGGAAATGAAGAAGTGAGGCATGTGAGTCTGTGCTATTATTAACTGATCATTGTAATATAAGAGGCCTAAGGAAAGTGAGAGTCAGAGTAGTGAGGATTTTATAACAAATACTTACTTGTAGATGTGGATACAAATATTTTAGGCAGTTAGAGGAGGTACTTGAAGGAGTGTTGGTGCTGTGCCATTGCTGTGTTTATTCAGATTCTCTACCTCTTCCACCTTTCCTTTTGTCCCTGAGTGTCAGGCCCAGGCCTTGCCATGTTCCAGCTGGATCCTTACAACTCCCTTGCACAGGAAGTGTTTGGGTGTTTCTTACAGTCAGGGTAATGGATATGCAAATATCATCACATTAATTAGGCAGTATTAATTCTCTACACTCTCTCAGTATAGAGAACTTGGAGCTGTTAATAGAAAAGCAAAGAAACTGAGGCCTGTAGGCCGCAGATGGAAAGAATCATAGAATCATTTGAGTTGGAAGGAATCTTCTAAGGTCATTCAGTCCAGCTCCCCTGCAATGAACAGGGACACCTACAACTAGATCAGAGTGCTCAAAGCCCAGTCCAGCCTGACCTTGAATGTCTCCAAGGACAAAGCATCCACCACATCTCTGGGCAACTTGTGCCAGTGCTTGTCCAGTCTCATTATAAAAAAAAAAATTCATTTTATCTTCCCTCTTTTAGTTTGAAGCCATTTCCCCTCGTCCTATCACAACAGACCTTGCTGAAGAATCTGTCCCCTTCTTTCTTACAGCCATCTTTACACTCCCCAGCTTGTATTGACCGGGGGAGTTGCTGCAAACCGAGACCTTGCACTTGGATTTATTGAACCTCATGTGAAGTTCACCTGGGCCTACTTCTAGAGCCTGTCTAGGTCTGTCTGGATGGCATCACGTCACTTAGTCATGACGACTGCACTGCGCAACTTGGTGTCATCTGCAGCTTGCTGATGGTCTGCTTGGTCCTTCTGTCGATGTCGTTGTTGAAGATATTAAAAACACTGATCCCAGTACTGACCCTTTAGGAATGCCACTCGTCACTGATCTCCATCTGGACATTGAGCCATTGACCACCAGTCTCTAGGTACAGTCTACTCCAGTTCTTTGTCCATTGAACAGTCTACCCACCAAATCCCTGTTTTTCCAATTTGGAGTGAAGGATGTTATCGAGGACTGTGTCAAAGGCCTTACTGAAATCCATATAGCTCTTCCCTTGTCCACTGATGCAGCTATGCCATCAAGGAACATTGATTAGGCATCATCTAGGCCGTTTTGGCAGGACTTGCCCTTGGTGAAGCCATGCTGGTTGTCTCATATCACCTCTCTCTCTTCCATGTGCTTTGGCACAGCTAAGGAACATCTGCCCCATGATCTCTGCTGACACAGAGGTGAAGCTAAGAGGTTGGTAGTTCTCTGGGTCATCCTTTTCATCCATTCTGGGGGCAGTGCTGACTTCTTTGCAGTCACCAGGGACTTCACCTGACCACCATGACTTCTTCAAATGTCGTTGACAGTGACTTGGCAACTATGTCAGCGAATTCCCTCAGGCCTCTGGGATATATCTCACTGGGACCCGTAGGCATATGGATGTTCATGCTCCTCAATTGGTCTCAAACCTGATCTACAGCAGGAAGAGTGCTGTTCCCCAGTCTCCACCTTCTGACACTTCTGTTTGAGGGCTGTCTGAAGAGCAGTCACCAGTTGAAGACTGAGGCCAAAAATCAGTGCTTTCTCTGTTTGCTCCTTGGCAGTGCATTTCCTGAGTACCTTGTATTGCACGTATCTGTAATATTTTCATGTGCTCATGTTCATGAGTTTCTCTTATAAATTCACTTTCAAAACAAGTATATAGAAAACAGCCGAAGTGAACACACACTGAAAACAAAAGCACTTAGAAATTTATTTTTTTTTAGCTGGAACTTTGCTAATCTGCTTCCAAATGTCTTCGGTACATATGTGGATAGTTCTGCTCACTTCCATGGTGAGAAAAGAGGTATTCCAACTACTTAGCATCTGTACGGTCAGATTCATTGAAAAAGGCACATTCTCATTCAGACGTAGTTTTTACAAGCGTGCTCACCCTCAATGTCTAGTATGCTCTTTTCAGTCTTGAGTAATTTGGGAAAAAGAGAAAACATACTACTCACAGCAGAAGTAATATTACTTATTGACATTTGACCATTTCTGCTATTTACAATGCAGAAAAATGGTGGGAATTCATTTTTAGTGTGGACGTGTGAGCAATCCTGGAAGCTTAACTTTTCTATAAGGGAAAAGTGGAATCTGATCTCTAAAATCCCATCTGAGCACCAGCTTCCTGTTGCACTTATTTTTGCTTAATTATATAAAGCAGATAGTCAGTAATGCTTTGAAGATGATAAAGATTAATTTCTTCAGTTTTCTTCATCAAAGCAATAAGTAAAATGAGTGGATAGTTGTGAGTATGAAGTTATAATATGCTTTCTGATTACTTTGCATCTTATATCTTTTGCATACATTTAACATTTAAAAAGTAGACATTGTTCTAAAGATTACCACATAGTGGATTTTTTTTCAGCTGAAAGGAATACTGATGGCTTGAACTGGCAGCCAGCCAATTCAAATTCTCAGTGGAAATCTATAGCTGACTTTTACTTTAGTTGGAAAATGAAAATTGAAATGTAAAATGTAATTTGTTTGAATGTACAGAAAAAACAAAAACATAAGTATGTACTTTTCGTGTCAGATTTATACAGGTAAAATGACACATTACTTTCTACAGAGAATTGATGCAAAAAATGCATCATTTAGTGACAAGTTTGAACATCTTAGTTTGGAGGCTTAATTTGAAAGATGCCCACGTGAACATAATGATGTTTATCAAGGCTGAGTGCAATGCGTTACACTCGGGTTGGAGCAGTCCCAGATATGTGTACAGTTGAAGAAGAACTTATAGAGAGCAGCCCTGTCAAGAAGGACTTGGGATCCTGGTAGATGAAAAAGTTAACACAAGCCAGCAGTGTGTGCTTGCAGCCACAAGACCAACTGTATCCTGGACTGCACCAAAAGATGGATGGCAGTAGTGCAAGGGAGGGATTGTCCCTCTCTGCCCTGCCCTTGTGAGGCTACACCTGCACTGCTGCATCCAGGCCTGGAGGCCCTGGCACAGGAAGGATGCAGAGCTGTTGGAGCGGGTCCAGAGGAGGGCCTTGAAGGTGATCCGAGGGCTGGAGCACCACTCCTTTGAAGACAGGCTGAGGGAGCTGGATATGTTCAGCCTGGAGAAGAGAAGCCTCCAGGGGGATCTAATTGTGGCCTTCCAGAACTTGTAAGGAGCCTATAGGCAGAAGGGAGACCGATATTTTACACTGATCGTGACAGGACAAGGAGGAACAGCTTTTAGCTGAAAGAGAGGAGATTTAGGTTAGATGTTAGGAGGAAATTCTTTACTTAGAGGGTTGTGAGGCACTGGAACAGGCTGCCCTATCCCTGGAAGTGCTCAAGGCTGGGCTGGATGGAGCTCTTGCCAGCCTGATCTAGTAGATCACAACCCTGCCCATGGCAGAGGTTTGGAGCTCAACGATCTTTAAAGTCCCTTCCAACCTAAGCCATTCTCGATCATTAGTTGCGTTATTTTATTTTTATTTTTATTTTTTTCTTGAGAGAGAAATACTGAATGTGAAGAACAGCAAAGATTTTCATTGCAGAAGCTGCAAGATGCGTTACTGTAGGAACCGGAGGGGCCATCTTCTTATGTAAAGTTATGGCTTGAGCCATCTGTCTGTTAGAACTGTAAGAAAGGACACGTAGGTGTGGTTTAACATTGTTCAAATTTTAGAAACTTCAGTTTAATGTTCCTGTAGTAAAAAAAAAAAAAAAAAAGATTTGTTAAAGAATGGAAAGCTATTAATTTAGAACAGTTTTTATTTTCTAATTTGTAGCTAGATATTTGTTGGTGTTACCTTCCAATCTAATGAGTACTTAAATGTCTTTCTCCCTCTTCTTAGACTCCCTAACTTCAGGTGAAGAAAAATCAGTTCCCAAAGGCTTGTGATTCATGGACATATTTGGTGAATGAGAAATATCAGAGGCATTTGCTTATACTACAGCTTCTTAAAAGAATTTAATGCAAAGAGTTATCGTTAAGTTAATCAGGGTAATGCTGATATTTTAGTAACCACGTGGCAAGCAGAAACAGAAGTTACGTTCAAAAGAGTTGGGAAAGGAAGAATGAATTCCCATAATGTCATTATTTGTGGTTAGGAAAAAGAGAAGACGTTAAAATTTTGAAGGTTTTCTGCAGATACTTTCAGTGAAAATGAAATTCCAGCAGGTTCTGTAGGACTGGATTTAAATGACATGGGAGGAACGAGGCTGAGTGTACTCAGCAGTGACAAATCCAATGTTGCTTGGGAGCGTGTGACGCTTCTCCCTGGTTTTCACCTGTCACATCATTTGGGAGCAATAAGGTTTTAGGTTCTTTCCTGTTAAACTGCATGTTTGTTAAGGCCAGTGAAGCTACCTACCGACTTAGCATGTACACACACATAAAGGCCAACTTTATAAACTATGTCAAACTTTAATTAAAACAGTAAATAGCTACTGCAGGACGGATGTTCATGAGACTTTCTGTAATAAACTGTTTGACAAGAAGGTAGGGAGGCTTTCAGCACTGTCAACAGTATTAATTCAATTAATGCACATAGTCATGCAGCTTTTAATACTGTTTTTGCCTCTAGTGTATTTACAGCCTCTCTATATTGATCGTCTTATAAATGCAGTTCAGGATATATTTTATCTTCTGCAGTGCATAGAATTAGATTTTACTAGTTGTACGAGTAAATAATACCAATTTGTCAGATAAATATTTTTCCATTCCAAATTCTTCAGGTTTTATGCGGCTATTATGTAAGCCCTGGAGCTGTATATGAATACCACATGTAAAACGGAGCTGTCTTAAGGGGTAGGGGAGGATGCTATTGAGTACAGTGTGAGCGACTGAGCTGCTCGTGTGTTGTGACAAATCTTCACATAACTAGTACAGGGAGATGCCCCGCCCAGAGCAGTGCGCCATTATTATATAGTCTGTTTATAAAACACTGCTAAAGAAGAAGTGTCAGTCAATCACGAGAGTGGTGACATAAGTACTGAAATGACTGGGTTGAATATACGTGCTGTGGGGTGCTGAATGTGTCTGAGAAGTAGATGGGGAGGAGTCACCTGGAGAAGGAGCTCCAAGCCTCCTGGATGTGACACAAGTAGGATATTTTATGGTTGTGTGCCTATCTAAATTCATTACTTAAAAATCATTTGGTATATTTTGTTTAACAACTCGTCTAATTTTTTCCAGACCTCTTCTTCGTAGATAGAATCATGGAGTCATAGAATCGCTCAGGTTGGAAAAGACCTTAAAGATCATCAAGTCCAACTGCACATTGTACCTAAAATTGTGGATACATATATGGTTTGTTGTTTTGTTTTGTTTTTCGCTGAGAGAGTGATGGCTTGGAGTGATGACGTTGGAACAAATACTTTTCCTTCCCACCAACAGCTTCTCTAAAATTCATGTTTACAGAAGACAGAGAGTTAAATCAAAGCTGTTGAAAAGTGTGAACATTTCACAATCAATTGTGTCAAGGCTACTTTCTTAGAATTATAACAGATAGATCAAGATGTACAGCATATGAGATGTTCCTTGCATTGCACAAGTGAATTCAAGGCTTGACGAGAATGCTGACATGTTCTGTTACTAAAGGAATGTTAACAAACAGGCAATATTGTGCTCCGTGGTTGTCTGAGTGCACTGTAACTATTGAGCAGAGCAATTTCAGACTTCTCATGGGTCAGGTAAAGGAGTTGTGAAGAAGCTGATTCTGGCATCAGCTGTGGTATTTATCCTTCCTTCCATTAACTCATTTTACATGAGCTATCAAAAGTTATTAAATGCTCTACAAATTATTGTTTTGCATTTGTATTTTCTGGAATTGTATTTTCTGGTTATAATTGCTATATAGCAACTGATAGCTAGATGGAAACAAACTGTTTAAAGCAATTTTATAAAACATTTGGTGGAAGGATGTAAATAACAGGCTAGCTTTAATAACATACAACGCGACTGTAAGAAATGAGCGGTGTCTTGGTAACAAGACACAGTAACAAGTGGTTATTGCATTAGCCTTTCACCTTTTGAGATTTGAATTTAAGACCTGGTTGAGGCTACAGTTAATGAAGTGGAGTAGGTTCATGCATTTTGCTTGGTGCAATTATGAGCATTTGCTCTGAAAGGTCTCAGGCTGGGCTAGCAGAAGTATTGCAGGTCAGTGCTTAGTTGCCAGAGCTGCATTGAGAACCTTACAGAATGCTGCCTTCTCTTGTCAGTTTTCTCCCTTGGTACATTTGTAATCAGCAAGCTAACAAAAAGAAGTAAAATGAAAGAGCCCAAGGAAAGGCATTAGAATTTGCTGTTGCTCCAATCGGAAGCCACTGCTTGTGTGTTGGGTACACAGCCAGCACGTGACTGATGGGGACTGATGGGGAAGCTCCTTCCAAAGACTGTGATCTCCACATAGCGCAGTGATACACAGCTGGGGCTGAGCACAATAAGTGCACAATGGAGATTTTGCTCAGAATTCACTTGTCATTATGACACACCATAAAAAAAGTTAACCCAATTAAAAATACATCTCTTTAGACAATTGTTCGAAAAGCTTTGCGTGAAAGGAAAGAGATTGTTTCAGAAATAGTTTTCCAAACTAGAAGCTAGTTTGTGTTGCCGGAGTTAGATGCTCAGTGGTAATGGATTAAGCCTCAAGGAAAGAAATAGAGAAAGAAAAACCTGGTTTAGTGGCAGGATATCTGTTGGTAGTGGGTTTGATGTTTCATCTTGTGGTTTCTGAGATGTTGTTTTGCACAGAGGCCGTGTTCTTGTGGTTTCTCAGAGGAATCCTTGGTTAAAGCTCATCGCGGTGTGGCTGAGGCTGCCCTCGGGCTGCACGGCAGGACTGCCACGAGCGGGGAGCTGTGGGGTGGGCCGGGTACATGGCTGGGCACTGGGCCACAGCTGCTGTGCTCCATAACTGGCAATGCTGCTAGAATACAGTGCTGTTACAGGCACCTTCCTAATAGCTGCAAACAGTAAGGATGCTATGTGGCTGCTCTGTGAAACTTCCTCCTGCGGCACGAAGGGTATCTGCTCTCTGATCCACGTGCTTGAAGCGTTCGTTGTCAGCTGGCACATTGCTGAGCGGGGTCCAGGTGCTGGCGCCAGTACCAGAGGAGCCTGCACACGCTCAGGGCCGTTCAGCGTGCCCAGCAGCCCCACGCCCGCCAAGGCTCTGCTTTCAAACATGAGTAATTGATGAATTGTATGCAATATGCAAATGGGAATGCATAAATCTCCTGAATGACAGCTTAATTTATGTGAGCTTTTAAGAATGTGGGATTAGATTTTAATTAAATATCTTCAAAGGCACCCTGACTTACTCAGTTTTTTGGCTGCTGTGTCTATGAGAGTTTAGGAAGGGACAAAATTCTAATTTTAAATATATTATTTAGTGTTACTCTAATGAGTTGTTGTTAAACAAAAGCTGTGTGTGTTGATGTGTATATTTCAGGCAGTCTGTTGGATAAATGTAACAATGATTATCAAAGTGCTGTGCTATTTGCCTGAGTTAAAATAATTAGTGCAACTCGTCCACTTGTTCTTTTATGCTTAGCTTGAGCAAGTGTCCAAGTGAAGGTTGGTGTAAATGCTTTGTTAAATATTTCAAATTCCAAAAGTACCTTGAAGTGCTAAAACTAAGTACTTGCATTTTAACAGTTAGTTGTTACTGCAAGCCTGATGGATGAATTGCTCTTTCAGGGCAAATAGAGCTAAACCCCTAAACCAGTTTGGAGGGGATAGCTATAAGTGTGGGGCACTTTGCAGAGCTAGAGCATGAGTAGCAGATGCCAAATGACACTGTCCTGCCCTGGATCCAGCAAGTGACTTCAGCAGTGGCTGAAGGTGCACAAGACGAGCAGTGCAGCAGAAGTCAGCAGAACTGCAGATGGAGTTATCCAAGATTGTGTCTCAGTGTTCTGCAGGATCCAGATAGTCAGTCTTGAAGAAGCAAAACCAGTGTGATGGGTAAGGATGAAAGAAGAGAGCAAGAGATTTTTGCCTGGAATTTAAATGTGCGTAGAAGTCATATTCAGAGCTGAAAAGTGCCATTGACTTAAAATTATTTTATAGAAGAGGCAGTCAAGCTAAGCAAAATAGCTGCTCCTTCCACCTTGATCAGCTGTCTAAAATGATAGAGCAAAAAATGATGTTACTCGTTCTCAAGAGCTTTCATTTTAAAAAGGAAAGATGTAAATAGCAAACGTCAGCATGAATTATTAGAATTGTGTCCTGAAACACTGCTCAAAAGAGCTAAAAATCTTGGTGTTTTTAATTGACATTCTGCTAAACAGTTTAAAAAAATATTTTGTTTTTCTCGGCACTGGAATCTATTTCTGAATTAAACACGTTCTTTAAGAATGCTGTTAAGCACGTGGTGGTGGTAAGGCCTGGTAGCACTATAGAAAGCAGAGTACGAGAGGAAGGCAGCACATCTGTTGCAGCTGGGAAGTTTTCTGTTGTGCGTTGGTCAAGTACCACTGAGGTACTTTTTGTTGGAAATAACTTCAGTTTTAGCTACATACTTCTAATTTCTGCTCCCCGTGTAATACAGCTTTAAAACAGGCCGCTTTTCTAAATTGTGCACGACGTGGAAGCATGCTGTGTTTTATGGGTTTTGGCACAAGTACTTAGCTGCAGCCTTTGGTGTTAACTGTGTTCATTTAGTTCCTGTGTTTTGTGTGTGGCAGTTGGAATGATGTTTTGTTATCAGTATTAGAGCTTACTATCTGAAAGTATGGGCTGTTGTGTAAACCACGATAACAGATGAAAGAACAAATTTATGGTTGCATAATTATGATATATTTTTCATGCCAAAAAGTAAGTAAATTCTCTGTATATGCTGCTTTTTCAGTATTGAGACTCAGGAACTACGGTTGTTTTTTAAATAGGGGTCCAGTGACTGCATGCGACAGTGAGAGAGATTTCTGAGGTTCAACAAAGCAATATTTCTGGTACCACATGAAGATCTCTTCTTTAAAAAAAAAAAAAAATGCATTGATGAAAAATGCCCCCCTCGCAGGGGACCAGAAGCACACTTGGAAAGAGTCCGAGAGTTTGAGGAGCACTTGCACCATGTGGTTTAAGCCCTATATAAACCATTTTAAAAAGTTTTGTCTGCTTTTGGTTTGTATCACACAGAATCAAACAGAATTATTAAGATTGGAAAAGACCTCCAACATCATCCAATCCAACCATCTCCACCAACCACCAATATTTTTCCACTAACCTGTGCCCCTCAGCACAACATCTAAACGCTTCTTGAGCCCCTCCAGGGACGGTGACTCAACCACTTCCCTGGGCAGCCTGTTTAGCGACCTCTCTTTTGGAGAAGTTTTTGCTGATATCCATCTCGAACCTTCCCTGGTGCACCTGGAGGCCATCCCCTCTCATCCTGCTGCTATTACATGGGAGAAGAGGCCGGCCCTCATCTCAACCACAACCTCCTTTCAGGCAGTTGTAGAGATCAATAAGGTTTCCCCTGAGCCTCCTCTTCTCCAGATCAAACAATCCCAGTTCCCTCAGCCACTCCCTATCAGACCTGTGTTCCAGACCCTTCACAGCTTCGTTGTCATTTTCTGGAGATGCAAAATTAAAAACGAAGTGCTTTCTACTTATTTTAGGAAAGCATGTGCTAAGAAATGAAACTAGGAAAAATTCTTAAGGCTTCATAATTTTTCTTCTTTCTTTTTCCTAGTAAATGTGTCCATCCAATGGCAACGAAAATCAATGAGTAAATAAACACAATGGGAACATGCTTACCAAGCACCAAACTTTGAGATTTTATGAAAAAAAAAGGGGCTTGCAATGAATTACTGAAGAAATGTTCTTGTACATTTTCCCTTGAGAATCCAGTAGTGCAACCTCAGCAGAATTTCGTCCCAGACACATTTTATGTGATTTGAAAATAAATGGCTTCTGATACATTTGAAAAAGAATCAAGTTGTGTATTTTACACTTCTTTTAGTGTCAGTTAGTCCTGGTGGAGTAATGCTTTAGAATAACTGTGCTCTTTTAAGTATCACTGGAAAATTACCTTTTTAGTTAGCGAAGGAATTTATTCTGTTGTTAATATTTGCTTAAGGGAAGGCTTTGCAATCAAAGGTATGAAGCAGTAGAGAGCAGTACTGAAGGAGAAATCGGGAAGTGTTCTAGCACTGCTGTTCTCAGAAGGGTCTGAGAAGGAGAATCAAGTTCGCTGTGCATGTTCCAGAATCCTGTCCTGCGCAGATCTCTGTGCTGTGCAGGTTTTAAAACTAAATACCTTATCAGGTTTGCTGAAATCTCTGGGAAGGCTATTTTTCAAGCTTGTGTAATAGGGGCAGCAAAATCTTAACACCTTCATTTCACTTTCCCAGATCAGCCCTGGAAGCACCCTGCAGGGTACTTGGGCCATTCTCTGCTTTCAGAGCATTTCTGATTTTAAAAGTTACGTTAATGTTTCAGTGGTACTGGACCTGTGCAATAGGAAGGTTGCACTATTTTTTGCCGATACCTTCCAGATTTGCTTAGGTTCATTCTTTTAATTTGAACATTGTTTTTTCATCTCCTATTTACCACGTAGTTAGAGTACAGAAATGTAATTCTAAATCTTTCATTTTGAATCTCCTCTTAATCGTTTTGATTGCTGTGTTTTGAATTCCCTCTGGCTTCATAGTATCTTTCTTGTAACGAGGTTGCTTAGAAATACACGTGCAGTTCCAGACATAACCATACAACAGTCGATGAGTTTGGGCAATTTCTTCTGTCTCTGACATGATGCTTCCAGGCATGCAGCCCAGCATAAAGTTGGATGTTCTCCTTGTTGTGTCACATCTGCCTAATTCGCAGTCTCTTACAATACCTGGATGTCCCTCAGCATATTAACATTACAGATGTTGCCTCTCTTTTAGAGAGCTGCGTTTTCATTAATTCTGCTTTTTCTAAAAAAAAAAAAAAAAAAACAAAAAATTGCCTCTCTTTTAGAGAGCTGCGTTTTCATTAATTCTGCTTTTTCTAAAAAAAAAAAAACAAAAACAAAAACAAAAACCAAAAACAAACCTTCAGTGTTTTTTTAAGGTTTTTGTTCATTCGTGTCTCTCTGGAAGCATCTGCAGTAGTTCCATTTTCCTGTCAGTGCCATTTCTTCTATGACGTTTTGTTCGAAGTTCTCTGCTTTCCATGGGGGTTGTTTGTGATGGTGTTAGATCAGGTTAGAGCCAGATCAGTTCGTTGCTGAACCTTCAGTGTAGCTCCTCTCTGTGACATCATTCAGTCCAATTGACTCCACTGAAGCTCACAACAATACTAACTGTTTACTGAAGCAAGACGCTCCTATTAGATGTTGTTTTTTTTAAAAAAATATTGTCTACACTGACTGCATCTTCTTTTTTTTCCCGTGTATCAATTAATTCCACAAGGCTTTCTATATAGAAGCATTTTATTCTGCTTGATGGCAGTGCAGCTGTGTGATGTCATCGGCCTGAGATTGTTCTCTTTTCATTTATCAGAAGCAGAAGTTACTTCTCCAGGTAATTTCCTACTGCCTCCCTAGGCTGGATGTGCTAGCCATGAACACAGAGTTCATGCTGCTTTATCTGAACTTCTTAAAAACTACTTTTCTCAGTAAAAATGATTTTTAAAATTAGGAAGAAGCACTCACTGTCCTGTAAACTAATTACACTGCTTTGACTAAAATGCTTGTATTAAAAAGAAAAAGCATTTAAATTTACTAATTTTGAACTAAAATGGGCATCTTCTGACATCGAAACACTTACTAACAAAGTTGTATCTTAGAAGTCAGTTCATTAGGATGAGAATTTTTCTCACCAACACAAGCAAATAGACGAGTTCACTGAAAGAAATGTTTTGTATAAACCAGCCAGCATAACACAGGCCGGCAATATGTTCTGTACTTACCACCTTTTAAACTGTCAGCAGTCCTCAAATTTCAGCTATAAGCAATAGCTGTGTGTTTAATTTATTCTTGCAGCAAATACGGTAGTAGTAATGATAGTCATGTGATACACAGTCATTTCACTTGTAGAGGTCGAAGTATTTTCTAGAGCTCGGTGTCATTACAGACAGAGAAACAAAGTCCATCAGGGTGGAAATGACCCTGATCTGCAGGTTGAAATGGTAACTGTGAATCCCTCGAGTTTGCCACCTGCAGAGAGATCCTAAAGTCCAACCAATTGTACTTCTGATAACTGCACGCTCTCAAAGAGGCCAGATACCAGCTTGGATCCCTCCTGTGGTCCTGGACCGTTCTGCTGTGGAAAGGACTTTCAGAAGCGTGTACAGATGGGTGAGGTGCAGTGCCCAAGGAGCACCCGCTTTTTGCACTCTGTAGGGAAACTGATGTTACGTTTACAAAACTCTGCAGAGGAAAAAACGATCAACAAGTATGCAGCCTAAATTTAAAAAGGAAATAGTTTTGGAAGAAGTTTGCAGGATATAGGAAATGGAAAGAATAAATGTTTTCATTCAGTTTCCTGTTTAGATGTATGGATAGATTTGACTTCAAATAGATGAGCCACACAGAAGTTTAGTTTATAAGGGTCAGATGGTAACAGTTCTGTTTAATCCTTGATTTACATTAACTTACAGGAAAATTAATGATTTTAAACAGGCATCAAAGTGAGGCTGCTTTTTACATTGCTCTAACTTTGTTTGACGAACAATTGTTTCCTTCATCCGTCTTCTACAAAGTTAGTGGTTGTGTTTTAGTTAAACTACTCATTTAGCCTTCAGGCACAGCTTATTATGAGTTGCTTTTAAATGAACATTAGCCCCTTAAGAGTGCAAACTCTTTGACAGCTCTTTTAGATTCTTGCGCTTACCTGAGCATTTCACAGAACCACTCTTCACAACTGCACACGTTATAATTTACGCATTAAAGCTGCAAGTTTTCACCTTAGGTCTGTTACCAAGAATAATCTTTCAAAATCTTTTTGCAAGAATATAATTATAAATGTGCAATTAACAGCAAAAGAAAGGTCTTAAGAAAACTGTAAGAGTAATTTGGCCTATTTTAATGCCTCAGCCAGATGGTGGTTTAAAGAATGGGATTTAAAGAAGATAAAAAGTCACATTTTCAGTCTTGAATGTTTTATGAAGTGTAAAATTTGAAGCACAGAAGTGAGTGTGTTACAGGTCTAACCGTCAGAGGTGCTCTTTTCTTTGGCTGCTGGACAGACAAAGGAGTTGTAAACATAATTACTGATACGCATCTGTACAAAAGCATGGAGATACCATGTGAAGAAAGAGCTATTTGTTGCTTTTTTTTCCCATGAACTGATCGCATCCAGTGCCTGATTTTCCCCATGGATAAATAATGTGCTCATTTTTGTCTTTTGTTACGACTTAAATTTGTACAGTCTAATCCTGGAGTCTCTTCCTTTAAAAATACAGGTGCTTCCCTTTTACTAATTAAACATGAGTTCTTTGTAATTGTTGACTTTCTTAAATTGGTGTAATCAGCTTGGCCTAAATGTCTGACAGAATTTCCAACTTAGCTTTATTCCAGAAAACACAAAGGTATTTTTTTTAAGTGGTAGAAAAATTACATAAGAAGTTTCTGCCATTTAAAAATGAACCAGCTGCATTGTTTGACACCAAGGCCATAGTGCTATAAAGTGTCTGCTTGGAAATAATTAATTCAAGAGAATTACCAAATATCACACAATAAATTGTCAAATTTGATAATAAACTCAACTGCTTAACTTAATTCCGCAGTGATGGTCATCTGGGCTGCTAATGTTCACATAATTTAAATCACATGTTTCCCTGCTACCAGTTTCTCTCACTTTGGATTAACATTTCTTCCCTCAAAGTTTCAGAGTTTCAAGGTTTTTTTTAATTAATCAATTTCAGAAGATAATAGCTATCTTTGCTCCAAAAGATAAAAAGAAAACAAAGTAGTATCAGCAGCTTTGTGAAACACAAATTTAGAGTCATGCTATTTCAAGAGATGGATAAAGATAGCCAAGTTTACGAAGTCAGATTTGTTACTCTTCTGCAAATAGTCTGGCTGTAAAATCTGAGACCAAAGACTGCCTGTGGAGTTCCTTAGGGAATTACCTGCCCTTAGGGGTACAGTTGTCCCTTCCCATTTGACCATCTCTGTTCAGCCTTCCCAGCACCCTGGCATAGGGTTATGTCCAGTTATAGGTTGCATACAGTAAGAAAGAGTTCCTACTTACAGTGCGTTACTCACAGGAAACAGACGCTCAGTAAGTTTTGGTGTGCTGCTGTGAGCTGGCTTTGCAGAGAGTTGGTACATGCTCTGATTGTTCCTTTGTTAAAGCTGCACGGATAGCTGATAGCTTGAATATTTCTTGCACACACATGTGAGGTACGCAGTGTTCCTAAGCTCTAGCAGCAGTATTTGGCGTCTTGCTCTATAAGGGCAGGTGGGTTGCTTGCTTTTGTTTTTGTTCTTTGTTTGCATGGTGGTAGCCATAAAAAGAGGGCAAGCTCAGGGTAACTTTGAAGTACATGCCTGTGCAGTCCCAGTGCAAAGGGTGCATCTGGATCTTCAGCTGTCTTGGTGCCCAGTGGTTCTTATGCTAGTTTGGTTGTGCAAGATGCAGTCCCACCCAATTTAAATATTTCTGAAGAATCCTCTCCGCTGTTTGGTGATGTAGTTGTTCCATGAGTCCTTTAGAAAAATACTGCTTCCTAAATGTGCAATATAATCAGTGTGAAAGGTGTATTGCTATTTTTTTCTCCAATAACTGGATGAAGTATATAAAGCCCATCGCTTTTGGAAATAGCTCTCATGCATGGGGCAGTAGTATGCAAGCATTTTCTTAAAGGCATGATGATAAGGAAGATGCTAGAGCAGGAATTTCCTCCCACTGCCAAAGGAAGATCTACTGTAGAACACAGAGAAGGGAAATGTAGAGGAGCTTTTGAGGTCCAAATAATCAGCACTTCATTGTATGCTTTTAGCAGAAAATTTGACAAGAGTTCTGTCTTAATACAGTGTCTCCATAATTCCTACTTTGTTTTTCTGTAGTTCACCAGATTTCAGTTAATAAGCATGTTGGAAGAGAGAGGGAAGACAAGCCTTGGAACCCTGGAACTGGCACTTGTCAAACATGCAGCATCAAAACAACATTTAGCATGTCGGAACTGTCACCTTCTGAAAAAAAAAGCTGTTTTTCTTGGTTTTGTAGTTAATGAAATGATAGTTGTATTCATCTGCGTCTTCGCTGTGTGAAATCTGTGCATCTCTGGGACTGGTCCTGTGGAAGAGGATAAACTTACTCTGCTCAGCAGGATAAATGATTACAGTGTTAAAGCATGATCCCACTTGCATTGAAAGAAAAAGGATTCTTTTAATGATTTTAAGTGCAGCAAGATAGGGCTTAAATGAATTTGGCCCTGGACCAGAAAATCTTCTTTTGTTGATGTTAAAACACTGGCCACAGCAGTGATTACAACTAATGAATACAAAAGAGGCTTTATTTATACTGTACTTTTTCTTTCATGTTTCCAATAAAAAAAATAAATGTCTTATTAGAAAAGAAAAATTTTACTTGATTTGCTCTGCATACTGGGAGGCATTAAGTATTTGCTTTTTATTAGGGGAAATGTGTCACTTGCATTTAACTCAGATAAAAACAAATGAAGATAGAACTAATTTAATTTTAGAATATTTTTTTATTTGTTCAACAACTGTTGTTTTAAAATGGATAGCATGCTGAGAAAGAAACAAAGCCACTCCAACAAAGCAGGAAATCAATAACCACAAGAAAGCCTAAAGAAAATGAATGCATACAGTGTGAGCAAGTGACACAAATTTTTTTCTGGTGTAAGAATGTTAATAATAGAAGGCATATGGAGTGGATGAAAAGCATGATAGAAATACACACGGAAAAGATGTGCTCCCTATTTCTATTTATAAATAATGACCTCTGTGTTGCAGTATTTAAACTTGGAAGGGGCTAGATGGTGGTTTCCCCACCCCCTAGGCCTAGGTAAATATTTATGCTTGCAAAATTTAGTAGGCTGGCAGTCATGGAAACGTATGTCTTTCATTTATCCCCAGGAAATCTGGTTACAAACACTCTTTTGCTAGAAATCTTTTAGTCTTTTTCAACAGCTTTAAAAAAAAACTTTTTCACTAAAAAGCAGTGAGTTGAGCAGATGATGTATTCTGGGCGATTCTACTCAAGTCAGTAGCAAGGCTGTATTTGCCTCTGGTAGGGATGGGACTGTACTTATACAGTTTGTTGCCATACAAACCAACACACATTTTGTATTTTCTGTCTTCTGGAAGCCAAGTAAAATGTTGTTTGTTCACGCAGAGGGGCAAGGAAGTGGATGCCGGTAGGTTAGCACAGCGCATACTTTTGGGCAGAGGCAAACTGTTCAGTCTGAAGGGAGGTCTTTTTAAAAACCCGGCAGCAGGTATGACTTCTCTGATAAACCATTGTATCTAATCTAGGAAATATTTTATTGCAGGAAATCTCTGAACCTGTGAATAACTCGTGTGGTTTCTTAGTGCCCTGGACTTACTTTGGCACTAACTTTTTCTGTTCTGGGTTTCTTACAGTGTTTCTCATCACTTACAGCAGAGCGTAGCTGATGCCAGAAGGTACATTTACAAAGTAATGTTGCATTTCTCTGTCAGTGGCAAGGCCCTTTGGTTTAGATATGCCTCTGTCAGCCCACCTGGGAGAAAGAGTAAAAACTCCTGCTGGAACAGAGGGAATGTTGCTAGGAAGGAAAGGAGAGAGGTGCTGTGACACTGGGAGAGAGCACAGTGTGCTGCTCGCAGAGGACAGGTCGGAATTGGTGGCTGTGCGTGCCTGGTTTGGTACCCGGCTGAGTTACTGGTTCTGAACGCGCTCCTTTCTTACAGCGAGCCTGGGGCTGGCCCGGTTTCGAATGGGCCTGCAGCACAGCCAGCACAGCCAGCCCAGCCGTCTGCTGTTAGGTGGGGTTTCAGGTCTGAGTTTGTGGGTGTGCATGTGTGCAAAATACAGTAAATTTCCAGAAAAAAATGATTACAGCTGCTTCCCTTAAAATAATTGCTGCTTAAAATTTTTAAAGGATAAATGCAGATCTTTTCTTTTGAGTTGTTTTTGTTGGCATTGTGTGTCTGAATGTCGCCGACACAAGCAGGAGCATTTCTGCACACCTAAGTGATAGCATCCACAGTGGACAAGCTGTGAGATTTATCTGTTCTCTCAGACATCCAGTTCTTCTGCCATCTAAGCCTGCTTTGTAAATAAGACTCATCTAGAAAAGTGTTTGATGTGGAACGAATCCTGACGAAACGTGACCTTCGAATTTACCACCGAAAATGTTAAGACATGATTTGTTCAGCGTGAGGAGAGAATTTGTATGGAGCGCGTTCTTCAAAGTGGGGGAAAAGGTGAGAAAATATCCAATGACTGAAAAGGCCTTAAACTGAAAACCATATGGTCCTCCAAAGCAGTGCTGGGGTTAGTCCTGGAAGTGCAAGCCTGGGTCTGGGTTTTGTGCTCCAGAAGGATCAGGATTTTTGTAGTGCTGAGGAGAAGAGTCTCTGAAAACAAAAACAGAGATGTGGTAAAGGGTTGGCTGGAACCCCACTGGGTGGGGGTTACCCCGGTGCTGGTCCTCCTTGCCACAGGGCTGCCACCAAAATGGCTTCTCCAGGTGCATGGAGGAGCATGAGGTGAGGTGGCTTTGTGCTGACAGGAGTTCATTAAGTAGCAAGCCCTATTGTGCACATGTGTACCTGAAAAGGTACACTTGCTTGTCTGGTATTTTCCCTGTGGGACCTTGCTAGATTTATCTGCTCTTCGGGAGGCATTTCCTCAGCTGCAGGGCCTTGCTGGCAGGCAGGGTGTCAGTGCACAGGGCCATCTGTAGTGGCATCTTAGGGTAACGGAGATTCTAAAAATAAATCTAATGCAAATTTTGAAAGAAATTTTTCTGCCTTTTCTGTATTTCATGGTCCTAAAGCTTTGCACTTTGTTGTTTAAAAATAATTTTGTGATTTTGCATTAGAAATATTTACGTTATCTATCTCAATAGCTGGCAAGTTAACTCAGTACTAACCATCCCAAAATCTGGAAGGGTAAAGGTGAAACAGTCCACACTGCTAACCTATACTGCCTGTTCAATTCCATACTATTCATGACCACCACCCAACTAAAGAGTACTTTCCATGTTGTGAAGGTTAACAGGCAGGTGATTCCTTCTGGATACGTCACAGATGCTCATTTTGATTGCTGTGAACAAACCTTTTCAGCGTGGATGTAGGTGCAAGGGACTGTTTCTGTCTTCTTTCATTTGTTATCCTTGGAAAAATAAATTTCTGTTCTCTAACCCTAAATTTTGGAGATTCCTTGCAAAATTCTGAACGCACTGAACTTTGTAATGCAGAGATCAAAATCAGTTAAAGCAAGAGTAGTTTCCCATTGCATTGAAGCTGAATTACTATGAAAACGTGCCGCCTTGTTATAATATAGCACTGTGACAGCATTAGCTATCATCTCCTGTGGGTTGTTTGTAACAGAGTGCTGTAAATATGTCAAGTGCTTGCTATTAGGTTTTTGTCTATAGATAATAGGCTTAAACAGTCACATTTTTTACAAGTTTTATTGAATTGAATCTCATGGAGATGCAGCTCCGTGGAAAACAGCTATATTTCAAAACCCTTTCTTTACAGTAATGTTCTCCTAAATTGGCATTGAATTCAGATACAGGTCAAAAATAAAACTTGTAAGGATGTAATATACTTCAGACATATATGAAAAATCATGAGGATGTGTAATAGATGATGATTCCTTCTTTTGAGAGTATCCATGCAAATGTTTTAGAAGTATGTATGTGGAAACTGTAAAAGAGTGCTTGAAAAAATTGGTGGTAAATTAAGTGAAATGAAAGCAGATTTATAGCTCAGTGTAATGGCACTAGGTTGGACTGTACGCTACAATATATGTGATGTAAAGCTACAATAAGGAAAGTGAGTTTCCTCTTGCCTTTCTTCATTCACTGTTCAATACTTTTTTTTTTCCTCTTTGAGGTAAATTCTGGCGTTTTTATGCAGATAATTTTCTCATTCTGGTATTTTCTTTGTAGGTGAGATTGAGACTATTCGTTGTCACCACGCTGTCCTCACACGTTGCTGATCCCAAGCGACAGTTCATGATTCAGTCCCACGGTCCTGATTTTGGGATCTGTGTCTTCCAGGAGTGATGGCTGGGCGATGTCCTCTGCCCAGGGCAGAGCTTGCTGACAGCCCAGAAATTGAGCTGTCAGTTGGGGAAGGAAGCCCATCAGGCTCTGAACAAATACACAGTGAATAGAGGCTGGTAGCAGAGACCTATGTGGTCCTGCCTGTGTACTGGATTTGAGGGTTTCTGAAAGAGGATTGCTAACATTTCTTGTGGCTTTTTGGAGAAGGTTATCCATTAAGGGCTTGGCTGTATCTATGTCTTTACCGACATAAACTGTTGCCTGGTTGGAGTGGAGCTGTGTTTGCTCCTATGCTGCTCTCAGTGCCTGCCTTCACATCTGTTTACATCAGTCCTTAGCTTCTAAGTTGCAGGTGAAAAAATCCTAAATATTCTTTTAAGTGGGCTTCCTTTTACAGAACGAAAATTGCATACTAATAATACCCGTGATCTCCAGTGTTTCACAGATTTCACTGGATTCAAAACACAGCAGTACTATCTGAGTAGCTGAGCTGAAGCTTGCAGAGTTCATCACATGCTTGGCAGTATCTCTGGGGTATCTGGCACGTTCACGCTGAGTTAGGTGGACGTCTTGGGTGAGTATTGTTGTGAAACACATCTGTAAGTTAAATCTGTGGTCCTGGTGATGTGGTATATGGCATGATTCCAGCACAGACAGGCACACTCCTGCTAGCTTTAGTCCAGCGAGAGAGTATGACAGCAACAAAGAACCAACAGCAGGAACTTTGCCACACTGAGTGTGATCTCAAGTTGCTAAATGAACTGTAGTTTATCCATGCCACTGCATCTTGACTGATACATGTACTGATTTAATTTATTTATATTAAGTTAGTGGGGGTATATATTCACAAGCTGTAGTAATGCTTTCAATTTCATTACTGACATACCCTTAAATTGAAATGGTGCAGTGCGTTACTTAGGCCTTCTATCTTGTGTACAGCGTGAATCAACAGAATTCTGAAATTTGATGATGTGACAAGTGTTACTTGACAGGAAAAAATAGCAAGAATGTTGAGACACTTCTTATGTCTTCAGGAAGCATGGTTTTAGAAAACCAAGATTTAAAAAGAGATTGTAAAATGAAACATAGAAAACATTAGAATTTTATGTATTTTCATGATTTCAGGGTCACGTTATGTGAACATTTGGGGTTAGAAGAACTGTAACTAGGTCAAGTAAATGAAGTATAAAATAGCTTCACAGTTATACTTTCTGTCAGGTGAGTAGTCAACTCTTAGATTGTCTGTTCCATCACCTTTCTCTCTTTGACAAAGAAAAAAATTAATGAATCTTTATCAAGAAAATGTCAACACTGGTATTAATAATTGGAGATATATTTGAACTCCATTGTGAAAAATGTGGAAACCAAGAACTTGCTGTGGGCTAAAAAGGGAGGATAAAGCAGAGCGCTCTGCATCTCCTCTCCCCAGGTAGGTGGATTTCTCGGGCTTGCCAAGGAAGGCAGGTCTCCCAGGAGGGACTGGGTGCAACTTTGCATCTATGAAATAAATAGATCGGCATATTTTAGAGCATGTTGGAATATGGAGTTTCTCTGCTCTTGAGAAGATCCTCTGGTGAGCACAAATCTATCTTTATGTGTGAAAACATCACAACGGCAAAACATGACAAGTCCTCAGAAATTTGAAGTGTGTCTGTTAACCAGGAAAATGTAAGGGGTTTTCCATGTCTGTTGAGTAGATGACAAAAAGTACCTTGCTTGAATTAAATCAAGGAAAACTAGGTTAGATGTCACCATCCTCTCCCCCACAAACCTGACAGGAAGGCTGGCCTGAGCACTGCTGTAGGTTGCCTGGGGATGTCATGAAGTCTCCAGCGCCGAGGGTTTTCAGAGACAGGCTGGACTAGTATTTGTCAGGAATGATTTCATTGCTCGTGATTCTGCCTTGGGGCAGAGGTAGAGAGAGCAGGTGACCTCCTGAGGCCGATTCCGGCTTTACGTGTCGTTGAGTGAACCCAGCAAGCCAACACCCCAGAGACTGGGGCCGCTTCTCTGGCATTTTGCTGTTGCTTCTTATTCTGGAGAGTTTGATGGCTTCTTGTACATTGCTGTAGAGCACTGGGGTAACTGCTGACCTGATGTATTCAGCAAAATAATGGTATCCAGCTGGATGGGTGGTGCTTTTGTTTGTTGAAGGATGGGAATGGAACTGGTACCAGAATGAAGGAAGAGCTTTATTAGACAGATGGTGAATTGCTGTGTGGCTGAGAGGCCGTCAGCCCCTGAGTGCAAGAACTTACTGCAGTCAATTCAGGAGAGGAACTGTGTGTGGACCTTCAGACAGACTTGGTGATACACACTTCAGCTCCTCTGCGTCACTGCTGTCTATGCTGGTGGGTCCTGAACGAAGGGAAGTCACTGACACTGAAATGCTGGGCAGAAAGATTTCTCCAGGTCCGGAGTACTTGATGTGATGCAGCAGTTCTCTCCTCAGGCTGCTCCTTTTCCCTGCCTGCAGTTTGGAGTTGGACACATGTTGGAGTTGTTGGGCCTCTGTGGGCTCGGAGCTGGGGTTCACGGAACCTGTGAGAAGAGAACTGTGCTGAGTGGCCACACTGATGGGGCTCGGCTGACGCAAATGCTTCCTGGCATAGCTGCACATACAGCAGATGTCAGAGAGGATGTTTCCGAGCTAACTGATGCACTCCTTGACAGGGGAATTATATGCGATATTATTCGGATCTATGTAGGGCTTTCTCTAACCTGTGATTTTTAGGAAGGACACAATGGTACTGTGCTGCTTCACATTTTTAATGGTAAAGCTGATAAAAAGTATTCACTTTAATCCCACCTCTGAAGAATTCAGTGGTGTTAAGCAGTCCTTTTTGTTGTAACAGTAACACCAATTCATAATGACAGAACAACGGTTCAGATTCATGTATGCAGCTTTAGGAATATAGTTCCACTGACATTTTTACCGAGGCTGATATTCAGGACCTTCCTCATTGAAAAAGCCTGGAGAATGGAGAGGGAAGACTTTGTTTGGAGGTCAGAGCTTTCCTCTGCAATTTCCTTCTGCCGGCTGCGGGGAGGAGGGAGCACTCTTAGCCCCGTGGAAGATGAGCCGTGGCTCCTCGTGCCAGCGTGGGCACTATTTTGTGAGAGTTGCCATAGGGACCAGGTTCTAGTTATCAGCTCAAACAACTTCATGTATGATTAATGTTAATTGCCCATTTTGCATGGGTGACTTTTTTCCTCCTGCTGAATTGGCTCTTGTTGCCTTTGATGTGGCTGGCGATCCAATGTCCTGCAATGGTTAGACAAGTGATCAGTTTGCCAGCGCTGAGAGGAGACAGAATCAGGTTGCTGCGAGGTCAGAGTTTGCTTCTCTTCTCAAACACTGAGAGGTCAAGTAGAGTTTAACTACCATTGGCATCTTTGAAATGTTGTAATAAACACCAAAGCAAGGAGATTATTTTTAATCCATGCTGCAACTAAAAATCTTATGGTAATAAAAGGAAATGACTTTAGCTGAAGTTATCAGGAATGTTATGTTTATTGATAAAGACTTCAAAGAATACCTTTCACAATCACTAGCCTGTATTTCACGATCTTTGAGGAAAGCAAAGTTGTAATTTCTGGTTCCTGTTTGAATTTCGGAAAAGCAACTAAGGTGGTTTTTCATTTGTAAGCGCTTGCACCAGTTACTGCTGCTGTTATCAGAGCAATTTGCACAACGTGTGATACACTACTTCTGTATTTCTCCTCTAAGCCTAATAAAATACACTGCTGTTGAATAAACGTGCAATATGTATGAGAGTTTTCTAAATCACAAGTCTAACATATTTTTATGCCACATATCTCAAGCCTCGTGGAATCAATAATTAATTTATTAACTAGATATCTTTTGAAAAAAACAAAATCAACAGTCTTTGCTAAACTGTGTACTGCCAATTCATAAATAGTTGATGACAAAAATGAAAGTGTAACGGTAAAATTCAGATTTTAACGATCAAAGTATTGGGTACCTCATCTATCACAACTTGGAATAAATATATCACGGAATGTGTCATATCTCATTGACACTGCGAGACATAATGCTTTCCCTTGTTATCTAGCTAACTGCCAACTCCACAAAGTTTATAGGCTGCTAAGATAATGTGCTGGTGGTAATCCACTTCAGTTGCAGAAATATGAAGTACTGTTGAAATATATTTCTACTTGGTTTATTCTTTGCTCTCAAGAGGTTAGGATACTATTTCAGTTCCTCTAAAGAGGCCCAGAGAATGAAAAGCAAAACATCAGGATAAATTATGCTAAATGCTGGACTAGACCCCAGAGGAAATCATGCTTCTGTGGTGCAGTATTTGTCCATTTATCTTACAAATGTTACATCTAATGTTAATTTTGTAAAGGGAAAGCATTCAAAGATTCATCTGATGCTTTTAATAATAGCAGTAGTGTTAGAGTGTTATTTGTCAAACTTAAACCATCGTAACTTACTTTTCTAGTTGTGACAGACCATTCATACTGAAAATATTTAAGGCTACTAATACATAACATTTTATTTCACAAAACACAAATGACCTGGTAATTAAACTCCAAAACTTAACAAATAATTGCCAGCAAGCAATTACCATTCAATTAAAGAGTAATTACATGGTTATTTGTGCCCTGTAAAATAAAGCATTACTGAAATCAGTAACGCAATCAATATTTTAGCAGAAACAGGATGCTGCAGTGATGGACCTTTCAACCTGTGCTGATTAAATTGTCATCCAAATAACAGTTTCCTAGTTAAATCACCACGTGTTTATTTGTCTTGATGAATATGCAAATTCACTTCTGATTCCAGTAAATCTCTTATATTTGAAGCATAAAAGTAGAGCACTGTCGTACATCAGCAGTAATGTGCTGTATGTTTCCACTGATTATTTGTATTTTACAAGTGTTGATGAATTTGTGGGTTTTCCAAAATACGCTTCTCTGTAATGGTTGTAAAATAGAATTTTAAAAGTTGGGGTTGATAGAATCTTTCTAATTAAAAATCCTTGGACTGTTTAGAGGAAAAATAATAAAGTTAGATCTCAACAGGAGTGGAAAATAAAGGGAAAATCTCAGACTATGAGTGATTTCTCAACATTCTCTATATAATTTTCAACAGTCAGACGTACTCGTTAAAGTGTACTTCATTCTCTGATGAATTTCATTCTGAACAGAATACAGAGACGAGCAATATTCAGATCATGTTGTCCTGGCAGGTCATTGTTCTCTTTCATGTTCAGTGCCTTTTTGGCATGGCAGGATAATGGGAGCAGCTGAATAACCATAGCCTAAGCAGGTAAAACCCCAAGCCTGCAGCCATCTCTCTTGGCAAGTAATTGATGACTCAGAGGTTTTTTGATGTTATTTTTGTGTTTGTTTGGGTTTTTTTTAGGAATAATGGTAGAATTTTATTAGAGCTGGCCAATTTATTTGCGCTCATGTAGTAAAAAGAATATGATTACCAAATATATATTAATGGGAAATTGTATTGTACTTCTCCTTTAAACTCTGTGGTCTTGACTGTGGTCATAAATCTACTTTAACATTAAAATAATTTTAAGATATATCTATAAGCCAGCAGCTTCTGATTGAAGTAACATCTGATTGAGGATTGAGTCACTTTCCATTCTTAAAGGCAAATTAATGGCAAATACAGAATGTAAAGAAATGTTAGGAGTTGTTCAAAGCTATCATTCAGCTTCTTGCTTCCTTTGTTATCAATGAGGAAGAAATGCGGTTTTAAGTATTTAACTTCCTTTAATGACATAAAGGAAAAAGTGGAAAAGAAACTGCAGTAAAAGAGCTAGGTGTCAAAAGATCAGGAGAAATAATATTAAATAAATTTCGTATGTTTATACTAGTGCTGCTAACATTTCAAAGTTAATAGTTACAAAATCATAAATTATGTCTTGCTCTTCTGTAATGATAATCCTGCTTGCCTCCTGAAGGCATTTATTAGAAATTTTCTCTAAATTGTGAAGGTCGGATATGTTTTAAATAGAAAGCGTGAATGAAAATTCCAGGCTTCCTAAGGTGATAAGAGTTACACTGTGTGGGCAGTGGAAATGTGCAGACGGACAAGTGAGTTTCATTGCTTGGCAGCGCCAGCCCCAGCCCTGGTAGCAGCGCGGTCTGTGATAAAGCGAAGCACATAGCATGTTTTAATGTACTGAGCTTTTGTTTCCTTTGCGTAAATCTTTCATTTAAAACTAAGTTTTACATCAGACATTTTTGTCCTGTCTCTGAGATTTCTGCTTTATGTTCAAACAAAATTGCCAGAGTTTTCTTTCAGCCAAGAACTATAAATGCTTGTATGCAAATAGCAAGGTGCTTTCTTTGAGCTGTGGTGTCCTCCCAGGAAGAAACCTTGGTTATGATACATCAAAAATAATAAATCATAAATGTTTCTTTATTAATTCTTTTAGAAGTGTTTGATTTTTTTAGATTTTTATTACAGCTTATATCAACATGCAGAGTTTTGCAAATATTTTGTAGTATTTGAGCTTGAGAAGGGAATGTTTTGTGGTTTAGTTGATTGAACTGCTGGAGAAAGCTGCTCATTTTTGGTGTTTTACTTCTGTGATTTTTTTGCAAATGCATTATTAAGTGCCAATTAAGCACCTACAGATTCATGTGTGCACAGGCTTGTGTAAATTGTGTAAATTTTTATTTCACATCTCCACGTACAAGCCTAATGGTGTATGGTAGGTGGTCATTCAGCAGGTGTTTTTAATAGATAATCCATTTGTGCATCTAACTTCCTGTGAAATTTGCATGCTGTTATTTTAGGTTTACCTTATTATAGCCTCATGAGTCTGGGCTTTCTTAGTAAGCTGTACTTTCAAGCCATCATAATATGACAAAGCATAACAAAGTAAAATGGAAAAAATGCTAAATAAAATGAAATACAAAATAGGCAAGCCTGAAGCTAAAAAAAGGACAGAATTGTTATATAGAGATAAAATAAAAAACTTAAAAAATGATTTTGTGCTACCTTGATGTACAGTAAAACAAAATAGCAGCAGCACAGCGTGTGAAAAATGAACACGTTAATGGTACCTCTGTGCAGTGTTGCTGGAAGTTGTCTTCATTTAAACACAGAGTTTGTCTTACATTGATGGAAAGCTTTGGCACTGTAAGTTGATGGAGTGAGGTTTAACTGAAATGTCTTTGTGGACTTGAAGTCATTTTGGAAATGCTCTCTATTCAGACCTCATTCATTGTTGCAGCTTAGTTACTTCATGTGATGTTTCACTGTATTTTGTCAAGAGCTCTATTATTCAGCAAAGGAAAAATTGTTTTGATCTAAGGGAAGCAGGAGTACTTCGACAAACACCGGGAGGTTATATTTTTATTATTTGTCTTAGGAAAGTTGATTCAAATGGGTCTTTGCTCTGTAAATTTGTATTATGGTAGTAGCTGTGGCATGATTTCATGTAGGCATACTGACTTAAGAGATAAATGTGATAGCTGGAAAATAGATAATGTAAATGAATATTCAGATCTTTAACATTTTGGATTAAAAATCGAAGTCGTAATGCATAAGGTGGTTGGGGATGGTGAGTTTTTGACAGGTTGGACATTCTTGGTTTAACCTACGTGTGGTAATCAAAACCACAAGTCAATCCGTGAAGTAGTCAGTTTTGGAAAAGCTGAGTGTTAAATTAGTGCTGAGTCTTCAGAAATAGGCTGTTACCTGCCATGATTCAGAACATGGCAGTTAATATCATGAAGATTGCATTGTGTTGAAATTTGAGCCAGTGTAGCTTTTCATCTTGCATGGTGCACATGCATTGCTCAGACTGGGAAGCAGTTACCGCTGTGACCTCTCTCCGTTAGTGACCTGTAAGAGCTGGAAAACCCTGGGCAATGGAAGAGATTGGCTAGTACGTGGATTGTAGGGGTGCATATGGGGATGCCTCCCTGAAGCCAGGCTGGCTGAGATGCTGTGAAGCAGTGTGGTTATATTCATTTGAGTCTGAGCTAGTAAATTCTGGAAGACCTAATCTGAATAGCTCTGGTGTCCCTGCAGTCACTGCATCATTAATCTACAGTACCCAAAAACCTTAGTTTGTGAGGTGAGAAATACATCCAGTTGCATTTTCAAGACTTTACCAACGTGCACGTGAATCTCTGAATCTCTTGTGCTCTGTTTTGCAGACGGGAATACTGAGAAACACATATCAATCAGCAAAGTACTGATACGTTAGGGCTAGAATCTGGATTGATTTGTTTTTGCTGTTCTAGTGGAGGTAAAATAAAAGTTTGCTCGTCATTTGTGGACATAGAGCTCACGGCTGTGTTAACTATAGGTGCTGTTTGACAGTGTATTGTTAGTTCATTTGAAATCTATACAATTATTGTATGCTTAATTGACTGAGGCTGTTTTTTCCTCCTAGGCAAGAACTTCTAATATGTCCTTATGTGTTTTTGATATTTTGCATATTTTATACATTCATCATGTATAGTAAGCAAATACTTGAAAAATAAAATGCGTTTTTATTTATCTTCTTGTTTCATCAGCTCACGGCCAGGAAGGCCCCCGAAGCGCTCACTTGGAGTTGCGATACAGGAAAACGCGCGCCTTCTGCCCCATGGAGTTCCAGGCCTCTTATCACCAGGCCTTATCTCTCCGACAGGTAATAAAATCCATCAGATCATCAGCCTCATCTCTTCATACTGCACAGCAGTTAAAATAAACTAATATTGATCTAAGTGCCTTGTCCTTCAGGGCTTTTTCAAGCTTTACCAGAGGTTACATTATTGGATTTTTTGAGTGTTCATGAAAATTCTGTTTTGTTGCTGCAGTGACTGAGATCTAGTGGATTTGTAATTTAGTTCTTTATTAATTGTAATTTCCTTACAGGAAATTCCATTAAATGTTATTTTAGTAAAAGGGGGAAAAAAAAAAAGAGAAAATGAACAATTGTCTCAGAGAGCCCTGTAGCATGCATTTCTTCCTTTCACATGCATGTGTGTTTTAGTTCTCGTGGGATATGAACAGCGTGGCTAATGTGTATTGTATTGTAACATCATTAATGTATGCTGGGAAGATAGCAAAATGCTTTTACGAGCTGTAGAAGAAACAGTCAAAAAGCAGATAAGTTCATGTTAGCACAGTGGATTCTATTTTAATAATCTACATTAAATATCATAATATAAAAAGAAGCATAAAAACGTGAAATTACAAGCAATCTCTACTCAAAATTTAATGCGTGGTGTTTTATTCCACGTTATTATTTATTAGTAAAGTCTTAAGTTTCTAATTAAGCTATCTTGATGAGAATTTTAATTTTTTATTAATTGATGGTATGCCAAAGACAAGCGAGTTTATTTTGATAATAAAATCAAGAGGATGCAGCTATATTGACAGACTGTATTCCTAATAGTAATTATTTAAATATTCAAGAGGCTTAGCAGTTTTGGGATTACTGTCAAAGTCCAGTGTAAACGTATTGTATCTCTAACAACAAACTTAAAGTTTTTAGCAGAATGCAGAGAGCAACTCACAACAATCGTAGAATTAAGTAAGTATTTGTCTCTAATTGTAGTGACTGTGGTCTCTGCTTGCAAAAACCTGTTGCAGTGACTGAGTGCCTCAGTGGGTCCCAGTGTTCAGGAGGGTGACAAAGCGGAGGTCTTTGATTCCTCCTACAACTCCAAGTGTCACGACAATTTCACAGAGAACCAATAACCCTTTTCTGTGAAAATGGAAATAAACATTCTTAAGCGATAGTCAGAGAAACCTGTAGTAGTTAATGTAAGTATAAAAGCCTTTTAGTACATCCAGATGCCACAGTCAAGTGCAACTTCACATGCTGTAAATACATGTAGCAGAGGTTGGGAATTGTCTGTTTACTCTTATAACTAATAACTGATAGTTTTAGTAGCTCTGACATGTACTTAGCCCAGGAATTTCTTGGATATTTAATTGTGTTATTACCAATAGACAGGATAGCACAAGAGTCACCGTACTTGTCAGAAATCTGGAATATTGCATAGTGCTTTTTCACCTTTTTTTAGTGCGCATTACCATGTTTCTTTAAATTGGAAAATATTGGGCAAACTCTGTGTTGCACAGTAAAATAGTATCTAGACACAGCATCTCACTTACATTAAGTATTACAGTGTTTGAATAAAAATGTTTAAAGCTGAGTTATTTCTAGACTTTGATTTTTTTTGTAGTCTGAAGTAGTGACTGAGACATATCCCACTTAATTTAAATTGTGGAGGATTGTATAAGGAGATAGCCTCCAAGTGCTGCCTTTCAGCTGAGGCCCAGGGTGGCTGCCTTCTGACCTTGTGAGCTGTATGAGAAAACCTTTGTGTGACCAAATGGCAGAAGTCACACACAGTATGCCTCAAGCAGCTGAAAGGGAGTTTTGCGATTAAGTTGCAGGCAAGGGAAAGCACACAATTCCAAAGCATCACAGTCGTTGAGGGCCCAGGTGAGATGGATCCCTGGGGATGAAGAGTCCTGTAGCCACCCATAGCACGGGTGCTCTGCACCAATGGCTATGTAGTCTCAGCACTCAGGACTCAGAGCCCCTGAAGTTTTAGTTTTGTTTTGTTCATAAAGAAAAGCAGCACAGAGAAAGTTGGGGTAAGTGCTGAATAAGGAAGGGTGCCAAAAGAGCCACTTGTGAATGCAGTGGGGGATCTAAGCTGTTGCAAACTTGATGGAGCACCTGGGATATGAAGCCTCCATTAGCTTTATTTTTATCTGTTTTCAGTTAATTACTGTCTGCTTTCCTCTGGTTTCTTTCAACACTTCCGCAGTTGGATTCTTTCCTTTTGGCTGAGCTAAGAACAAAAAACATTTTAACGCTTATTAAATAATGAAGGTTTTTCTACCAGACTTCTGAGTGGTGGTGAATAGAGTAAAAGTTGCAAGGATATTAAAGTGTTGTGTATCGGCCAAGTGTTAATTTACTTATTTGGGATCTCACTTGTATATGGTTTGCAGATGGTTATGTTAATCTGCCTACAATATTAAAAAAAAATCAGACTCTCTCTTCTTACGTGATTAAGACATTTTCTAATGGGACCAAATTGCCATCAAAACTGCTTTATTCCTCAGATAACTCATTTTGGTAACAGACTCCATGTTAGCAGATGTAGCATGATTCATCCATCCATTTCATTTTCTAGTTTTGCCTCCCCTTTAGTCTGTGGTCACATTCAGGTGAAGCAGTGTTGTCCATACGTGCTGTTGGTTAAATGGATACGTCTCAAGAAGTTGCTTTTCTGGCCATAGAACTCACAGATCTGTCTGTGGAGGGTATTACAGAGCGATGATTAGCAACTTCCTGCAGACTTGGGTGAGCCATCTGCGTTTCCGTTCCTTGAAATGTGCTGTTATTTTCATCACCCATTTGGTTTGTGTCAGCTCAGTTTACATGGTCATTTTCACATAATAAACAGGTAGTTAAATTAGGCATACTGCATTTCCCAGTGCAGAGCGTAATTTTTTACATCTTGGCAAAGAGGACTACAGCTACTCTTATGTGCAAGAAATTGGGAAGGCAGTTTAAGTGAAGCATCTATGTTTTCAAATATTTGCAGCTACCTTCCGCCTTTGGGGAATGGGAACGTTTGAGGACGAGGCTGGAGCAGCAGGGTGGCTAACCCTGCAGTGACTGAGAATGATGGGGCAGTGTGCCTGCGATGCATGCTGATGGGAAGGGCTTGAGCAAGCAGCACAATGACCCTGCCCAAGAGCTGATATTCGAGTACTGTCCATTTTGCATTAGTTTAGGAGAAAGTGTTTTGCTTCCTGTATTCTTGTAGGAAATGTTGAAATCAGCGTGGTGCCCCTGCCTGCTGTGAGGGCAAGGGAAAAATCCCATATGTCAGTGAGGGATTGTTATCAAAGGCTTTCTTCTTTTTCTTCACACAATGCAGTGTGATGAAGTGACATTAATAGGAGATAAAGCATTTGGGGTTTTTTTGTTAATGTACAGGGCTTTTTCTTCAGTATATCTTAACAAGGCAGTTGGGACTTACTGATGGAACTTTTAGGCTCTGAAGCAGTGGTTTACTGTGTGGAGAGAAAGTGAAATCCATTATGTTATTTAAATCAGTATTTCAGAAAACTGTTGATACGGAGTGAAGCTGCAGGAGTAGCTGGATCTTGTCATAGTTGTCCTGCCTGTAATCTAGCTCATACCCTGAAAGGTTTAAAAAAGCACTGTATGAAGTTTTCATTACATATTTTTCTCTATTTGATGTGTTGAAACACTACTATTATTTCTATAAAATACTCTTGGAGTCTGCTCCATTTTGTTTTCAAGGTACTGGGGAGGGTGGGTTATGAAGAGAAGCATCTTGCTGCTAGATGTTGGTTAGGTTGAAGTACACAGGACTGGGATGGGGACTGGAAATCCCACAACTGAGGCTGATGAGGGGCTGTGTGCCAGGAAGAGGAATGCTTCTGTTGCCTTTTGATCTTTCTGAGACTTGCTGCATGGAGGTGCAGGCAGCCTGCTTGGCCTGATGTGCAGCAGAGGTCAGCGGGTAGATTGTCATGAGGCTTTACAGCTGAAGGCTGCTGTCTGCTTGGAACTGCAGATGGGAGGAAGCCTGGCTGATGGGCTGTTGTGTATTAAAAAGGAGGCAGTTTCAGGTGCATAATTCACTTTGCTGGATAGGAGAGAGGCAAATTTAGAGTATCAGACATTTGACGGGTGTTCAGTCCCAGCTGATGTCTGCCCGGTAGGGAAAGCTTTTGGCGTGGCCTTGTGGCCGGCGCTGCCACGGAGGGCTGGGACCTGCCGACTGTACCTGCTGCCAGCGCCCATCACCAGGCCTCTGCCGTCGCCTTGCGCTGCTCTGCCCAGCTAGCAGAAGTGAGACACTTCCAGCCATGTCAAATATACCACTGTTCTCATCACCTGTGGGTTTGGGCTCAGATTCTGTGAAGAGATCGTGTTTGATTTCATAAGCAGACAGGTAAAATTGACACTGTTTATCTGAATAGCTGTCTGTGTAGAGTTCTTAAGAAACAACAATTAAAATGTTGACTTGTTTGTACAGACATAAACAGTTTTTCAGTGTAATTTTAACTTAAAAATAGTTCAGAAACTTGTGAGCTGCATAGTTTCAAGATTTGATATTTCAGTGAAATTAATATTTTAATAGATATACCAAATAACATCATTGTGGGACTTAAAAAACAAAAACAAAAAAAAAAAAACCACTGTACAGGATTATGGTAACTTTTGTGCATTACTTCAATTCAGCTGTGCTTTTTAGCTCAGCCTTTCTAGAGAACAGAAAGGATGCAGCAGTGTTTGCTGTAGTGTTTAAGCACTTGTATTTGTTGCATCTGTTTAAGAAGAACGGATGAGGCCAGGGGCTTCCAATACCTTCAGTTCCCAGTTGCTTGTTATGGAGGTGGGCATGTGGCCAGGCACAGGGCCCTGCTGCCTGTGGGAACTCCGCAGTGCCACCAGCTCCACAGGTCTCCTCCTTGTTTTTTTTCTGAAATGAGTGCAACCGTAGTGCCTGCCTGTCTGTCCTGGCTGTGGAACTGGAAGATGTGCCCAGGGTTGAAGAGCAGGGCAGCTGGGGTGTCCCTTAGGAGGGGTGCAGTGGGACTGAAGGCAGCAAATCTGCTCCACATGCTCAGAGATCAGCAGTGCCAAAACCAGGTTCTGAGGGTGTCTGTGTTCATACTGTAAAGCCTGATATTAAGAAAGTTATTTGAAGAATAAACATTCATTCAGGGTCACTTAACTGAAAATTTATGGATTGATTTCACCTCTTGGGGTGTTAGATGTAGGGCTGCTGTGGCTGGCAGCAGTCCTAGAACCTCTGAGAGCAGACGATCAGAGAGTTAAAGGGAACCTTTTACTTTCTCAAAATACTTCACTGAGCATTTTTGTATGTTTACATACTATTTCTGTGGCTCATTTCACTGTCTACCGTAATCCTTTTTTTTCAGTTGTCATAGATGTCACTTTAAAGTTCCATTTATAATGAGAAACATATGTACAGCTTTGTCATTGTTGGCATTACCTGGCTTGGTAGAAATTATTATTTTTAATCGAAGGCAAACATACTGGTTAAGGATACTGCAGCACTTCCCTGCCAATGGGGAATGTTAACAGTTTATAAATTGTTCTTGGTGACAATTCAGCAGTGAATTACTTTGATATATATGGCTAATAAATTAATATGATTAAGTTAATGAGTAGTACAAGTGTTGCCAAACTCCACTCGTCGGGCTTTTAATGCCGCTCCGCATTTGCAGCTCTAGCTTCCCCCTGTGGTGAGAGGATCAGTGCTACCTACGCACTGTCATTGTGATAAATGGCATATCCCACAGTGCCCTGCACTCCATCTGCTGTGTCCCCAAAATGAGAAATATTTTATACAAATCACACACTCAGAAGCTCAAAGGACTGTAGAAAGATCTGTTTTTTCAAACTGTAATAAAAATGCATACATCTCTTTAGCAACTCTTCATTTTTACTGTCATAATGAATGCATATAGCTTTGGGAAATGAAAACTCATGTGAGTAACATAGGAAAGTTATCCACTGCACAGTAAAGCTGACAAATAAGTTACATGCTCACTCTTTTATCATGAAATGTTCTTAGATAAAAAATGATGTTAGAACATCCATTTAACTGGATTTTAAAATTAAAGACCGCATATGCTGCATGATTGAGTACCACCCCATCTCGTGCCAGCACATTTCTGTGCTGAAGGGAGCATGAATTCGAGTGAATGAGGAATTTGGGATCGTATCATTACTCTTTAAAATACAGCCATTCAGTAGAGTTCTGATGATCTGAGTGACCGTGAGTCACTCAGTTCCCCTTTCCTTCTCTGTTTTAATATTTTCTTTCTTTAGAGATCCATTTTTAGTGTCTGATTTATCTCTGTGGGACATTAGGTTTGTGATATATGAATACTTAAAGCTGTTGAGAATTTACTGAATTGTTAACCTTGTTGTAAATTTAATTTACACATAGCCTCAGCTACTAATTATTGTCCAAGAAGTGTGAAACTCAATAATATACATTCATTTGGAAGCATTTGAGGAAATTTTTTTTTTTAAATCAATCCTACTGAATTTATCATTTGAGATGACAAAGTTAGGCTAAAATGGTCTAAGAGAATTAAGACTGGATTCTCTGGGCACGTATGGCAGGTCTGCTCACAATTTGTCTTGTTTTGCCTGTGGAAGGGAGCCGTTTGAAATCATTGGCCCAAGTGTTGCATAGCTAACCAAATCTGCACGTTTTCATCTGTCTGTCCTTATAATCTCTGACATTCTTTTCTACCAATTTTTTTCTTAGCCTGGTGTCTTAAGGCGTCGAGGTCTATAATGATCCTAATACCTCTCTGCCTCTCTCCATCACATCTTTAACTGCCTTTGGAACTAGTTGAGCTGTTTTACATTGTCGTGAAATGTCTTAAAGCAAAAAATGGTAATGGGAGGTATAAAAGATTTGTTATCTTTAGCTCTTTCTGTTATCTGGAGGTTCGATTTGACAATAATAGCAGGACTGTTGTAACTGAAGATTTTTTCTTAGGTTTTATTTTTCTACATGGGTGTATGATTAAGTTGAACAATTACATTCTGAAATGTTTTCCACTTGGTACCTTTAACCAGTATCACATCAAATGCATTTAAATGCCTTATGAATGCTTGTGGAAGAATCCCAGACAGACTACATATGTTTTATACATTCTTACATTTTAATGTAAGAGTCTGATTTTCATTTGCTGAAGTTATGATGTCATTGAATAATTTTTATATTAATGCTAATAGAGAGTGGCTTACTGACATAGCTGGTTAAGAGGCTCATCGAATGCACATAGCCAATAATCATCTGGTAGGCAAATCAAGCTTCTTCAGATTTGGGAGTGTTACTTGGGGTGGCACATGATTCGTGCATTCGTAGCAAATTTTGTGCTAGCAACAGAACGAAATATTCTGGAATATAACATCAGGGACAAGAAGCATAGATCCTTACTGATCGTCTTCCTTGCTTTAGATTTATCCTGCGGTATTTCAGACAACCTGGTAAGCTCAGGATACTCGTGCACAGGTTTTATTCCTATGACTTGAGAGCTGAAGTCTATCAGAGGTTAGAAACAGAAATTTAATTGTAGGATATATTTAAATGGATACAGTTGTAACTGGTTTGATGATACATGCCTGGTTGCAGAAAAATGTTGATTCACCATCTATTTACAATGCTAAAATCTGCTGTATTTAGGTTAGTAATATTCTCTTAAAATGCTGCATTCAGATCTAAATTAGATTTGAGTAGTGCAGTTTCCCATAGGAAAACTTAGAGGCTGTATTTTAGCAAAATTCTTGGTGAAACAGCACTGTTACAAGTTGTTCAGAAGTATCAAACAGGGAATAAATCTCACTGGATTGAAAAGTAAGCATGTGCTATACGTAAATCCAAGTATTTCCATAGTTATAATTCTGGTCAGGAATTAAGTACTTCCAATGTAGTTTAACAGCTGCAGTGCTTCAGTCCTTGTCATACAGACCTCTGGAGTCCTAAACAAGCAAAATACTTAAGTGAGTTTTTAAAATTAAGCACATGAGTAATTCCATTGATGTGGATTGCATTACTTGTTTGCTTTAACGAGTAAGTGTTTTACTGCTCATTAGGATATTTTGGAGATCATGTTCTATAAGGATTCTTTTGCAAAACTGTGAATTCGTGAAGTGCCTGTATGTCAAACCACTCCTAGCATGCTGCGTCCTTCTGTTGTCATGTGTGAACTAGGGTTCGTGAGAAGAAGAAGCATATTATTTGAAAAGAAGCTGGAAAAAATGTTAACCAAAAGGTTGCTGATAGGGAATTCACATGGAAGATGACAGTTTTGTTCTCTTTGGCCTCATGGAGCAGTTCAGATTTATGAGAGCAGCTGGCACTTGTGAGTGCAAGGTGATGGGTGGAAATCTTGCTTGTCTGAGGAACGTGGTTTGCAAAATGCTACTGCTAGTTCTCCCTTTTCAAAGTATTTCCCTGGTGCGAGGCAGTGACAGCCAATGGTATAAATGTTTTGTTTGCTGCTGCTGATTTTTGGATTAACCTTTGCACTGGGTTTGCAAAAAGGAGAGTGTAGCTTTCTGAAAGAGAGAGGACAAATGATTTCAAATAAGGCAAAGCCTGCTGTGTGTGAACAAGAGGGAGCAATGTGAGCCCAGCTATGCAAAGCAGGGAAAAACTTCCCTGGTATTCTGGGGGAGAAGATTTTGGCATATAGTGAGGGCAGAAAGCTGGGATAATCAAGGTTAGCAATGAGAGCTGCTCTCCACAAGAGCAGGCCTGTGCTGCACAGAGGTACAGTGGCTGCAGTTGATGTTTCCTCCGGGAAGAAGAATATGCTCTTCTTTCAGCCCTTCCCAAGCAGTACAACACGATGCCAAGTGCTGGCAACAAATCAGGGTTCATGAGGAAAGGAAAACATTGCTTACTGAGCATTCTAGGGAGGCACATGTTTTAATTTTGGAACTATCATCACTGAAATAGATTTCATTGTCTGATCATCCTCATTAAGTGACTGGAACCATATTAACACTTTACTGGAAATATATTCTGATCATATAGACTTCTATCGCAGTTAAAATGAACAGATGTAAAGAAAAACAAGCTGTCTGAATGAGCCTAGTGTTGTACCCTGCCCTCTTGCTGAAGAGAGAGAACCTCTTCATGCTGGTAGGAACTGATATTATGCTGTCATGCTGTGCCTGTTTGGAAGGTAGCAGTTCTAGAGTTTTGGGGGATTCTCTCTAGAAACTGAATTTGTCTTAAAATTCATTGCAAAGAAAAATAATTCCTGGAGCTAACAACCGTGTGCAGCTTGAATATGAAAAGCTTACTTCAGAAAGAAAAGTATTTTATATAATACATGCCTGAATGTACATGACAGACGTTTTATTAGGAAAGGAAAGCCTTTATTAAAATATAATGATCTACATTGTTTTTATGTAATCTAATGAATTACAGTAAGAGCCTGAGAAATGAGCTGGAAAAGGTAGAGTACTCTCCCATGAAAGTGAGCTGTGATAACCTTTTTGTAATTCTTGTACGTGTTGAAAGAGTATTTCTACACAGACTTATTAAATTAGGCAAGGTCACCTTTTCATTTTATTAACAGATTAGGTTTGCAAGGGGCACAAAGAAGGATAAGAATGGCTTCTATGGGTACAGCAACTGGAAGAGGAAGGTTCAGGATGGTGTACACTCCCTAGTGAGCAACACAAGCAGACTGGTAACAATGGATAATGGGAAGGCTGAGGTATTCAACAACTTTTTTGTTTCAGTCTTCACTGGCAACAGCTGTAAATACAGCCCTCGAGGAAATGGTTTAGAAGGTGGGAACTGGGGGAGCTGTGACCCCCCTGCTGTAACCAAAGGTAAGATTCGAGACCATTTGAGGGACCTGAACATCCGTACATCTATGGGTCCCAATGAGATACATCCCAGAGGCCTGGGGGAATTCACTGACATAGCTGCCAAGTCACTGTCAGTGACATTTGAAAAAGTTGTGGTCAGATGAAGTCCCTGTGGCTGGAAAAAAGGCAGCATTGCACCGATTTATAAGAAGGGTAGAAAGGATGACCCAGGGAACTACCGACCTGTTATCCTCATCTCTGTGTCAGAGATCATGGGGCAGATCCTTATAGCTGTGATAAGGCATATGGAAGAGAGGGAGTTGGTATCTCCAGTTATCTTTAGCACGGCTTCACCAAGGGCAGGGTTCTGCCAGGCCAACCTTGTCACTTTCTGTGATGGTTTAACTGCATCAATGGACAAGGGAACTGATGCCCTCTCTCTGGATGTTAGTAAGGCATTTGACATGGTCCCTGATAACATCCTTCTCTCCGAATTGGAAATACAGGGATTTGATGGGTGGACTGTTCAGTGGATGAGGAACTGGTTGTGAGATTGTACTCAGAGACTGGTGGTTGATGGCTCAACATCCAAATAGAGGTCAGTGACGAGTGACGTCCCTCAGGGGTCAGTACTGGGACCAGTCCTCTTAACTTCTTCAACAGTGACATCGACGATGGGTTTGGGTGCACCTTCAGGAATTTTGCAGATAACACCAAGCTGTGTGATGCAGTAGACACGACCGAGCAACGAGATGCCATCCAGACAGACATAGACAGGCTCAAGCAGTAGGCTCAGGAGAACCTCATGAGGTTCAGTAAATCGAAGTGCAAGGTCTTTCACCTGGGTTGTGGGAACCTCTACTATCAATACAAACTGGAGGATGTAAGGATGGAGCTGTATAGGATCTGGAGGTACTGGTGGATGGCAAGCTGGACACGAGCCAGCAGTGTGCTATTGGAGCCTAGAAAGTCAACTATATCCTGGGCTGCATCCGAAGCAGCATAGCCAGTAGGTCGAGGGAGGTGATCCTGCCCCTCTACTTTTCTCTGGTGAGACCTCACCTTGAGCGCTGCGTCCAGATATGGAGTTCTCAGTACAGGAGAGATGTGGACCTGTTGGAGTGCATCTGGAGGAGGGCCACAGAAATGATTCTAGGGCTGGAACACCTCTCCTAATAAGGCCAGACTGGGAGAGCTGGGGTTCTTCAGCCTGGAGAACAGAAGGCTCCGGGTAGACCTGAGAGTGGCCTTTCAGTATCTGAAGGGGGACTGTAAGAAAGGAAGGGACAGACTCTTTAGCAGGATCTGTTGTGACAGAACAAAGGGGAGTGGTTTCAAACTAAAAGAGGGGAGATTCAGATTGAACATAAGGACAAAGGATTTTTTACAATAAGGGTAATGAGACAGTGGAACAGGTTGCCCAGATTGGTGGTGGAAGCTCTGCCCTTAGAGACACTCAGAGTCAGGCTGGACCAGGCTCTGAGCTACCCTTTCCGAGCTGTAGGTGTCCCTATTCATTGCAGAGGAGTTGGACTTGGTAAACTTTGACAGTCTCTTCCAGCTCAAACGATTCTGTGATCATGGACTTTCATATTGAAAAATGTGGATAAATCATGCAGTAACCTATATCAAGTGGAGAATAGGCTGTAAAAATGTGAAATCATTTAATACAACTTGTATCTTTTATTTTTACTGATGCACAGTTGTTAAAAAAAAAGCTTAATTACTGTTTTTCACATTTGCATATTGATTGAATGTGCTTTAATAATAATGATATTTCTAAGTGGATTATCTTTCTTGACTGGTGGAGTGTTAATGTAATATTTGCATAAAGGGAAGATACTCCATAATAATACAGGATTCTGTTCTTTTAACATACAGTGTGCAGTCATTACTTTGAAAGGTTAGCTATAAATAATAGCCAGTGAAACTGGTCATGTGCTTAAAGATGAGCACTTACATTGCATTTACCAGTCTGACCCCTGTTCAGCAAGGCAAGAAGAAAACTAACATCTTGTCATCCAAGTTGCCTTCCCACATCGCCGCATGTATATGTATACATGCAAAAGGTAGAGTACTCTAGGCTATAGGCAGTAACATAAAAATATGTATGAAAAAGTAAATTATATTTAAAAGGTGTTACATAAATTTAATGCAGAATCTCGCTGTAACTGTTTATGAATAATTTCAGTCAAGTCTAATTAATACAGAATATGTCATATATATTTCCAGTCTCTAAGAATTACTTTTTTTTTTTCCTCTGTATTTGCATCTGTCAAAAATAAGATTTAAGAACAACACACACACAAAAGCGAAAGTAATCCATAAGCTGTTTGGTATATGTAATAGAACATCCCATCAGCAGCCCCAAACTTTGAGTAAATAAAGGAGCTAATGGGGTAGATTACTTACATATTGCATATGTGATTTCAAATGAAAATACTCTAATGCACAGATGCTGTTAAATCCTGCTATCGTTAACAGCTCAGTAGTTCTGCACACATAGGCAGAAAACACTGTTCTTGCTACTCGCGGCACGCAGGCGGGGTGCAGCAGAGTGCAGTTGACTTGGCCCTGGCAATCGCAGAGCAGGTGACTTGATTACTCTGAAATCAGGCAGAAAATGTCCTCTTCTGGCCACTCGAGTGAATCAGTCAAATTATCGAGTGGCAAAACTAATTCTGTGCCTTGGGCCATCAGAGCTGCCACTTCCTATAAGTCAAGCCTTCATTTAGTGTGAAATTGTTTTTTATTTTATTCTCTTTCATTTATTATGCTTATTTCAGCTAATCCACTTAGTGAATGTAAATTACTCAGTATAGCAGAGCTGTTTCAGATGCACAGCCTTCTCATGGTGTACTGGTGAAATATGAGTGCTCTCCTTTTAAGGAACTCCCAGCTCTGTTAGGAGCTACACAGTTGAAAGTAGTGTTCCAGTTTTTCAATGAGACTCAAATGAGGAGAAGAGTTTAAATGTAATATAAAATTCACAAGAAGCGCATGTGTCTGAGCTTTCCTTTGAAAGCAAATATAATTCAAGTGGGTCATTGTAGGAACTGGAAACAAATCTACTATGAACTGTGGCCCATTAAGTACCAATTAATTTGAAAGAGTTTAATGGAACAAGTTGGAGAACACTGAATATTGTTTTCAGCATCAAAATATTATCTTAAGTTCTGACAAGAGAAAAAGCTATGATATGATTAAAGTATACATGCAGGTGATATACCCTAGGCAATACTTGTGTTACGTGTTTTTGTCCAAATGGCAATCCCTCATTTGGCTGTGCCCTCTGGTACACAGCATTAACATTTTTCAATTAAAAAAAAAGAGCAAAACATATGGAGTCTTTTACTTCAAGCAAAGAAAAAATCAAAAAGAGTAATGAGAATAAAACGTAAAATGCCCAGGGTGATGGGCAAGGGAAGTTACAGGGGTTTCCTACAGCAGACTCTGTGAGAGCAGAAGAACAGAAGTACCTACAGGGTGACCCCTGCAAGCATCTAAGTTCAGGTTTCCTTTATGTGTGAGCTGAAAAATACATACGTACTTACATGTATGTGCATATATATATATATATATATATATATATATATATATGTATATAAACATATGCTAAATAAAAGAGAAGTGGTTCAGCAGAAACCAGATACATTGTTTTAACTCACATGCACCCATTGCTCTGAGCTGCTCTTGAGCAGATACGAAGGGACTTGAAGGGTGGAAGGAAGTAATCAGAGCCTCAAAAAGAAAAGTTGAAAGGATCATACTGTGATTAAGATGGATGCGTTGCTGACAGTGTCAGACCAACAGCTGCTAAATCTAGGAGACACTTGAAAGAGTCTCTCAATTTTGTTATATATGGGAGTCGATAGGTTATTTGGGCTAAGAACACCCTATTATTCAAATTTAGCTGACCCAGAAAGCCATGCCATCTTTCAGTGGCATTTTGGAGGGCTTTGCCATTCAGGTCGTGGTTTTTGGTATTTCCTAGTACAAAATTTTTCTGTAGTCTCATATGACATATGGATATATTGATCTTGTTGGTTTTTTTTCCTGAAATGTATTAGCTTAGTCTGTATAAGGCTTCAGAAGGCTATTTTGTACTTGCACCTGGTTAGATTGTTAAAAACTTGTCACCTGAATCTCCTTTTCAAACATATAAAACATGATAGCAGTTAACCAAAGTTACTTTTGCCATTGTGTTTTGGAGCTGCTTCATTATTGTTTTTGATTATGGGTAGTATTTTTTTATACTAGCTTATTAATCCTGTATATTAGATAAGTTTGAGTCCTAATCCTGCTGAGAATTTGTATTCATCGATTGAAAGCTTTCATTGTACATAGTGCATAAGAAAATATCCTGAGAATAGTTTTTTTGCTCATTGATATGACGATGTCCTTCCCTTTCTGATGTGTCTCTCTTGATCTCCATTTTTCATTGCAGCATATTACTCTGCCTTCCCTCTTTATTTTTTTGTCCTTGACTTTTATGTCTACACGACAATTTGTGTTGACCTTGAGGTTGCCCTCAATTAGCTGAGCCATTTCAGTATCATGGCCCACACCAAAATCCTGTGCAACGTGCTTCTTATTTGAAAGGCAGATCCATCCTAGAAACTGTTGTGTGACCGTTTTTCTTTCCCTTTCAAGTCAGTGTTTATTTCCAGGCAATAAAAAAAAAGGAGTGATACAGAAGAGATAGAAATCGGAAGCAATAAATCATAGAAGCGCTTCTGGTAGGTTTCCTGTGCTCATGCCTCCAGTGTCTGTGCCATCTGCAAAAAGAGGAGGATTAGAAAAGGTTTGGATGAGGTATATATATCTTATCCCTGAAAGTTCAGGAAACCTCTTAGGATCCAAAGGATGGCTGCTAGGGATCAAGCACAGGAATTTGACAGACAGTGGGTGGAGAGGTGGGTTAGGCTGCCTATGTGTTTGACCCTAAATATTGTGGGTATTGGATTGGCTGGACTGCAGCATATTAAGGGTTCTTTTCTCTGCCATTGCTGATGGAAACCCAGGAACAGCGTGCATCCTGCAGCTACACGTGGTTGCATCCCATACTCTGTGTATGGAGGCCTGATTTAGCTAGTCTTCCTGTTAGGAATGCGTTGTTTTCTCAGTTTGAGTAATTGTATCCAATCTACAGAGAACAATACCTGTGGGCAAAAGGATATATAAGTATCTTACTTAGGTTAGTTTTAATTTTGCTTAGTGTGTGAAGGAAGATAAAAAGCCTTTCCCAGGGCTCTTAAACATTAGAACTTAAAGGGAATGCTTAAGGCATCTTCCAATGCATTGTGCATGGCTCCTGGCAAGGGAAAGGTCTGGAGACCAGAACAGGGTCTTCTGGCGTCCAGTCCCCATTGTTCCATTTTGCAGTACATTTGGATTCTGAATTTCAGATGGATGACTTTTTACTTTTCTTACTTTTTACTTCTTATTTCCTCTCCTCTAAAATGATATCAGTAGTTGGTTTATAGCGTGTGGGTAATGACCAGGTTGGTTAGCCAAGATCTATGAATTACTTTATTGATGGAGAATGTGTAGTACTTTAAGGTCATGGTTGGTGATTGGTGGCCCTGCCTGCAGAAGGGGGTGGGAACTTGATGATCCTTGGGGTCCTTTTCAACCTGAGTCATTCTATGATTAGACATGTCTTTAAAGAATCTTGCATTCAATTTCAGGGCATTCTCATTGCAAGAAGAGAAGAGTGAAAGCAGACTTTTATGTTGAAATTGCGGTGAGCTATTGTAGATTAATTAAAATTACAGTCCATCAACATTTGCATTCTATTTGGGATGTCAGTTCCAGTAAGCTTTTTAAAAATGTAGCGGTGCAAATGGAAAAGTTTCAGCAAATATTAAACGTAACAATGAAGACTTTTGTTCCTCATTAAACCATTTCTTGATGTTTCCCGATAGATTTTCATCTAAACACTCGCTAATCCCAGAGTTCTGACAGGCAAGGCCTGCTGAATTAGGCCAACCACTGCTACAAATAGCTACTGCACATGAAACAGTAATCATTGCTTTCCAGTCTATTATTAGATTAACTTCATAGGGATTGCTTTTTTCTCCTGTGAGTTGATGCATAAATGACATGCTTTACCCTCCAATAAATCTAACAGCAGAGTGGCTATGACATGATGTTCATACCCCTTAGTCCCATGACAGATTATTTTTGATTGCTGCAGAAGTTTACAGCAGCTTGAAACCATTAGAATTTAAAGGCATCATTGAAATTTTACAGCGTACCTGACTCAGACTCAACTGGGCTAGTGCTGAATGAAGTTTGTAGGGTATGGGCTCCACTTTGTGATTACGTGTCACGAGGTACCTAGTCACACTGAGCCCCCGCTGTTATTCAGAGCAGGTAACTACTCTTAGGGTGCTTCACCTTCACAATCTTTCCTTGGAGAATCCAGCTTTCTGTGCATAATACTCCTAAGCTTGGGACCTCCATCTAGAGACAGTGATAGCTGTTGAACCCATGTGGAAACAATATTCGGTACATACAGTGCTTGATACACTTCTATGGATGAACTTATTGAAGACCTTTTGAACCGATGCTGCTTATTAACCTCTATAAGGGTGTTTATTTTTATGCTCTTTTTTTCTCACGTAGCAGTAAGTAGAAGTTTGTGTTGTTAAAGGGTGAAGTTCAATGTTGCTAACATATATGTGCTTTTAATAGTGTTTTTTTTTTCCAGATTTAAGAACTTTGTTTTTTCCTGATGAAACTCAGATAAGGCTCGCAAAGCTCAAGACTCTTCGGATCCAAGGTGTTTACTGCTATTTATATCTCACGTGAATTAATAACTACTTGGCTCTGATCTTAAACTGTGTTTATCCATTATTTCATACATCTGTGTAACATTTGCTACTTTTAGACATAAGAAAAACAACTACAAAATTGTGAAGTTAGTAGGAAAATGCACCAATTTCCATGGATGTGTGTTTGTACATATCTAATAATTGTCACATCAAACTGATCTCTGGAGGTTTCCTTAAAACTCTAACTAGATTGCTGCGCTATTCTGTGTGGTTCCTAACAGAACGTTTTGTTTCATCTGACAGCCTGGACAAAGTGATTGAAACTACTTGTGTTCTTAACTTATGGTCTGTGATAGATATCAGTAGATTAAGGTTGGTGAATCTGGTACCAGGTTTAGAGCTAGCCTTAACACAGATCTGCTTTAGCCTCATGGGAGTAATATACTTTTTAAGTAATGCCATAATAGAGAATAAAATACGAAGGTAAAGTGAATTATACATATTCTTGGAAGCCAAATACGGAATTTTCAAAAGGAAGCTTTAAGGTATTTGCTCTATTTAAAAACAAACAAACAACCAAAACAAAACAGAACAGAGTACATGTTTAATATTTACACGTACCGAGACCCTTACTGAGTTGGTTCTCAGTTGTGCACATGTTGTGCTCCCAAGCTAGCTTTTTCTGAATGCTCGTTAGCTTAACTGTCCTTTTCTGAGAGAAAACCGTAAAAAGACGATCTGGTAGCAAGAATGTTCTGTGGAATGCTCAAGCTCCATGTTCTTACGTAGCAACGTGTTTATGGTACGCTCTTTTTGGAAATAGGACTGATTTTATTAAGGTAAAATATTTACTCCTTAAGAGGTGAGTAATAATCATAATAAAAACCTGGTAAGATATTTGGAATTTCTAAATGCAAACTTTTCCTGAAGAACCTTGAGTGTTAAAGGCTATGCTCATTAAGTCAGGAAAGATAATTAATACCTTCTGTACCCAAGCACATATTAAATTTGGTGTTATTAGAACTTGAAATTTGACCTCCGGTTTTTGTAGCTTTCTTGAACAGGCTGTGGGTCTGAGCTCTGTGATACTGTTCGTACGTATATTTGATTACCTAACTTAAACGTAGTTGGGATTGGCCTACTCACAATGTTGTTACAGCAGTATAGACAAGGCTGGGTGGTTTTTATGGTACTGGACTTGCCTATAATGTGTGACCTCTTTTCTTTCTCTCCACATGGGTATTTCTATTTATTTTGTGATCTTTGGTTTTCCAAATGATGATGAAATTATAATCAATTAGGATCTGTCTCACAGGACATGAAATAAAAGGTGCTGACAGTACCTTATCATTTCAGAGTTATGCCATTCTTCTTCTGACCTGTAAGAGCCAAAACTGAAGGGAATTGAGGATTAATCTGTTTTTTGTATCCATATGTAACCTTGCAACATGTGGATTAGATCTTCTCTGCACCTGTAATATAACATTTTCCTCATGCTGAAGCATAATACCTTAACTAAAACCACAGCAGCTTTCTGATGACTTCAAAGGAATCAAAAACCATATTCAGGTTGAAAGCATTTTATTGTTTGTAATTTTTAGCTTAGTGCATATTAAATGTAATAACTGATGAGTTTAGTAGAATAATCTCTTACCATATGCGAGAAACATGCTTCATAAGTTATATACATCTTTAAGAACTGTTAACTTTTATAGAATTTTCTGCAACAAATCATTCTGAGAATGTCTTAAACTTGTGTTTTCAATTGAGGTTCCAACATTTGGTTAAAGTCTATTCTGTTCTTCTATCATCTCATAATTCCCTCCAGAGAAAAGAGAGAACAATCTTCATGTTGGGTGGGAGGATGAGGGAATGGTAATTGAAACCATGTAATAAAAAGGTAATTTAGCAAAACTATTAGTTTTTGGTTTCTTTACTATTTTAAGCCTATTATTTTTAAAATTACTTCTGTATTAAAAAGGCTGTAAAACTGCAGTGGATGTCAGCACATTGCATCTTAATTCTCATTTTCCTTTGCATGAATAGTAAAATCTTTATAAATTGCAAACTAAAATTAATTGAATAAACTTCAGTTGAACATTTTTATGTTTCAGTTTGAATTAAAAAAAACATATTGTAGACTTCTTAAAGAACATTTAATGGTTTCCAACATGGACCACACCTCGAGCGCAGTACAGGAAGAAAGTGCTGATTGAGAAAAACAAAAACCAAGAATAATGTTAATTAGTATTGTGTGATTTACAGCTGTGTTTATAGCTGTAATATAGTTGCTAACACCCATATCTATTGCTAGATCATAGTTCTCCATCCAGTGAAGAGCCATTATCAGCAGCAACTTCAGCCATACAGCCAGTAAGTTGCACCAGTTCTGTGTATAGGGCTACCTGGAGCAATACGGACAGATGACTTTTCTTGCCAGGTCACTTTTAAGCAGCCCAGTTCCAAGGCCCTCGCAAAGAGGAGCTTTATATTCCGTTGATAATGCAGGGTAATGTTAAAGCAGAGAAGGCAGTGGCAAAGCTGGAGCAGGAGAGCAGAATGTTGCTGCTGTGCAGCACTCCTCGTTTAGGCAATCAGTCTGCTTGGGTTGGGTTGGGTTTGGTTTTGGCTCTTCAGTGAATTCACTCCCATCTATAAATAGTGATTGTAGTATGCTGGTAGACTGGGAATCAGTGCTCAACAGGAATTGTCTCCCCCTAGCCATCCCCTCGATTCTCCTCTGGGTCGTTTTTTATTTGGTATCTTCTTTAATCACTGGGATGCTAGTCTAACGTATGCTTGCAGCATTTGCAGATTGATAGCAGCTATGAACTTGGGAAGGGAGGTTCAGGATTCAAAATGATCTTGATAAATTGGAGAGGTGATTTGAGACTGACAAGATGAAATTTGATAAAGGTAACTACAGAACGTGGCAGCTGAGAAGGAGAAATATGCACAAATACAGACTACAATATATCTGTCCAAGAAACTGAAGGAGAAAAAAGAATCTGTTAAAATGGATTGCATATGGAATGGGTTGCTTGTGGTTTGTTTGTTTGATTTTTTGTAAGAAGCTTGTTCTTATTCTGGTTGTAGTGATAATGTGTGACTATGCTGAAGTGCATATTTCAAGGGAAGCCTGTGCTGCAACATGGGTATAGATAGAGCTAAGCATCACACTTCTGGAAAGGAGTAGATCCTCCTCACTGCTCAGGGTTTTGTGGTATCTCTTACAGTGCAATGATGAAGTCTTGTTATATACTGTGGGTTTTACAGCATGAGATGAGGTGAAACAGGGCTGTGACTAATAGTCGCTGTAAACCGTAAAGGCTGAATGCAGAATATAAACAAATCTTCTGCATGTCTGTAAGATATCAAATGCTCCGTGTAACAAGAGTGCTAGATGTTGTTCAGTGCCTGAGCTGGAAGCAATCTTTCCTTCAGTTTCTGAAGAAATACCAAGGCTTAAAATACTATTCACCTTCTCTAGTGTATCTTGGTTGTTAATAGATGGCAGGCTCTGAAAGTGCTCCTGTTTTCTCAAGTTCAGTTGAAAACAGCTACAAGTAGCCATTTAGTATTAGAAAAACAACCCAGAAGTATTAATTAAATGACATGCAATATCAAGTAGGTTATCTTTCAGTCATTGGAAAATGTTCTTTTGAAGTGCACGTTCTCTTAAATTTCTGTACAGTTTCCATAGTTTTTTGATTTTCAGGAAATGTAACATTCATTTAAAAGCATAAATGACTGTAGCAGCAGCATGTTTACAGGAAATGATGAAACATGGTCTCTATTCTTTTTAGTAATTATCATATTCCCACCCCAGTTGGCTGTAGGTTGCTTGGAGAGTGTGTAGGAACCTTGTGGGCTCATGTCTTGATGCCTCAGTCTTTTAAACCTGGGAGGTCTGCAAAATATATAGACTTTGTAGGAGTTTAAAGAAGAAATTGGGCAGCTCTTGGAAATTTTTTTCAACTCTGGTTATTTTTGGCTGAACTTAAGTTTTACTGTCCTTATTTGCCTACATACATCTCTTCTGTAATAAAGACCAGAAGCAACGGCAGCTTCCATTACATGCTAGCAAGCGCTATGAAGGGTTCATACACTTGGAGCTTATGAGCTTGGTCACATTCCATTTTCTAGGTGTGTCTATTAGAAGGTAATGGGTCTGTCTGCATGTAAACTTCCTGCCACCCTGCTGAGAGCTGTAGGGTCAGTCATTCTTAACCCCTTTCACTCAAGTCAGTTTAACTATTTTACACGTTTTTAAAATATGTTATAGAATGATTGCAGGAGTACCACAGTGCACACGCTTCTGATGACAGCGTTGTACAGAAGATGGTAAGATGTGACCGATGGGTGGTAACAGGTAACCCACCTGTTACCAGGTGGTAACACTGAGGCTGGAAACTTAGAATTAAGCCTTCTAACTTCAACAGCCACTTTCTGCTCTCCAGTCTGGGTGTATGATGCAGCTGCATTGCCTTTGCTGCACTTGTGGGATTGGAGGTTCCCAACAGAGGCACCCAGTCCGGCTCGTGCTGCCCACTGCTATCTGTGATACTGTACAGACCTAGCAGAAACCCAGCCGTGATTTTATAAATGCCAGAAAACAGCAAACTATAGTAAATTAGTCTCAATATATTCAACCGATATGTAACAAATGAAACAATTATTAGTAATTTCTTACAGTGCATTGTTTCCCGTTTCTGGTATTTTTTTTCTTTTAATTTCTTCTTACAACTTAATGCCATCTGTTAGGCTTGCCATTGACGCACAGTACCAAGGATAGAAAATATGAAGTGTTTAAAGCGAGTTTGGCCCTGTTCAAAGATCTGAAGTTTTCCCGTTTTAAATCTGAAGAGTTCAAAATGCGCTCACATCGTGCACGCAAAGCTGTACTGCCTTATCAACATCTCCGACGTGCCTGCACCTCACTGCAAAAGGAAATGATGTTCTGTCATCCCCGAGCACACTGTCCTATTCCTTTTATAGCCGTGCTTGTGGGTGTGTGCATGGGCAGGCAGGCATGGAGGTGTGTGCATGGCGCACAGCACACAGCCGCTCGTCGCAGCGGAGCTCACATAGCTGTGCTGTTTGCTATCACTTCTAAATGCCGGGATTACCTGGGCGATTGTTTTCTCAGAATGCCATAATGTAATCTCAAACCTAATACTCCGACAACCATGCACTAATTAAAACTGCAATTATATTTTTGCTCAAACAAAACGACTTAATAAACATTATCACAAACTGTTTACCCTTCCCAAAAACAATTTATGCTCACTAATACAATTTCCCATTAAAACTGCTGCCAGGTAAATTAAAAACTCTTGAAATAGTAAGTAAGTGGGAAATTAATTCAACAGTTTAATCTAGAGCTAATAACAGTTGCAAGCTCAGAAAAAGATTGCTACAGCGGGGAGTTAATTAACAGCTTATTCCCCATTTGATAAAAGTAATCCACTCTAATTCCAGTGTAATTTACCTCAATGTAATATAAAACCACAAGCTGCTTCTGGTGCTAGTGATTATTAGCCTTGTCCTGTTGCCACACTGACAATAAAAGTCAGCAGTGTCTTAATAATAAGAGGCAGTCTGCTAAATGCCCACAATTAAAGATGTAACATGAAATCTTGAAACTGCAACAATCACGTATATTGCTAAACGGAGTGAAGGTACACTTTTGATAGAAATAAGCACGTCGCATTGCTGCCCCTTCAGTAACCAGGTGTGCCTTTCACAAACCCTGTTATTCGCTGCGGAAGGTTCTGTCTAATAAACGCTCTGGGGAGACTGTAGGGGATAGGTTACAAACAGGTCTGCCTGTTGTTTCAACTTAGGAGTGAGCCAGTGTAGATTTGGTTGTATTGTTTTCTCTGTTATGCAAATTAAATGCAAACTTTGGAGCTCTTGACCGGAAATACCATTCTGGTTTCATAAATTCAGTATGGTTTTTTAACTTCATCTATATTAAAATGTATTTTCCTTTATTTTCTGTTTTTGGGGGTTAAAACCAAGGATCGGATTTGATATATTCATGCATGTACACATGCATACATATATACAAACATCTGTCTGTATAATTACGTATAAAATATCTTTTATTATGCATTTTCTCAGTTGATCCCAAGATAATATATTCTGATAATTATTTTGATTTGCTTTTGAGCAGTTATGACAGTCTACCACTAGGGAACTCGAGCTGTATTTAAGTATTGCCAGCTTCTTAGTTTAGTTTCTGAGTATGTGTTAGACTCCTGCATCTGCCTGTGTGATGCGTTATTAGCTTTTTTCCATTGTCACTGATATAGGAATGCCACAGTAAGAATAAATTGGTACACTGTAATCATAATTCAACTTATGTGCATGAAATTAAATGATCTAAATGATCTGCTTTGTCACATAAATACTGATACTTGAAAGAACAAGTGTATGGTGTTATTTTAACACCTTGGTTATTAATGAGAGGTGAGTGGTTTTGATGTTCTGATATCACCTAAAAACATTTATTTACAATATTGATGTATTTGATTAAGCTCCTTCTGGGGCTTTAATGGGTATCTCAGAAATAAAATGCCTGCTGGGAGGTGCTCCATTTGAAACTGCAAGCAAACACAGCTGAGAGGTTGTAACTGTGGAGATTTTTAACAATTCTAAACAGAGAAAGAATTAACTTTAAAGGTGTGCAGACACCATTACAGATGTGCCAGAGTTGGTCACCAGAATGAAGACAGTGACCACAGTGACAGTTCAGTTACAGACCCCATATTCCTTTCCTCATGTTCTTTGCGAAACTGGAGTTTCCTTGGGCTAGGACAGAGGCAGATGGATGTTGGGAGCTGAATTATGCTTTCAGCATGCACATGGTAGGGTACTTTGATTACTGCTGTTTTTTTTTCTGGTGCTGGTTAGTAAAACCAGTGCTTTTTTTTTTTCCTACATAAACATAATTCTTCCTTATTTAAAGTACTGTAGGTTTTTCAGTTGGAAGTTTTACCTGCTGGCTGTAGGTGAGCAGTTTTTAACCGAGGGCTTGAAGGATGTGAGCTTCTGAGATCCTTTCCAACCCATGCTGTTCTGTGATATATTTCATAGTGCACTGAAGTTTCTCCATAACATAATGGAAATTTATTGTCTTAAGGTTTCTCTTTCAGGCATTTTCTATCAAACAAGATAAATTAAGAGCTGTTAACGGAATAAAGTATAAGAAAGAAGAGTAGACTGAATGCATGAAATGATCATATTTTATTTGTGATAGCAATAATAAGAGCTCTCATGAGAAAGTGTTGGTGCCAGACTATAACTACACTTAAACTATGCTACTCATTCTCACTTCATTTATGTATGTACATAATTTACAGTTCTGAGTTTGGGGGGATTTTTTTTCTGTTATTCAACAGATTTTCAACTAATGTGACTTCAAAGGATTTTCTTTTCTGCTGGCATAGAATTGTCCATAGTCTGAATTTTGCTTATATTCAAAATCTGTGAGTGAAGCGATGCTTAAAATTCCATAGGTCAGGGACTGAAGCCCAGTCTTCATGGATGCTCGAACCAGACAGTTCTAGAAATGAATTAGCACACCTCATCAGCTGCTCATCCCTGCTAATGAAGTCCTCTGTGCTTTCACTGTAGTCATTCTTCCGTGCTTACCTGAGCCATAGCAGAGTTAGCAGACTTAGAGCAGTACTAGCACAGCAGCTAGATCTGAACTAAGATCAGGACAAGTAACACACAGTAGGGAGACGCTCTGCAACGCAGGCCAGGCTGGGATGTTCTAATAGCCACATAGAGACAGATTTAAATAGGATTTTGCAATTGACTGATCTGTATTTTTTGTTTAATTTCATTTGACATTTCAGGGGAAAAACATTTTAAAAATACTTGAAAAAAATGCAGTTTGGTATTCTCATTGACTGTTCTTGATACGTATCTTCAGTGTTACCAATAAGAAAGGTTATATAGTAATTAATACACTATTTTGTGAGTGTATAGTATTCTGGCAGACTTTATTTCTTCAGTGTGTAGCATTTCACTTAAACTGTGCAGGGTGTGATTCTGAGTGGCTGAGTATGGTGGGAAGGCTCAGGGTGCTGCCGCACGTCCTGCAGTGCTGGATGAGGAGGCTTTCAGGCTGCGTGCTGCCTGTTGTGCCGAGGTGGCGAAAAGCCTTGTGTGTCCACTTCAGCAATTCTGTAATTTGCAGGTTGAAGGATTAAGTTAAACGGACCTTAAAAGAGCTGCTGTGGTTGATAATCCTCTGGTAATACATGCTCTCCTTTTCACTAACTGCTGAATCAGGCAAGTTAGTCCAGGAAGAAGAGTCATCATTAGAACATGTGAGGTGACAGTATGAGTATAGTTCTGATGTGTTTTAAGAACAGGAATCCTGTGCTGCGCATTCCTGGCATGCTTTGGTGGGAGTCTGAGAGGCAGCAAGTACTCAGTAGGAAGGAGCCAACTTCCGCAGGCAGGGTGCAGGGAGGTGCTTGCAGGCCCGTCCTTGGGGTGTGCCATCATGTTGTCCAGGCCCCAGCCCTGCCCAGCTCCTGCCAGTGCCTGTCCCAGCAGGTCAGGATGTGAGGGTGTGTGCCCACACTGCATCCTCTGTACAGGTACCTGAGTCGTGAAATGGAAGGACAGATCATGCCTGGGTGCAGAGTATAAACACCAACACTCTGCGGTCAGACTCAATGTACTGTAAAATAACCTCGAGGACACAACTTAATTTCCATACAAGGCATGGTTAAACTTTTTAATCATCATGAATAAATCTGAAAGAACACAGCCATCAGGGGCACAGGTTTTAACTAATTCTTGCCTGTTAGAAATGAATGTTTCCAAAGTACAGACACATTTAGAGGTGGCATACTCAACTAAAACCTGTAAACCATTAAAATATTTTCTTAAGTTTGAATTTCACCAAAATATTAAAAAAGCAAATTAGCCATCTATGTACATAATAACTGAGTACAGTCTGTTTAAACTCATGGCACACATAAAATAAGTTAGGCCATATTCCTAAGAGTTCACTATTGCCAGTGATCCCCACTCTTCCACAAGGAATTAGATGCCTGTTAGGGTAAACCTGCAGTGCAGGTGGCAGCCTATGGGCCTGGGCTGCACCTGCTTTGCACACACAATAAATAGTGAGATGTTGGAAGATCATACTGATAATCTCTGAGTGCTCTTCGTGTGCTGTAGGCTATGAACTTTCATCAAGCTGCTCCTGTGTTAAGCCTGCAGTTTCTGGCTAAACCAGAACAGTGTCTTAGCAGCACATCCAGTCCCAGCTCAAGGATTCAAGTGGTCATCCCACGCCCCAGTAAAATGCCCCAGTGATTATTTATTTGTGCTGTTGTACGTTGACCATTTTTTTCCAGTTCATGTTAAACTTTCTGCCTGTTGCTGCATATTCATTGAACTTTTATCTCCATGTTCAAATGCTTGCTGTCTTTCTTGTTGCCTTTTTCGCTACACCCCACCCTGAATTGAGTGAGCAGGTAGCAGATGTACCTAGTGACCTGAAAGGTGAGAGTCCCCGACATGCAGAAATTAGATCAGTAATTTTTGTCACAAGTGATGTGGAATAGAGCTGCAGGCAGCAGGGCAGGCAGTGGGACTGGTGGTGGGAAGGAGGGAGGATTTCAAAGCTCTGTGTCCAGAAGAGAAATAGGTGATGCAGTTCATGATTTATATACAGTTTAAACTCATGTTTATGGTCATATAACTTGTTAGCACATTTTTAGCAAGTCAGTTATTTTCTTCCTCTCAGTTTGTCTGGCCTTTCAGACGAATTCCATTATGCTAATGTAATTAATATACATCCTAAAAAACGGGATTGCAGCAGTTTATTTCAAGATTGTGTACTTTGCTTTTTTAGACCTGTTTCCCATGCTGCCACTCAACACTTTACGGCTAGTGCTAAAAGCGCCTTCTTTTCTGCAGTTCTTTCTGGCACGGAAGGGCTTTCCTTTGTCTCTGCCTCATTGACTCTCCATCTCATTTAAAAATCTTTGCTGAAAATACATCTTTTTCCCCTTGCATGACCCTCATAATTTTTATCTCTCTCTGCTGTTATTTTAGTATGTAATTTTACTTTTAAACTAGCTGATGGACCTCCATTTGAGAAAGGGCAATCAATAAATTATGTGCTGATTGTGGATATTATTCTTCATATTTTTGTATTTCATTGTCCAGACTGTAACAGTTGATATATATTTTTGTTGTACTTTTTCACCTACTTTAGAGTATCATTATTCTTGGCTTTTAATAATTGAAAGAAAATTCAATCTTTTTCCATCATGAAAGAGAGAGAATGAAGGAATGAATCTCCAGCTGCTAAATATCATTTATATCAGTTAATGGCCTTGCTGAGGAAACACATGCTTGAGCAAACTCAACATGGGTTGAGCAGAGACAGTGAATTGGTTTCCTGAACAGTTTTCAGTACAGATCACTGAATCATCAGCTAGCAGTTTCTAGAGATAGTAAACTTCTACAAAAAGCTGGCCAAGAAATTCTGAAATGTTATGTTGTGAAAATAGAAGCTATCTGTGGGGGAGCTTACATAGCAGCTTTAACAAGAAAGTTTTTTAAGACCGACTTTGGTGCTTTTCCCAAGGTTTGAAGGAGAGCTCTGCATGCTTTGGGATGTAACTAGTATTTGAGTATGCAGATCATCGTGCATTGGTTTGGCTTCATGCCTTTGATAGCTTGTAGTTTAGTTTTGTAATTTCATTATCTGCTAATTAAATACTATATATAGAGGAAGGGATGGGGGGGAGAGAGAGTGTGGCAGTTTTTGGCAATTTAGTCTGAAGTTTTTCTCATGTTACCAGCTGTGGTCTCTTAAAAAATTAATTAGAATATAAATGATGAGAAAAGTCTTCCTCACTAATTCTTCTTGTATTTTTTAAAAGTAATATCATATTTAATATCTGCTTATAGTAGCATCATCCACGTATCAGCTTCTGTCCCAGCATTCAGGAATGGTTGGTGCTGGTTGGTCTTCATGCTGTCACTTGAGAACTAAATTGTAATATGTAAAAAAACAGAAGCATATTCTTAGGTCATCTCATTGCATGAATCCAATCTCGTAAAGATTTTCATTATAGTTTGAGGGATGAGATGTGCATCTTACTCATTTACTCATACAGATTCTAGCTGCTGACCCATTCATCAAATGCAGAAGTCCAGGCCAACCAGAACGATCTCTCCAAGAAAGATAAAGAGCAGAAATTTCAAATGGAAGACATTCTTCTTTGTAGTGGCTCACCTCATCTGCCATCGCTTGTAATTGATACTATCTAGCTTGTCATGTGTCGCGGTATCTAAGCAATACATACTATGAGAGCAGCTGGGAAAAAAAGAGGTAAATACAGCTTATAAAATAACATTAGGGGAATTCCATTTCTCTAGTGTTTCTTGTGCTGTCATGGGAATATTGGAGTATTGTTTAGAAGCCTTTCAATTATTTCAATCTGGCAATTTCTGAAAAAAAGAGGAGCACGCAGTAAGACATTATTGGTGATGGAATGTCATTAGTCAGCCCAAAACAAAGTGAGAACACCTTGCAGGCTGAAAATGCTAACTGCATTTTCTGCAAAGCTGGTAGCACAAATATGCTTATTTTGTTTCTTATAAATGGCTTAATGAATATCTCATTGGCTTATGCTATGCCCACACCATTGCAAATGAATGTGTTAATCTTCAACTGCTAGAGCGCCAAGAAGTTTGAAGCTAACGCTGAATCTTGTAAATGTAAAACAGTAAGAAGTTACTATGGTGTATTTGCGAAGTCCTTAGCCAATTAAAAGGTCAGCTCTTAAAGCCAGACAGATTTTTTACTATTAAATTTACTCACCAGTGAATTATATGTCTGTATATCCAGATCATTCTAATTGTGCTGGGTTATTTGGTAACAATAATCAGTGCCCATCTGTTTTGGACAGAAATCTTACATATGAAGGACACCTTCTTCAAAAATTACTTTTCTGGTTACAAAAAAAAAAAAAGCAAAATTTAGCAAACTGCATGAAAAGCACTCTCTTACAGTTGGTCCCTCTGGTGGATTTCTAATAAAAACCTAGTAAGGAATATCTTAGAGGTAAGCAGAGCACTGAGTGTGCTGCAGATAACGTGCAGGAGGGATGCAGAATTCCTGAGCTCTGGTTCATTATGATTATTTTCTTAGTTACTGATTTCAGAATCCATTGCTGCTGTTTTGTTTGTTTATTCCTTTCTTTTTTAAGACATTAACGTGAGAGATTTTGATAAAATAGCATTCATTTCTCTGTGGGAGAGTATGGGCAAGCAAGGAAAAAGGAGCTGAGTTGTAAAAATTACAGTAGTGTTGCTTGCTCAAAGTTTAGTTCTAACTCCCCTGAAATCTCTTCAAATTGGTAAAAATAGTTTTCAGACTCCTAAATTAGGTAGCCAAAATATTTATTTTAATGTGTATTTTTATTATACTAGACAGCATTATTACTGCCATGGATTAAGGGCCTGTAATGTGACTTTAATATTGCTATTAGATGTTAATGTTTTAGGATAGCGCTCTGAAGATGAAATAGTTCTCATTTACTTTTCACCATAATGAATACTAATGTGTCAGGGGACAGTAGACATCTTTGCCTTCTGTTCAGTTTGGCCAAATAAGAAAGACAAGAATAGAAGACAACAATCACTCAGCTGTGAGTGAATGCGACTGGAAGTTGTGACTAAAGCCTGTTGAAATCCAGTTGTACAGATCTCCCTCTCATTTTTCTGCTTTGACTAAACAAAATGAGAGCAGACAGTAAATTGTCCAGTTTCCAAGATTTCTGGTGAGAATTATTCATAATGGATTGTTATTTCTGCACTGGTTTACAATTCCATTTCATCTCGTTCTTGCTGATGTTACGCTCATCATACTGTGAGCTCTTCAACAAAGGGAAAAATAACTCATTGCCCAGAGAGAGTTTTTTCTACACTCGCAACTTGAGACTAAATATTTCTGCCCAAGAGCAAAACCATTTCTCTACCGGGCAAAATTAAAGTACTGCAGCCTTCAGTAAATCTGGGAACCCATCACAGGTGTAACAGAAGAAAATCTAGTTTTGTTACCGTGTGCTTAGGAATATGTGTTTGCCCGGGGTTAAAATTGCCTAGGGTCCCTCTTTTTCCTAATTAGGGACCTGCAATTAGTTAGGGGAACTTGTTTGCTCTGAATCCAGAAGGGAGTACCTTAAATAACATATATAGTGAATAATAACAGACTACTGCTAAAGTGGTTACAGTTAATATTTTTAGAGTTTTCTAATGGTTTGCTTGTGGCAGCAAAAATTAGTTAGGAACTTGGCACATATGCCGTGTCTGTCTTCCCTGACACTTAAAGAATTTAGTAGATATTAGCTAACAGAGCGATCCTCCTCACTGCAGCTGCCTGACTGTCCTAATTTCAGAGGCATGGGAACTCTGAAGATACCAATCAGATCTGGTATCTGAAGAAGTGGCAAAAAGTTTGTGCGTGCTCTTGTCACACCTGGGCCAGTGTACAGTGGTGAAATTCATTGGATACTGTTGTATTTCATCACCACAGTTATGAGTGCTGCTGGATCTGGAATGTCCTGCTACGTTTGTCTATATCTAGACATGCATCTAATGGCTGTGAGAGTATCTTTTCAGTGTTGTGGATTTCTTCCAGCAATAAATAAGCAAGGTGCAGCAGCATGCAATCTTCTAGTGTATACATTATTTTGGAGAGAGAACTTCTGTTTTCATCATGGAGAGTTAACATTTTAATTGTTTTGGTCTATTGCATTACCTAGTACTGTTAAGACAACGTTTACCTCACGCTTAAATGAAGCAGCAGCACAGTAAATCTCAGCCCTCAGCTGTTCCTGCAGAGCCTGTGCACCCACAGTGAGATTTGTGGGCAGGGGAGCCCTGGGAGCGCTGTGCTGCCTGCATGGCACAGGCACTGCTGGCAGTTCTCTTGTACTGTCATGTGCTGCTGTTTTTCTTTGGAAAATTTTGACATTGAGAAAGAAAACAAAAGAAAACCTCATTGTGCTCATTTTCAGGCTCTGGTTGTTATTTTTTAAAAGGTACAGTTATTGATGTCTCGGTAGCAGATGGTGTGATCCTATGATGCCTCTTACAAAATTTGATATATGTGCATATATCTCAGTAGTTCAATATTCATAATATAAATCAATCTTATGATATGTTCCAACAGGTAAGGCTGGGCCTTTTATATTGTTACTAAAGATGAAATTAATCTGCTTCTGTTTTACTTAATTTTTGTTTTATATTCTTGTGTATTTTATTTGATAGAAGTTCATTTTTTTATTCTGCTTCTTAAAATAAATTAATTTTCTTGCACAGGACTAGACACAGAAGATTATGAAGAGTTTATTTGCTTATGTTGTTATTCAAGAAGCAGGGTGTTTTGAAACTCAGGCCCAGCAGCAGAAGAGTTGGAAGACTCAAGAGATAGCTTTGTTTACCATACATCTGAAATATTTAATAATATTTAAATAGTTGGCTTAGTTCCAGTATTTTTTTCTATCTTTGATCAAGTTACTTAAGGGTCTTTTCCAACCTAAATGATTCTGTGGCTCTGTATGTGTGGATGTAGCACTTGGGGGCTTGTAGTGTTAGCTGTTGGCTGGACTTGGTAATCTTAAGGGTCTTTTCCAACCTAAGTGGTTCTGAGGCTTTTGTTTTGTTTTTTTTTTTTTTTTTCAATTACTAGTCCTGCTGTAAGGCAGGGATTTTTATGCATCAGGTTTACAATAGTATAGATCAATACTGGATTGCATTTGAAGTTGGGTAGAACATGAATGATGAGGTTCCAGTTTGGCTGAAGGTGCAAGTCTTTCTGTGGCAGTAAACAGAAACGACAAGCGCTCAGAAATAAGAAAAGCTTCATTTGTGATGGATGGCAGGATCTTGCAAGTACGTTTAGTACTTGAAGGGAGGTGCATGCTTGTAATATTTGAGAATGACACAGTTAAAATATTGCTGGGTGCAGGTGTTCTGTGCCTGGGAGAGTTAGTTCCAAGTGCATTGGGTTTTCTGGTCTGCAGAGCTATACAGTGGCCAGGTGGGTTCAGCAAATCATACGTATTGCCTCAGTAGCAGAAATATCTTAAAGTAAATAACATAAGAAGCATCGATAAACAGTGTCCTTTTTAAAAAAAGATATTTTCCCTTTTTAGGAGATAAACAGTGTAAAGAAGGAATGAGTTATTTTTCCATGTGGTTGAATTTGTGGCTTGATGTTGGAAAGCATACGGCTGTGGCTTCTTGTGTCTTTTTAAGTGTCTCTTGAAGGGGTACCATGATGAGTGTAGAAGGGGAATAGGGAATCACCTCTTCCTTCCCGGTATTACTTTTTGGGTTTGTGGTCAGATACCCTGCTTTTAATAGTGACTGTTTATTTTTCATATTTCTCAGCTCTATGTCATTATTATCATTTAGTAATACAATACAGTAATACATAAATGAGATCAGGAAGTTATTTCTGTATAGTTCTTGAGGCCAAATGTTTCTATGATGCAGATACAACATCTTTTGTTGTAGTATGTTTTATAGCATAAGTCATTAATTCCTATCAAAACTTTAAAAATGCTATGTGAAGCTCAGGGCTGATGCATTTCCTCTTATCACAGTTGTTTATCAAAGGGCTGAGCTGATGAAACTTCTTTGTAAATTTTGACAGTGTAGCCTACTAAGTGGTTTATAAGTTTTTGCACTGCTTCTAATGACTAGTAATGACTAACAATAGAAGTAATTTAAGCATGTTGCTTTAATTAATGTTATCCCATCTTTTTCCTTAATTAACCAAGTTGTCTTAAGCCAGGAAACAATATTATTACTGAAGAATTTGAAAGTAATAGTTTGTAATCCATTCCTCCCTTGCTAATATTTTATTTCCTAATTTTGAGTTCACAGTATTTCTAGGAGGATTATAACCTGTGAAATAATTTGGTAAAATGGTCTGATATTGGTTCATTGTCTGTGAACACAGAATTTGTTTTACTGAAGTAATTCCAGTATCTTTTCTTAATAGACTGCACTCTTCCCTTAAATTCCTTACTAGGAACACCAGTGGCCCTTATTTAGTATCACTTTTGGATAAAAGCTCTGAAATTTGTCTAGTAGGAAAATCTAATCTTAAAATTGTTCATACATATCCAGTATAAGCAATACTAACCAAGTTTGGTTTGAGTTGCTTCCCAGAAGAACGAAGTTTAGCCAAGGATTTAAGAAAGGAGAAGTTTTTCCAAATGCCGGTACATGTTAAAGGATTACTGATCTATTAAAACCTCAGGACTTCAACCAATTCATTTTAGTCATGATATTGCCTAAAGTTGAAGTATTTTATAAAAGCTAAACAATGCCAAATGCATTTGGCTGAGATCAAAAGCCAAATCTATTTGTTCTCTTTCATCTTCAGTGTTCCATTTCCTAGGAGTATGACCTTAGTCAAACATCTATTAAAGTTAGCTTTTGATCTTACTCCCTTTTTTAGAAAAAAGAAAAAAAGTCAATCTTTAAAATTTTCTTGCAGAGACAATCACACTATTGTGTTGTAATGTTCCAGTAGTGTGTTAGTAAATAGGATTCTCTGATGTATGTGATAGAACAGTGGTTAAATGGGACAATCATTTTTGTGTCGGAGACAAGAATCAAAAGGAAGCATTCTTCAGAAGCTGTTAACTGGAAACCCCCCAGGTCAGTGGAAGCATGTTAACTGGTCAGCGCGCTGCATTTTTTGGTCCTTTGATGAAAATGCCTTGTAATTTGATAACAGGTAGCTGTTCATTTGTAATACAATTTTCTCTTCACCAGTCAAAGCTGCCTACTGATTAATCAGCAAAAAGGTTAATTTTCTTCTCAATTATGAGAAATTCAGTGGCTTTTTGAAAGAAGTAGGGAGAGATAGCATAGTGAATATTACATCCTTTATTTCCTGAAAAGAGCTATTAAGATTTTTTTTTTGGTCATCTGTAAGTTCCTACAGATAAGGATCTTAGAAACAAACTGTCTCAGTTCTCACTGTAGGTAAAGGGAGTCTGTCTTAAATACACACCGATTCCCAAATCTACGCAGAGTAATAAAATTACAGTAAAGATTTATATTTACCATACTGAGATGACTTGAATAATGGCCATACATTCATCTGCCATAACCATACTATTAAACCTGTCCTCACCAACACAGTTTCACAGTTTTGGAAATCTCAATTAAAGGATATGATAGAATAATACTGAAAACATGTATTTGAAAGCAATGTCTATAGAAGAAATAAAATGTCTCCTTTTAATAAACTACTGTGTTGACAGATGGATCACATATTAAATTTCTAAAACCAGTGTTAAATTCTTACTAGAAACACAGGAATATTACCTAGATATGTTTAAAATAATATATGATAATCTCTCAATGTGAGAAAAAAAAAAAGTTAAAGAGCTCTAAAAAGAGAGCTGCAAGGATTACCATATTAATATTGACAAAAAGCTGAGTACTGCAAAGCATGATAATTGTAGAGGTAGCAATTGGAAGGGATGACACGTAATGTCTGTTTACAGAAGGCAAGATTAAAAGGTATCTGCAGTATTTTTCTAAATTGCAAAAAGTAATTTTCAGTACATCTTGGACATCATTTGTACTGAATTTATTTTAGTTTATAAAATAAATGTATTTAATTTGAATTATAAAATCTCAGGCTCCATTTTAAGATCTGAGTATGCTTTGACTATTGTTGAACAAAACTTAAGGTGAAAACGCTTCTTGCCGTAGTTTTATAAGAAGTGAAATTGCTGTACTGATGCAAACTCAAGAGTAAAGACCAGTAGAGTTTATCTGGAAAGATTTGCAAGGGCAAAGAGAATATTTGCATAATTTTAGATAGCTAAGTGTTTCAGTTCAGTGAGTAGATTATTTCTCTCCTTCTTGAGCTTCCATTTGGCTCAAAGGCTGCAAGTTAATTCAGCTTGACCAATGAGTAGAGACATATCCTTTAAGGTTTTGAAAATTGTGTAGTTCATCTTCTATGTGTTATTTTTATTCACAAGGTGGAACAAGAAAATAAGCTTCCAGTCAGTTTCTCAGCTTTGAAAAATGTTCTTTACCTTTCATAGCATAAAATGGAAGCAGCTATTCTGGCATAACTTCATAAACAAAGAAGATATTAGCCCATTGGGACTAAATTATTTGTCTCCTCTGTTATTTCTGTAAGTAAATGTGCCTGAGAAAGCTTTAGCAAAACTGAAGGAACTTAAAAGAGGAAGACCAGATGTTAAGAAAAGAAAGTTAAGGTACACGCGTTTCTGTAATCACGTTCCGTACAGTCTCTGGTTGTGTGATCAATAGTCATTAATTTATGCCCCAGAGGAAAATATTGCTCTTTGTGTTTCTTTACCTATGGTGCAAACCTAGCTAGAAGTTACATCTGGCAAGCTCCAGCCTGGGGCCTGCTGTTTTCTCTTTGCAGTGCTAGAAATTCAGACATCCATCACCTGTGTGTAGGAGGTGCCCCAGCAGTAGCTCAGCTGCAATCCCAGGAAGCATTGAGCAGCGTTTGCTACCTGGCTGCCTTTGTTCTTGTCTCACAGAACTGTGCTGGGGTGTTGTGTGAAGGCTTATCCTTATCATGGTATGACTGGCTGGATAACTGTATAAACACTGCTGAAATTCAAGTTAACTAATCTAAAATATCTCATTTTCTTAGGCAGAGATAGTAGCCAAAATGTTTATGCTGTAGCACACCTCTGATGCAGACTCACCACAGAGGCCCATGTAGAATAATCACTGCTGATAGAAGGGACTTTGTGATAAAGGCTGCCTTCCTGAGCACTGTGTGAAGCATGAAGGTGTATCTGATTGGGATGGAGCTTTTGTTGTTAGGTGATGCTGCTTTCAAACTCATATCTTTGGAGAGCATGGGCTCCCTCTTTACCTTGGTTAGTTTACTGTGCTTAATAAGCATAATGTTTTTGTGTATTTTATGAAATGGACATAGATTTCTCGGTCTTGGAAAAAAATCACTTATATGAAGAGATAATATATAGGGGATATTCTAGAAAGTTAAGTCAGTGTAAGAACCTGTAGTGAATGTTGCTGTATGAAGTGACACAAGTTGTCAGCCCAACTAATGGTCTACATCCATTAATTTTGGTAAGAAGAATCTAATCTTTGCAAACAATCCACTGACTGTAAGTTGACTGCAGATTGCTGCAGAACTGGGGATTGCAGTGCTTATGAATAAGGAAGAATTGTATCCTTAGTTGAGCACTTCGTCTTCACTTCCAGATTAGGCTCATCTGAGTTTGCCTGTGACCAGTCTTAGACTTCCTTCTTTATCTTGCCAGTGCCAACCACAGTGGAGAACTGTTTATTAATGTGGTACTTTAAATTGTGTGTTTGCAAGCAGAATTTCTGTCATTGCTTGGCTTTGGTTTGTTGCAAATATCTGCAGAGAGGCTGGAGTAATGTTTGTCCTCTGTAAGGCTTTGGCTTCTGGAAGGCTGCATCAGGGACCTGCGCAGTGTGATCCTCAGAGCCGTCTGGGTCCAACTTGTCTGGCTGCAGGGAGCAGTGGTGGCCAGAGGAACATCTCAACAACCCTGTTTCTAACAGCAGTGCTGAGAAGAAGGGATCGTGACAGTAGATTGAGGTTTCATCTAAAATACTGTATGGAATTCGGTATTCACTTAAAATCCTTGAAATAACCAGGTTTTTAATCATGCTTTGAGACAGCTGGGACACAGCTGAGCTATGCCATCTGATTGAGAAAAAAAAAAAAGTTTGTATGGTATTTTCCAGTCAGAAGTAGGAAGTAGCTTGAAATCACTCACAAAGATATCCTTATTCTCAGAAGGCCTTCCAGCTCAATTAATTTTACAAACTCTAGAGATTCATGCCAATTCCAGATAAGCTTTCAGACAGTTTGGTGTTTAACTGAAAGGACCTCCAAAAACTTCAGCTGTTTCCCCATCATTATCGATTAGGAGAAGTGCTTTAAATCCACAGAAATTGATTTAGTAGGAAAGGAGTAAAGGTGAGGAAAAAACTAGTAACAGCTAATTCTAATTTTGGGTGGCAATACATGCACCATGACAGACTTCCACGATCATAGTGAATTTGCAGAATCTGTAAATCTTCATGAATGTGAGGGCTACTACAATGGAATTTAGTTATGGCAATTTTATTTTCTCCAGAACCCATACATGTACTAAAACTTAGCTGAGGGTAACTGAGTCCTGCAATGCAAGACACATACAGTGAGCACTGATGAAAGTGGCCATGGAGGTGTTTGTGCACGCAGGGCCCTGTCTGTGCAGGAGCTTCCCTGACTGTTGGCCAAGCTGTAGTGCTTTGAATTTGACCCAAGCTAATCCAACACTGCTCATCCAGTGTATGTCAAAAGGTGACTGTTCTGCATGGGCTGGATGCAGGTGCGTGCCACCATCTTTATTTATCTTCATACCAAAAAAATGACTGAAATTAGTGATGCATTCCTGCTGTACAGGTTGTGAGGCTGGTGTCTAAAATACGTTTTCCTTTTTGAGGCAGATAATATCACCTGTATATCCTTTCCTGTGGCCTCTCAATATGTAGGACTTCGGAGTTAACATTTTTTTTTCTTTCAAATAGAATTGATTTTTGTATTTTAACACATTTCTAGTTTACTTTTTAATTTTTCAAGTCCTCAAATAATTGTGATTTTAGTCTATGACAGCATTAAGAAAAGCATAAGCTGATAGTTTGAGAGTTTGGATGATTCTGAACATTAGTGTAATTTGATTTTTTTCACTCTTTTTCTGTATGAAAACAGTTTTTCATTGTACTATGTAACATGAGAATTTTCATTTTATTCTGTAAAAGATATCTCACTAAAATTGCATTAAATACGCACAGAAGACTACAGAAATTATACGTATAAAGTGATTGTGAACTTTTCAACAGTAATTCAATGGCTGATGTATCTACTCCATGTATTCTTCCATCTTCTGAAACTTGTAGATCAAAAGTGGGGGGGTCAGTCAATCAAATACACAGAAGAAGGTAAAGGTCACGGTAGTGCAGAACACTAAAAGTATTACGCATAACAGTCTTGACAAATCATTCTCATGGCATAGATTGTAAAAAAGAGCAGAAAATGTCAAGAAATTAATCAATTCTCAAAAGACACTGTAAGAATGAAGAAAAAAAAATAATGTAGCCCTCTCCGTGTTCTTCGTAGATCTGATTTTTCTGTTTCCCTCCAATGGGGTGAGCTGCAGTTCGCTTTATTGTGAGATACAGGCTACCTTTTCAAATATGAAGTAAAATGTGTAGTATATACAGGTATTGCTGCATAGCAGCTTGATCATAAGTGCTTATGTTCATGTAGGCGTTATGAACGTTGCTACACATAAGCATAAATTTGGGTTTAACATTTGTGTATTCTTCAGATTGAAGCTCAGACCTGTATCCAGACTGCTCTAATGCCATGGTCTTTAATTTAGACATCTTATTCAAGACTGGCTTACCAGACATCCATGTTCGTAGCTGGGTTTTACCTCCCGCTAAACAAGAATGATTCATTTCAACTATAGAGAAGCATAATGTGAGTGTTCGAATTAGTGAATTCATGGAAGCATTCTGAAAATTTTAAGTACATTATATGCATTTTGTAATTTTCCTATTGAAGAAAGTGGGAAAGCAAGCTTATCTTTTTCAGTCTTCAAAGGCCTAATTTATTGGATGTTTCAAAATTGTTTTCACTGTTTGCAATATGGTATCTCACATTAACATTTCATACTACCAGATGTTTCATTATTCCTGTTTTAGCACATCATATTTGACCCATAGCAGCTTTGAATGCAAATAACAAACAAGCTGATGCACAATGCTTGACTATTAGACTGAAGTAATATGGCAAGGCTGAACTGGGTTTCATTTTCCTTTTGAATATTATTAATTGCAATGTGTTGACTGTTAATTTAATTAAATGTTTTGTTTTAATATAAGACCATTCTTCACTGACTCACCGTTACATTTAATTAATTACAAACCTCAAGATTTGATTACTCATAGTTCTCCTTTAGTTAATTTACTTGTTCACAGTTTTGACAGAAAAGCTTTCAAACTAATATGAAGGAGGAGCACAGTCTAACTAATTATGGAGCTGAAAAGTAGACCTAAAACCTTGTGGCTAGAGCGTAAGATTAGCAGATACCCAGGGTTGTATTGAAATGCTTAGAATCCTTGGGTTTACCATCAAGATCCAATTTCCAATAGCTTGACATCAGTTAAACACGAAGGACTCACTTAAAAGAAAGATTCCGAGGTCCATCGGTGCAGGAGTGTGACTGAGTTTCAGTTTCTTGGTTCTCTGGGAAGGCATCTGCTGCTCAGTGAGTTGTGGTCTGCTCAGGGCCCCAGGCATTGCCCTTTGTCACCTGGTGCTGGGAACGGGGTGAGGTCAGCGCTGCCCCATGAGGGGGTTTGGCTGGGGGGCACTGTGAGGGGCCTTGTAGTTGTGATCTTCAAGCTATGCACTATAACTGTGTTTTTGTTGAAATCATTCCTGAGACTTCATGGAGGAGTGAGCTTCACTAGTCTTGGTATCTCTGTAGCAGGCACTCAAGTAATTAACCACTGGTTTTAACAGGTTGCAGCCTGGAGATGCAGACAGCTTTGTGTGCATGCCTCTCCTGTACTCCAGGAGCCTGGGCTGGAGGAGCAGAGCACACGCCCTGTGAGTCTGGCCCCTGCAGTACACTTAGGCCAGTTACAGTGACAGCACCCCGTTAACAGCAGGTCTCCTCTGCAGCTCTGTGGCCTGTGGTGCTGTGTACTCCTAGTTAGGGTTGAGAATTGTGATGCAAAACCTGTTTGGTGCTAAAGCATTCTTTAATTGAGGCTCAGAATACAGCTGCAGAATCTGACTTCATTGCAACCTGACTATAAACTATGTTGGCTTGCATGTCCTTGAAGGGTTATTTCAGGGCTAAATCTGTATGTTGTACTGCAGAGTTATGCAGACTTTTCAAAAGGAGAGTACACGGTGTCCTGACAAAACTGAAATTTCAGAATGAAGATTACTAATGGCAGTTGGCTGTTTTGCCATATGCACAATGCAGGTGTGCCTGAGCACACACCATCACAATCTGTTATGCACTTGCAATCAAGATTCATATCTAGAGAGAGCCCCTGAGCACAGCTCTGAGGTGCCTGCTTGGTGATGGTACCGCAGGTCCCACCAGGAGCTGCTGCCCCTCACCAGGGCAGGGTTTGGGAAGCAAAGCGCTGCAGCTGTGCTGAGACTCAGACTTTTCTTTGTTGTTAGCGTTGGAGAAGTTGCACATATTTGGTAGTAAGTGGTACACAGTTTATTTCCTGGATGCTTTGTGATTGATCACAACTGGGAGAAGATATCTAAAGGAAGAGAAATTTCAAGTGTAAAAGGGAAGAAAAAGCTGAAAACTTTGAAGTGTGTAATCCTGTATGTCAGCTTTCCCTGTGATCCTCTTTATTTGTTGAAAGTATAGGGATGTCCACATTGCAGCAGTTTCCAAGTCCATTTTTTCAATGTGAGGCACTCTTAAGTGTGGTTCTGCTGCTGCTAATTATTCGTCCAACAGGATGGAAATGATTCTTCAGCTCTTTGTAGATTTTCAGATAAGCCTGTTGAAGAATAACCCTCCTTGCCACAGCGAGCTGCAGCTAAGTCAGTTGCAGAAAGAAGTTTCATTAATAGTTAAATTAAATAGAAGTTTCAGTAACATTAGCCTTGGCAGTAGTCTTAATTGGAGATTATGCCAGTGTTTGATTTGCTTCATGTTTGCTTCCATCCTTTCAATCAGTACCACGCCATTACTACTGAAACCATCTACTTTAGCCTCAATTGTATTAGCTTTCAGAGTTGTTGAAGGATTATACAGTGTTTCTGAAGTATCTGATACAGTACAGTTCTGGAGCTTTTACTGTAGCACAGTTAGAGCAGGGAATAGTAGAGACTGAAGAGCAGTAGAAAGGCTGCTGTTGCTGAGCTTAGAAAGAGTACCGGCCATATCTGCTGTAGCTGTGCCTGACTACTCAGCATCCTCAGGCTGTAAAGCTGTATACGTTAGGACTGTGCTGTACTCTTTAAACTTTTAATGCTGAAGTAGAGCGACTTTGGTGTGGCAGATGGCACAGCATAGATTTCTGGTACATCATTGTTTTTTGGCTTTTGTCCTTGTGGCAGCTGTGTCTGGTTAGGGAGCTCAGAAATGCCTGACAATAATTACTTTTAATTTCTGCAGGTGGCATTGTGGTGATTTTGGGACTGTTTATGCCTTTCTGTTTGTTCCTCAGTATCCTTTCTGTCTTTATTATGCTTCTGATGCAACTGCTCAGAAGTATTTTTTATATAGGCCCTGGCCAACTTCTCATCTTACTTTTTCACGAAAATTTCATTAAAGGCCTAAATTCACTTCCTGTTGCCTGTTTATGTGCTTTTGAATAGTTTATTTATTCATTTGTATATTTAAATTAAATAAAGTTCTGCAACCTGGAGCTTCAAGGACCTGCATAAATATTTGACCCAAGTGAAAATATTTACTGGACTACTTGTTCATCCATATGTGTTTGGGTACATATAAGTGATAAAATACTGCATTAAAAAAATATGTGTTCAGACTTCATTTTGGTAACCTTTAAAGGAAATGTGGATTCTTTGCAAGTGGATTATCAAGCAAAAAGAGAACAGGCTGTGAGTGAGTACTGTTCTGATATGATTTGGTGTTGGCTGCACCTCAACACTTGGGATTGGTTGGGATGTGGAGCAAAAGTGCAAGTAGGAGCACAAATCATGCAGGTTCCTGGAAACCCTGGAAGCAGTAAATTACTCAGAAGATAAGTGATGATGAACTTGAACTTTCTGAAGACAATAGGAAGTCACTCGTAGAGCCATCCCGTTTCCTTTCACTAGGACAAGGTGGAAAAGTTTATAGACTTTCATCTTCTGAAAGTGCACAAACAGTTTCATCATTTAAGATGTATTATTTCTTTGATGGATTAAATGTGAGTGATGTCTGCCGGAGGATTTTAAAAGCAGAAGTTTAAACATCAGGGTTTGATTTTAACCTGATAAAAACCCTGTACCATTTGCAAAAGAACTTCAAAGGGTGTTTGAAAAATTCTATTTTAAAATAAAAAATGAGTACTGTTACGGTATAGTGATCTTTTGCATGAAGTAAAGGCTGAAATGACCTGAGAAGCAAAATGGCTGATGTTGTTGTCTGGACTCTGCTTTTGTGTGTCTGTAGTTAGTGTGTATTAAAAATAAGATCAATATGGTTTTTCATGTAGCAGTGACAGAACACTGAAACAAATGCCCAGCTAGTGTAGGTGATGCTCATTACATTTGGCATCAGTGCTTTTGGATTATAGGACTGTGCAAATGTAGGTTATTTTGGTGAATGCTGAGGGGCTTTTAGGTAGGATGGGAGTAGCAGAACAGAGCTGGTTGACTTATTATTTCCATCTCGTAACCTATCATCTCCAACTGACTGCTTTTAACCAGGGATATCTTCACTGAAGTTAACAGGATTGCTGTAGCCATGTGTGATGGTAATAATACATACACCTCCCCCACGCATTTGGAGTCTATTGATTGCTTGCTTACTTAACTCATATTAAAATAATGAGAACCTTTGTGAAGCCTGTTAGAGGAGCAGCACAGCTAATCTAAATGTCAAATTCATAGTAGCTTTTAAAAGAAAATATTTTCATTTATGGATGTGCGGCAGTATGGGATATGAAAATTATTAGTTCGCTTTAATCAGTGTCTAATGTCTCAGTAAGCAGTGCTTCTCAGAAAGAGCAGATTATTTAATTCTGTTCTGAATTATCATGCACTACCAACCAAAAAAAAAAGTTCTTTTTGGTGAATGCAAGCTAGTGTTTTTGTGGAACTAAATTACAAGATAGCTGATGTGAAGCATTCAGTGTGCTTTGTAGGAGATGACAAAAGCAACTCATAATTTGCTGAGAGGAAGTCACTAAAACTGGTCTTATCCATAACTGAATGAATCAACCATTATACCTGCAGGGATCTTTTTTGGTTACTTGTCCTCATCCCCCTCTATTTCCTGTGTGATAGGAGAGATTTTCAGTTACATCTTAGCCAGAGTAAAATCAATTTGATACTGTCCAGAAGAACATTTTATCTCATACTGAAGAATTCAAAATGACAAAACTTGAAAAGTTTACATGAAAAGAGATGCAGGGAAATCTTTTTCTTTTTTCTTCTTTTTTTTTTTTTAAGAAAACCCTGTAACGCCGCTGGTAGGCGGTGACCTGACCCTGCTCCTCTGCTCTTACCATTGTAAATTAATTCCGTTTCAGTCACTTGAGAGTCTCCTACCATTACTTCTATTTATTCTGTAAGTTTGTAATGGTTTTAATATCTCATTAAAGTGAGATTGAGTTTGCAATTATATTGTACTTTCCTCGCATTTCCAGTTTAGTATTTTTCAGTAGTAATAATATTCAAATCAAAAGATTTCAGAAAAATAATATTTTGATATGTATCATAATAGTACAGCACTTATTTTTTTCCACTTTAATTGGCTTCCGGCTGTTGAAATTAAGAAACACCATATTTTCCTAGTGTACTTGGAAATCTTGTAGCAGCTAAGTCAAACAGAAAGAGATCAAAGTGAGAAAGTGATCAAAGTGACAGGAAACGATATTTAAAAGTATAATGAAAAGGAATAACATGAAATAAATAATTTTTTACATTATACATGTGCAGAAGGAACAAGAAACACAAACACTAGGAAATGCATTCTTAGGATGCAGTACTAGAGTAACACAAAGGACTTGAAGATAATGTTCAGAATGAGACTATATAACTGGGATAAGAATCTGTACTGAACTTACATGACTTACTCTCACTGAAAGGAATTGTCTTGTTCTTCATATTTTTCAGTCCTGTGTTGCACCATGTGATACTGCATTTTATTTATTTCTGTTCTTTCCAGGCTTGACAGCAGCAGCCATGGCTGAGGCTATGAAGTTACAGAAGATGAAACTTATGGCAATGAATAGCCTCCATGGAAGTGGAAGTCAAAATGGAACAGAATCAGAAAATGAAGAACTTAATTCTAACGCAGGTAAGTAATGCTGTGCACACGAGCTCTGAGGGAAAACCTGTTTTACCCATTGGAAACAAAATCAAAATCTATCTCAAATTTTTGTATTCTTTTATTGTGTAAGCTTTCCTCTGCCACTATTAAATAAAAATCACTGCACATATTCCTCCAATTTTCCTCTTAACAGCCAGTCTTCAGCAGAAGTATTGGTGAAGGGTTGCTATGTAAAACTCTTCTCTAAATATGTCTGTAGTAACAAAGTATTTCTCTTTGGCACTAATATAGAGCTTTTCTGTAAATCATGGAAAGTGTCCAAAACATCAAGTTGTTGGAGCTCATTATGAGTCACCACAGTTCACTGGAGAAAGGTGAAGTAGGGAATGCTAAATTACCAGCTGTTTGGCTTTTTTGCATTTTGTTCTTCCCTTGAATGGATGTTTGCAAACCACTGTTATGAAGGAGTCGTGATAAACTTTTGTTAGGGCCTACCTGGTTGGAATAACATTGAGAAGAAGGCACTGATGCTAAACACACATTCATCTATACTATCATTAACCATAAGTATAGACTTGAACTATGTTCTTTTAATCCCAGCTCCACAAGAGTAAGGTTCAAAGTTTAAGACCGAAATTAATCCTCCTACAAGAATATCGTCTTTATTTATTCTTATTGCCTTTTCAGGTGAATAGATTTTACTCAAATGGTGTAGAGTACTTAGAGTAAGGTAGACCCATTTTGTATCAGGAAGCTGCTGTATATCTATTACAATAAGAGCAAGTTCACTTGGACTCAGTTTTTTTAACACAGACAATCCTAAAATGCGCTCTTTACATTTTGGAAGCTTGCACATCCTCTATTTTCATTATCAGGTTCAACAACAGAGGCATTTTCTGGTCTCTCATTGCTTTCAGATCTCCATTGGCATTCACACATATCTGACATCACATGTGTGTCTCTAAAGGCGAAGCCACTCTAACAGTTTGCTTGCTTGGATGGTGTATAGTGTATATGCATTGTGCCATCAAAATGGTAATTTATTAGACCAATAAAGCAGCAGCTGGGAGGTCTTAGACTCATTTTCTAAAGGAATAACTTTGAATTCATGACAAATTATGCATAAAGCAGTCTTTCCAAAAGTGATATTGCCTTTTGCTAATTTTGTGTACTCATCTGTATTGAAGAAATCTGGCTTCCAATTCATGCATTAAACCCTTCCCCAGCTTTCTGTTATGTAGAATACATATTTCTTATTCACCTCTCAGACCCTAATCAATTAGTGCATATTGAATTTAAAAAAAAAAAAAAAACAACCAACACTGAAAAAGCATATTTAGTTTGTGTTGTTCTCTGTAGTCTGTATATAGTTCAAAGTGAATTACACAATCTCACTGAATGCTTATATGACCAAGATAGAATTCTTCCAGAAAAGCAAGGAAGCTTCAAACAGAAAAGATGTGGGGCTAGTATTAAGGTTTTTAAAGCTGTTGTAGCAAAGCGTGCTAATTTGAACGTTCATGGTTTGGTGTGTTTTATGTTATGGCAAAATTTGTGTTCCTATGTGGAGAATCTGCAATACAGTAACAATATTATTTTAGGTACCTCATTGACAAGTTTTATGGGGAACATCATACCAGCTTTTCTAAAATACATCAAGAGCATGCATATTAAATTGAAGTTCCCTGCAGTTTAGCAATTCAATGAGTTACAGAACTGACTCAATACTAATTTAAGTATTTGGAAAAATTCCCACTGACTTTAACTGAAGGTACAGTGGGGCCCAAGGATAAAGATGTGATATCAGTTACATAAAGATCTTTTCCCAATTCTTTACCTTTTTCATTGCCACGTGCAGTAACATTAACAAGAACATGTTTTGTGGATTGAGTGCCATCATTGCTTGCAGATGAAGAAATAAGTCCTTAACAAAAAGGACTACTAGTACACTAATAATCATAATTTTCCCTTTCTTTGGTGGGTCTTTGTTTTTTTAAATTAAAAAAATTTAAAAAATGATTTACATTAAGCAAATACAGCAGAATATGTAAAAAAAAAAAAACGCCAACATAATTAATGTGCAACTTAATGAAAACCCTCTCATTTCAGCTGAGGAATTATTAAATATTTGCTATAGAAAGATCTTCAGAAAGGGGTAGGCCTAAAGAGAGGCACCTTTTGTTTGCAAGTTGATGCGCACCTTCAAACATTGCTTCATTGTGAAGAGAACACCACTGTAATTCTGCGTGCATGAAAGCTTTCCCAAATGTTGGTTTTGCTCTAGACTGTTACGGTTTAAATGACTATTAAAAGCAAAATGGGGATGCAAAATGAGAAACAAAATTGAATTTTGAAATTTTTTTTACTAAGAAGAGGGAAAAAGAAGCGGAGCAAAGGAGTCAGAAGCCTCGTAAGTGAGTAAAACATTTTATTTTAGGGGAGAGACCTACAGTTTCTTTGATTTGAGGTTGTGTTTAATAGCTTTTGTAATGGCTGCAACATGACTCTGCATCTAGATTTCAGCATGAATAACAACCTGTTCGTGTTTCATTTAGCTCCAAATGAGAAATTCTGTCTTTTATTGTTTTAGGAAATTAGTCTGTGTACTATTGCTCCTGGAACTTTATAATTAATCACTAAAGGTTATGGCTGTTGAGAGTTTGTGGGAAATAGATGTCTGAATGATTATAATTGTAGCTGTCAAATCAGAAATATAGTTGTACAGAGCAGAGGACCTTTTGTTTGCTTTGGTTTTTTTTTTTCTTTTTACTGTAACACAGACTTGAAGAGTTGCAAGTTTACTTTAGAAAAACAACTATAAAGATTTTTGTTTCATTACCTCGGAGTTGCATGTTGACTTCCTTTGGAGAGCATAAGATTTAAAACCACCAAATATTTCACTTTAGAATGTGTGCCTGCCTCTTCTTTCCATAGTCTGATAGATGAGTGGAGTGGTGTCTTTTGTTGGTGTTTTGGATAAAAAATGCCATATGCCCTGAAACTTTACTGACTGACTTTTTCAGAAGTGAGCCATTATATGCAGGTCATTAGTATAATAAAAAAGTGATGAGAACTTTTGTCATATCCATTTCAGTCCCCATCTGTATCTGTTGAAGCCAGAATGAAATCATTTTGGATGAGTTTCTTTAATAATGCCCGGAATATCACTTAGGCAGTTTCACTGACTGTGTATGAGCATATGATGACACAAACTTTGAAGATTTTCCATATATAAAGTCAGAATTCATGCCACAGTTTACAATCTGAACTCTAACTCAGGATATCTGGCTGTAATCCTTCAGCTGTTGCAGTGTCCTCGAGTAAATTGCAAGTTTGGAACTGAATTTTAGAAGAGTGCCTATGCAAGTGTGCAGTGAATGTGCTGCCTTCTTGCTTCTAGTCCAGCTGAGATGTTTTTGCCATCAGGTCCTACCTCCTTCCTGCTATTGCAATAATCTTAGTCATGGTGGAGGCTGGTACTGCAAATAACTGATAAAAAAACTTAAGTTGCTGCAAGAGACAAAGCTGAAGCTGTGGGCAAAAATGTACCTCGAGAATAATAAATTGTACATTTGTTTTTATTTGAACTAATCCATTAGTTCACAGGGTTGTGAAGAATGTTGTTAGACATTTGAACATTAATATCCTCCTTCTCTCTGTAGAAGGGAGAGATTTTTTGCACCTTCCTACTCATCATATGAAGTGTTGAAACAAGCTCTTCAGGCAGTTGAAAAATCTCATGTAATCCAGCACTTTACGTTCTCTGCTGTCCCTTTGGTCTGTACTCTTCATTCTTTGGGGCTCTGTGTCCATCTCCATCTCCTCGTAGGATCTGTGAAAGAAGGTTGAATTGAGAGAGCCCTGTAGTTCACTGAAGTCCTCAGAGATGAGCCATGCTGCTGGTGGCACTCTGGGCATGCCTGGAGATTGCCATGAGTCCCAGGGATTGCCACTGCTGCAGCAAGTCACTGATACATGTACCAGTTGTTGGGCCTTCCGTATTCCTCTTAGGAAAATTAGTAGGAGCAAGAGTTTGAACCTGGCAGCTGAAGCCAGGCATGCTGGATGTGTCTGCACATTGATCCGAGCCTAGCCACGTTGCCGGGTTTGTTGCTCTGTAGAAATAAGATGAACAAACCTCTCCAACTGCACAGAAGCATTTCTAAAGATCATCTATTTTGTCATCGTGCAGTGCTAATATTAGGTGAATCGACTTCTGGCAATGAGCATATGATTATCTGGGGAAATTTGAAATTTATTTGAAATCATAGCTTTGTAATTTTTTTTTTTTAATTTTTGTAGCATGGTTCCAGGTAAATTATGAGAGAATGTGGTAGAAAAGGAGCGTGGAAGACAGACTGTGAAGTAAAGTATTGGTGGAATTACCTTTAAGAATGCTCTGTTACACAGCTGCATGCTCAAAGAAAGATCAGTGCGTGGTAATCTGTGACAGTACCTGCTTGTACAGAACCTCAGTGTGGAGAATAAAGCAGTTATTTCCTTCTGTTGGCTTTTGGAGTTAACATGCATGATTTAATAAATGCGTTTTGCTTTCCCAAGAGAGATATCAAACAGTACTAAGTGTTTCAGTGGTATTTCCTTAGGAAGTCAAAATGTTATGTAGAGTCTTGTTGCTTAATTTTCAGACAAGGAGCTAAGTTAGGCAGAAAAGAAAGGAAAAACACCCTGGATTTTGGCGTATGAGGATCAGAGAAAAAACTCTTTGTAGGAGAAAAAAAAGTGTTATCTTTTTATCCTTTTTTTCCTTTCAGTACCTGCCATGCAGTTTTCTCATAAATGCAAACATCCTTCACAATCTGTTTAAAAAACCACAAATACATCACTCAGAGGAATATTTAAGGAACCATCAGGAGGGAAAAAACTCATTGGTTTAATGGAATGCTGTCAAGGAAAATCAGCATCACAAACGACACAGGGGCAGAATTGATACTTTTGCACTGACATGTTAAAAGAAAATCCCATGCATTATTTAGAAAACCCAGAAATCTGTCAGCTGTATGATTGCCGAGTTAGCAGAAGCAGGAGGATGCTGCTCAAGTTGAAAAGAAACGCGTAGGCACAGATCCATATTGTAACCTTTCATGTTCTCCACCCACCATGAATACCCAGCTATTACACGGTCAGCATTTTTTTTTTAGTTTTTCTCTTTTAAAATGTTCAAGTGCTTGAAAAGTCAAAAGAGGTAGGCCTTTTATTCTAAAAAGCAGGATGCCGAGGCTGTTATTTTATTGTGAGAGTAAAAATGACGAGACCAGAGAGCAGATTTTTTAATCCTAGATGCCGTGCAGACTTCATGAAGTCATTTTCCTGTTGTTAAAGCAAGTGTTTTCTGTGTTACGTGAGCAGGGAGTTATTGTTTCAAATATCGTAATTTGATTTAAACAACACAAAGCGTTTGTGCCATTTTTGAAAAATAACTAGTCAAAATGATTATTGATATTTTTAGAACCAGTTGAAAAGCTGATCAAGCACACATCTTGTTCTCTTTAGTTGTCCTTTTGTCAGGAGGAGCATATACAGCCTTGAAATAAGCAAAAGTTTAATCTATTTTTGCTGTGCCATCTCATCCGAAAGCTTGACTCCAGACCTACCAGAGTGCTAAACCATTGCATCTCACAAATTGAGACATCAGTGCTATTTCTTCAGTTGCATACCTGCTGGTTGTGGCCCCATAGGTAACAGGCAGCGAGGACAAGCTTTGTCTAGAAGCGTTTGTCCTGAGGCCATAACACTTGAAACAGGATTCACGTATCAGTGAAGATAAGTGGCTTCCAGGGTGCTCTTCCACACACTGGTTTGGAGGTGTTGTTTCTTGGAAGTTTCCTAAACATGCTGCAGGTGGTATCTAAGAAGTTGTAGGCTTTCTTTTTCAGTGCACATGGGTTGAAGGAATTCAGACACGGCACCGAGCTTTGAAAAGCTTTACCAATTTGCTGCTTGTCAGGAAATGTCCGTGGTTGCTGACTGATACAGGGTAACTCATTCTGTGCAGGAAGTCTGAGTGGAACCTTCGGAGCCGGGGAGCTGTAATTCTGAGGGAAGAGCTAGCAGTGCTGTTTTCTGTTTCCAGATACAGCTCCTCAGGCATTAGCGGGGAAGTGAAAAGCTGTTGGGTTGGTTTAGTCATACCTTTTTTGTATTCTGCTCAGGTCACTTCCGTTTCTTCCTAATGGTGACCACTTACATGAGCCCTCTCAGTTACCCTCCAGTCTTTGCATGTAAGGCACAAAAAAGATTGTGCGTGTATTTGGCAAACCTGTGTGTGTAGCACAGAGTGAATATCAGTGGGTAGTTTCTGCTCTGTTGCCTCTGTTATCTTTGGAGTGACTGACACCCAGCTCTCAGAAATATGAAGCAGATCTGTCTGTAGTTTTAAAAATAACAAATACAACTTTGGATAACTTCTTAAAATGGAATTATCCGCACTTTTGTCTGGAACTGGTGCATCATTTTATTTGCGAGGAATTTGTTTTTTGGATTTTTTTTAAATAATTTTTTCACATGATAGAAGATATTGGCGTTTATATATTAACTAAATGGACTAATGTAATCCATCTTAAAGACCAAGCAAATCTGCATGTATACTACTTCTTAGAAAAGCTCCTGTCAAATATCAAAGCTCTGGCTTGTGTGAATGCTTGTGAATGGGCAATTCACAAGGGTATATTTTTCCACAGATACGTTACAATTGGATGTTGGTAAATGATTATGAATGCAGAACATATATACTTGTAAGTATATATTTCAACAGTTCAGTGTATCACGCAATCTGTTTCCTCCGTATATTTTGGCTATTATCTTCTTTGAAGTCTGAGAACTGCTGTTCCACTTTTTCAGAGCATAAAGTACTTTTTTTTCCATAAAGACAAATGACTTACAGTGATTTTTAAGTTTTTTTTTAAGCTTTTTGGAAGAAAAAATTAATACAGAAAATCAAGATTCGTATCTACTCAGAAAACTTCCTAATCCCCCTCTGGCTGTACACAGCATAATCATAAGCAACCTCTCTAGATTCTTGCCATATCTACTATCAGAAGTAAGTGCAGGGAAAGATAAACTAATGACACAATGCAAATGGTGTGGCCAAACTGCACAGAATTGAGAGCTTTCACATGTCTGTCACCTTTCAGATCCTTTACAAATTTATAGTCTCAGAGTGCAGAGGTCTAAATCTTCAAAGCTTGAAAAACAGAGGTGCAGCATGAACTAATCTTCATTTTTTCCCCTATCTTCTTACAGCAGCACTAATGGAAATGTATTTTGTTTAATGACTCTGAAATCCTGTTTGTAATTAGATGTGGGAATTGGTCTTACTTTGTAACAGATGATACTGGAATAATAATATGAGAGATGCTATGCTGAGACCACTATCCTCCTAAATCTATATCATTTTTCATTTTATTGACAGGAAGTGTGTTCCTGGAACAAAGAGATTGATTCTAAAGAGTGCAAAAATAATTCCTAGTAAAAACTCAAGTGAAAACATTTTAGCATTATTTTGACTATATCCACAGAAGTACATTAACCTTTTCAGTTCATTTTTAATTTTGGTAAACTGTCTTGTAATTGTTGCTTTGTCACTGATATGATCTTTGAATTAATGCACCAAAAGGTAGAGAACTTTAATTAATGACAGGGTGCATACAATTAAAATGCATATCATATTTCCGAAGGATTATTCAAAATAATTAATTTTGTCTGTTAAAAAACTTTTACAGTCACAAATGAAGTAATTAGGAGTGGGCACAGAACATGTGAGTGCAGGCTGAGCTCACACAGTCCCCTCAGAGCATCAGTTGTCTTCACCATGTCTTGATGTCATAAATCATTTTGGCCACTCTGGAGTCAAGGCTACATTTCTCCTTGGTTATAATTTTCACATTTGTTAGTAGGAGCAGGTATTTGTGGTTAAAATCAAACTGCAGGTGGAGAGCAGGTTGTTCAAGTGTCCCTCGTTACGATGAGGTCTCACATTCCTCTGCAAGAAAGATCTTTGTGGCTCTGTGGGGAGCAGCGCTTAACAGAAACTTGGGATGTTCCATATCAATTTGTTGTGAATGATACAGATAAGATGCACTGCACTTTAAAAAGAAAAAAACATTTCAGTTTAAATGTTTAAGGAGGTCCCTGCAGCTGCTGTAGGACAGGATGTTGTGATTTCTGTCTTGCTCTTTGGATGCAGATCTGCTGCAGACCTAGGGTGAGGAGGCATGGCTAGGCTTGGTCTGACTTTCTGGTCTTAGTTCTTAGTGGAAAAAGGAAGGAAAAAGAAGAGTGTGGTTCCAGATTACCTCTCTGAAACGCTATTTGCATATTATGGTAAACCATTGTTGGCAAAGCATTGTTCCTATAAAACTGGTCCTGGAGCAGGAACCATCAACTAGTCATCAGCTGAACTCAGGTAATTTTGGCTGCCAAAACTGCTAAAAAGCCTGCCTGTCTCTCCTCAGATTTTCCACAGTGCTACCAAACAATAATAGTAAAGTACCATCTGTCAGGCATATCTAATTTTTTTAATTTTGTTGGGGGTAGGACATCCTTTATGTTCTTTATTTAAATAAAATCTTGTCTGCCTATCATTGTGCACAATGTAACATACTTTTTTTAAACACTTGTTAACATGCTTAATCTGTGCAGTTTAATTTCCAGTTTTAGTACCAAAGGGTGCAAAGAATCCAGTATGGAAGGAATTCTGGTATTTTAGGAAAAGCAACTGTTGATGATAGTTACCCTTAATATTAGTGAGTCAATTTCAATCTCTCACCAATTATATTTTAACAATAAAAGGTACTTCACTATTTTAGTTACCTTTTAAAGTCTGGAAAATTCTTTTTCTTGTTAAGGCATGTTTAAGTCAGGATGAAAACGGGGATATTACCTTTGATGCAGGCCACATGCAGAGAGTCCCCCAAAGGATGGCATTGATAGTGGGACAGCTGCCAACAGTGGGAGTCTCGTGAATTAAAATTTCAATCAGATTTTTTTTTAATCCCCTAACATACATTTAATTTATGTTTGAGTCTATAAATGTTTGTAATGCAGTCATTTGGAATATTCTCTCACTCAAAAGAGTAGCGTTAATTAAAAAAAATAAAAATTAAGGGTTCTTTTTTGTTAAGGATTCAGCACTGGGTTTTTGCAGAGTGCCCTAAACTGACATTTCTACAGCTGAGATTTGATAGCAGTTTTACTTGCAACAGTTGGTGCTGTTTAAATGTCTAGCTGATTTGTGAATTTGATGAGACAGAAGTCACAGTGGTCTCAAGTAATTCTGCCTTTACTTGCACCCACCAAGTGAGAGACTTTCCTTAGTTCTAGAGTAGGGACTGTATGGGTAAGCAGGACATGCATAGCTCAAAACCACGTTACTTTTTATAGAATACCTTGGCTGACTTGAACAGTTATTCAAGTTTTGCTTTCCTTTATTAAAGTCTTAATCCAGAATAAGATCAGGATTATGCATTTATATCTGTGATTTTAAAAATAAGCATCTGACAATTTTGCATAGTAGGTGATGCTTTCTGCTCCATATTCTGTTTTTTCAAAAAGCTGAAATCCAAAGCTGTGAGTGACATTTTGGTAGAATTTTAGCAAGTACAGTCGATACCAAATTAAAAATAGATACAGGTGGGTAGTCTGTGTTTTTAGCTCCTTTAAAAAAAAAAAAACAAAGCAAAAAACAAACCAACCCAAAGTACCCATACCGTCCCACTAACTGTGTACAAGCAGCAGCAGTTTTTCACTTTGTTCCACTTACAATTATGACAGACCAGCAGTGTTGTTGCTAGCCAAGAGTAGATGTACTTTTATCACCAGTGTGTTGGAAATGTTTAGTTTCCTCACTGCAACATCTTTGTCTCAAATTCTTAATTTCTTGAGAGCCTAATTTAAATTAAATCACTGAAAAATACTAAACGGTGGTCCATTTAGTCATGGAAAAAAAAAAGGTTGGCATCACGCACTTGAAATAATTAATTAATCCATGATTTTTGCTACATGTTACAGATGTTGTTTTAAGGTGTTTATTATCTTGGAAACATAACCAGTGTTATCTTATCTGGTCAGTAACTTGTATATGTTTTTGGATGGCTGGTGTGTTTGTTTGGTTTTCCAGGCACGTTTCATCTTCAGAAGAGCAGTAAGCATGCACCTAATGATTTTAGGTTGGAATAGGTGGGGTTTTACCTAAACTGGTCTCATAGCTGAAGAAGAGACCATCTGAAGGCTAACGGCTCTGTGTTGTGGATGGGCTGTGTGCTGTATAACACTGCAGCATGCAGATCTGGTTCTGCCCTGGCTGGTGAGTTCAGGATTGGCCATTCCACTGTGCGGTGTGACGCTGCCCCCGAGCTCATCTCTGTGCTGCAGGGCACAGCTTTCAGTGCCATAAGAGATTGAGGCTTGCTCCTTATCCACATTCTCAATGAAGCAGGAGCTCTTCCAGCATCATGTCTGACAGGTGGTTGTCCAGCTTAAGTTGAGGCTTACCTATCATGTCCATTTTTCCAAATACCATGTCTTCCTTGTTGCAGTCTTGTTCTGTACACTGGGAGTTACTTAGAACAGTTTATTCCCTTATTTATAACTGCACATGTCTTCTGTCTGTTAAAGACTGTTAGTGATTCTGCTATCTGTCATCCCCTCCCGACATTCCAAAACCTGCTCTTTTGAATGTGCCCCATCCTGATGTTTTTATAGCTCCTTGGTCAGTTCTGACCGTGCTCCCTTGGCCTCTCTCCAGGTGATTCACATCCTGCAAGATCCCAGAGCCGATGCAGAGCTTTGGTCAGGGCCTGCCAGGGCTCAGGGCAGCAGCAGGACAGCATAAGGCGAGAGAATTTCTTCCAGTTATATATACAGCCAGCTTGTATATGTGTGTGAAACCATTATTTTCCTGACGTTTCCTAGAAGCCAGTTACTGCTGACCTATGCTCACCTGTAGTCTGCTATAACCTCCAGATCTTGTTTTATTTTTGTCTGGAAAACCAGTGCAGGCGGTCAGACCATGTTTAGAGTTTGTGAGGATGGCTATTCCTGCGCATTCATCTCTTTAAAGTGTGCTCAAAAGTTTACATAAATTTTAATAAAGATGCTGGATAGACAGATGAGTAATGCTGTGCATGTTTATGGTATAGACTCTAACATGCTAACGTCTGTCCTTAAATGTGAAGCATTTCATCCAGCAGAACTTGGCCATTTTATAGGTGTGTATGACCTATAATGGTCAACTGAAGGTACTTCCTGCAGGTAAATTAACATGGGTAGTTGAAACTGAAAATCAACATTTCTTGTTTAGATCATGCATTTTTTTGAACTGTACAGAGCTATCTACAATTAATAGTCTTTGTTGTATATCTTCTGTATTTACAGTATATTTGACAATAAAACCTTTTTTGACATTTAATCAGTGGCAGAGTTGTTCTGCTCTCATTATATATTCATGAACTTCATCACCAAGACAAGACATAAATGTTCAGCTTGCCTTTAAGATCAAGCATGCATTGATATTTAAAACCTCGGAAACTGAAGGACTTGTTTTGTTGTGTCTGTTCTGCATCTTTACAATACAAAAATGAGATGAGATTCCTTCTTTTTAAGGAGATGCTCAGGCTACTGTAAGGATGGAAACAAAGATTTTCTTTGAGAGTTGTGAAACTTCCAGCATATCTGTATGTGAACTGTATATTCAGTTACCAATTGTGGGACGTGACTGGCAGCATTTTACCCCATCCCTGTAAGGCAGATAATATGAGTTATACTGGGATTTATTTTCTTGTATTTCAGATGGAAATTTGAAAGGTAGTTGGGAGAAGTGTCTGCAGGATAGACTGCTCCTATGGACTCTGTTTTCTGATCTATTTGATGAAAATGGGGGATTTTTACTTTTTGTCCTTGAGAAATATTCCTCCTCATTTGCTGCATTTATTTTATTTTAATTAATAAATTTGACAGTGTATTTTTTGGAAGTTAAATTTGACTTTATTCCATTTATTCATAAAATTCTGGATTCAGGGAGAAAAGTCCTTTAGAAAATCTTAGAAGAGCTGGCATGACTAAGATTTTATTTCATTTTTATAAATACCAAATATATTTGGATAGATGCTGTACGTTAAATAACATTTCTATGTTAGAGATTGAACTTTAATAGAAAAATATTAACTATGCAGAAGGACATTTGAGAGAAATGTGTAGGCATCAGATATTTAGGAGCCTCACTGAATTTAAACTCCAGGATTCTGTCTGTAGGAGAAATATTTGCACTGTTCTATTGCTAGTGTCTGATACTCATTTTCTGTCCAACTTAGTAACATCTCTTCATTCTTTGAAACTGCCTTGAATAATTACAGCCTAAACCCTGCCCCTATACTACATAAGTGGAACATCTAAGTCATCAGATAGTACTGAATTTTCAGTTTGGATTAAAAAAACCAAAATACATGCAGTTGTGGCACTAAAATAAATGGCTGGTGCAGTTATACAATATCTCACCTTCAAAATTTAATCATCTACAAGTGCTATTTATTTTCCGTAAGCTCATTCCTTTTCATCATCATTTGTTAAATCTTTTTTTTTCCTTGTTGTTTATCTGTTTTGAGTGTAGATTCCAGACATTTATTTTCCTTTTCTCTTAATGGTGTGGTTGGTATAAAACTGTTTTAAATACTATTGACGTTACTTAAATAATTACCAGTTTAACATTCCATTTGAAATTGCATTCTTCTCTAATCCACTTTTTACAGATTCATCCTAGAATGTTCATTGAAGCCAATTTCTTTGCTTTTCTAGAAAATCCTTTTCCTTAGTTTGAATTGGTAAAAAGGAAACTTGTGGGCATCAAGATAAATGATTTTTTAAGGGTTACTGGCAGTCACTGTATTATTTTTGCATATGCTAATATTTCCTCTCCTCCGTAAGTCTGCAGTTGAGTGTGTTCTGAATTCAGTGACTAAATCTCAAATGTTAAGTGTGTTGGTAGCAGCATGCAAGGGTATGTGGTGGGAGCATGGACTAGATGAAGAGGATGGCCTTAACAGTTTCATTTTTGAAAAATCACAGCTATCTTTATCATAATGCTGTTTTTTTAGCTTTAGAAATGTTATATAATACTGCTGCAGAGTACCATTATGAAATGGAAAAATGAGTGATCACTTAAAAGTACGATACAAATAAATAAATAGCTTCAGCAGTCTGAAGAGCTCAGTTTTTTCCTTTGTTTTAATATGTAAATTGGATGTGTCTGAGGTTTAAAATTGAGAAGCTGTGGAGCAGAATTTGTGGTTAGCCTCATAATACAGCTATAACAACAGGCATCCGACAAACAGCGAAGGGATTTGATAAAACCACAAAGTAGTTTCTCAGAAAGGGCTTCACTAAATCTCTTGCAGTAGCAATGTGCTTTTCACACGTCATGATTTTGGGACAGGATTTTGGTGTAAATGGAATTAGCACCCGTCTCTGATGAAGGGCTGCGTGGAGGGAAAACTTACATGAATATTTTAACACGGAAGTGGGAAAACTGTATGATGAACATGGAAAATAGATTATTTCCTTTTCAGCTCTTTGTCCTATTTGTGACATGGTGAAATGTTTTTATCTGTTTATTTCTGTTTTACCTCCTGCCTTTCCTTTGTTTCCTAGCTTCCTCAGTCAGAAACTGCCTTTTGCTACCTTGAAAGTCACGGAAGCGTTACTGAAATTGCCATGCTCTCTGTGTCCTGTAACCCACTGAAGTCAGGACAGTTTTGATGTTTGTTCTCCCTTTACTTATACTTAAGTGTATCACTTTCCAGATTTGTTTCCCCACTGTGTTGTAGTATCTGCCCTTTCTGAAATTCCCCCCGGTCTTTTCCCTCCTGTGGATGGTAAATCTGCCATTGCTGTGGGTGAAGGACGAGGGGCATGCCGGGATGCAAAGAAATCAGGCAAGTCTTGTATCAATTGTCTCAAGTGCAAAATAAAGCATTGGCTAGGGCATTGCTGACTACAGCAGTGCTGACACACATCAGGAGCACCCACAGAGACACGTATTTCTGCTTTGTTTGAGAGCACTCAACCCTGTGTGATCCCAGGAGATGGAGGCTGCCAACAGTGTCGGTAAGTGTGCACAGCTGTGCTGCAGGTGGGAGAAGGCAGCAGAACTGCTGCCATCCCTTTGCCCAGGACACGGGCATTTGCTGCCAGTGGAGAGCCAAGGCTGTGCTCAGTGTGACTGGTGTCACGTGTGCACTGCACACGGTCAGTCACAAGATTAAAGATTAACTTAGAATACTTTGATTAAGTGTCAAACCAGAAGATGATCAGCAAATAATTTTGATCATTTGCAATGTTAATGAGAGGACGGTTTCAGTAGAGGACTAAAGGTGTAATTATGGAATTGGAATATTGAAGAGAAATTTAAAAAATCGCTAATCTGCACTATATGTTAAAAACTTTGGTTATATAAAGAAACAGTTACCTCAGCCAAATTTTCAGCTCCTGTAAGACTAAATGTAGATTTAACTTAATTAAAAAATACTTATGTTCTTCTTTTCTGCTGACATGTTTGCCTCATAAGAAGTGAGCTATTTTCAGTCTTTTGTACAAACCTAATCCAAAACGAAAAAGTACTTTAGATAAAGATAAACTGGAATTTTGATTGACCTTTAGGTGGTAGGAAGGAGTTCAGTGTTGAGACAGAGAAAGGTTTTGCAGATGCAAAAGATGTCTCAGAAGAGACATTGTACTTTGCATAAATTCTGTGAGTTTTAAAAGGGACAAATTCAACTGCTTTCAGCTTTGAGAATATGCCAAAGAACTATACAGTACAAATGAGCTATTCACAAGAAAATTCCTGTTTCAAAATAGATCAATTAAATTTTTGTACTTTTAAAATATATTTCACATTTTTCTTCCAAAATTCAGCCAAGTTTCTTCAGTGCATAGGATCTCGGCTGCGCCTTTGGGTGAAAGTCAGTTTTCAACTCTCTCTAGAATTTTTTTTTTTTTTGAAGAGTTGAAGCTATATGGATGTAGGAAAAAGTGCAATTTATATGGAGAGTCTTTCATCTAAGATCTCGTTCAGTTAGAAGCACCCATGTATGAAAGCAGAAAATTCATTTGTGGTTTGTAGTTAGGGAAACATGTCAGAAAGCCAGAACTGCCTCTGTAAATATTGGTTTTCTTTCTAAAAAAGATCTTGCAACCTTACATGATTTTGTTTGTTCTTTATGAAGAATTATGTTAGATTCTTTTGTGAATCATACAGTGGCAATTCTTGTGGCAAATGTTTGTTTATATTAAACTCTGTTTGCTTATGTTTAACTATAAAAGTGCATAGTTTTAGGTGGCTATATATGAATGGATATCAGTATATTTGAAAGAACTGCTAACTACAGACTACCCAGGTTTGTGCCTTCTGAATTGGAGGTTGGTAATCTGGCCATGTTCACATTTTTCATTATTCTTGGGCTTGATTACTTGGTCTTACCTGAATAATATAGCCTGTAAGTAAGGCTCATACCTGCATATATTTTTTTTCTATTGTATTAATGGCTAAAAATCTATCACTTGTCTGATCTTCCATAGAATAATCTGTATATTGTCAAATTTTCACTTGAGGCATTTGGGGCTAGGCTGTAAGCAATCCAATTTCAGGGGAATCATGCTCTGGAGATGTTGATTGACCAATTAAGTGTATAGAGTGTATGTACCGAATGAGGTGCCAAATTTCAGAATCAAAGATGTTTCGAGCCATGTAGTGATCACAGCTCTCTGTGACACTGAGGAAGTCAGAAGCATTCACCCTCCTGGTGGATGTTGCTGTCACACTGTGCTGTACCACAGAACAGCAGGAGTGCTGAGTGCCGCTCCCAGACGAAGAGCAGCGCTTTGAAGCGGGAGCTGTGCTGGAGGTGTGCTGTTAGAAACTGCCTTCCGCTTTAAAAATCTCGACAGTGAGTATGATTTTTTCTGAACTGAAAGCTGCCTTGAATCTCAGAAGTGAAAATCATATCTTCAAGCTTCCCAAGCTAAAGAGCTCTGGGAAGAGTGTATTTGTCATTATGTTTAATTTGCACATACCTCACCAAAGAAAAGGCCAGGGGAGCTAGGCCGAGAACACAGCTGTACAGGCAGCTCAACTAATTGCCTCTCCATCCTCAACCTCATTTATCTTCATTTCTTCCCAATTATACCAAATTATCAATAGTCTCTGTTGCATCAGAGTCTTAATCCCCTTTATTCAGGCAGCATTAGATAGTGGCAGATGAATTCTTGGAGGGAGTCAGGGTAAACAGCCATGAAATGCCACCTCTGGCAGATGGCATTGCTCACAAGAAATGTGACAAAACATTTGGAATTTGTTACTAGGCATTGGTATGAGAAGGCAAGCTGTCAATATTTTTTTAAACGATAATCAAGGTGGTGCATACTTCTATCATAAGCAGAAATGAATCTTGTCCAAAACCTCGAGCTTATTTAAGTTCAGCTTGGCATTCTGTTATTACATATTGCTGCTAAAACCTCTCACTATTTCTTCTTGAGAAATATTTTCCTTGTATCTAGTATTAATATCAACATTGAATAATGTTTGCTCTGATGATTGTTCATAGCTTTGTATACCTTAGAAAAATACTCATTTGAAGGCCTAGACTATCTCTTACTCAATAACGAATTTAGGATGTTTTTTCTTGAACAGTTTATGTGGCACTGTTGGTCAGTTCTAGGCTTTGATCCTGCTCCTTAGAGAAACCAATGCAAAGCTGTCACCTCTTTTTGGGGAGTACTGCAGTAGGGATTGGCTGAGAGCACCTGATGGCTAGGTTTGATGAGGGAGAAATATATTCTGGAAATCAAACATTGACTTAACATGGAAGATGTCCACGTGATGTGGAAAGTATATATTTGGTTATTAATATGAGCAAAAATGAAAGGGAATTTTAAAGGAAGTTGGCTTTTAATGAAGTTTAAGGGTTTTTTTGCTTGTTGTTAATTAAATGAAACACCATAGATTTCACTACTGACCTTTTATGTGAATTAGGTTTACTCACAGGCGCTCCAGGTTTTGGCAGCACTCTGAATTTTTTTGGAAGTCTGTAATTAGTTCCTGCAAGGAATCAAATGCCAGGTAGTAAAGAAATCATGTATCTTCAGAATTAGTATATACCTTTCCAGTATTCCCCATACTGACGCAACTGTTGAGGCTATGCAAGAGCACGTGTCAGCACTTCCCAGTTCTTTGTGGAAACAGGCTTATGGCAGTAAACCACATTGGAAAGCTTCTGTGGTCATTTGGCTTGAATATATAATGATGCTGGGCATGCCTTTTGCTGCCTCTCATTCTCTAGTAAAAATGTCCAATGTCACTGAGTTCCGTCTAGTTGCTTCAGGCCTGGCAGGGGTTAGGAAGATTGTCCAAATGTCGAAATACGAAGTGCCACAGGCTGCATTTAATTCTTTCAAGCCATACTTAATGTTACAAGGAGTTCCTCTAGTATTAGGAATTCTTGAAAAGACTGTAAATGCATAGTTCATTTTTGTCACTAAAAATTAACACAGAACATTTCGATCTGCAACTTGAGCTGTTCATAAATTGTTGAAACTTCAACTGATTTGATTTTGTGCTGTAGTGCTGCCTGTCTGCTGTGGAGGTCAAGACATTCTCAAAGCCACTTGAAATCAAACCAAACGCACGGGGTAGTTACAGTCACATTACAAATACACACTGCATTTATCTCAGTGGTTTTTTCAGTAAGTTGTCAAATATTGGAAAATATTAAATGATCAAAAAATAAAGCCACCCAACTGCGTAGTTTGTGAGGACTGAAGGTGTCAGCAATTGTCATCACTGGAATATGGATCCTACTTCCTTGCTTGCTGGCTGCAGTTGTTGAGTTTAGGATTTATGTTTTATCCATTTTGGCAGCTGGCCTTACAAAATCTGTTCAAGATCTGAAAGTTAAGCTGTTCTATTTCTGGCTTGTGCATCATCAACAGTAATAAAAACATGACAGACCAAATTTTGACCTTTTTCCTATCTGTGAAATGCATGTGTTTCCGAAGACTGACTTTGGTCCTTCAGTAAGGAGCAGCATTTTGTTGTTGTTGTTGATGATGATTCTAAACCAGAAAAGAGTGTGTGTCCTAATTACAGTATTGTTATCTTTCTATGGAAAAATATATAGCAATAAAATGAGGCACGTACCACTGAAAATGTTAGCAGATATCATTCAGTGTGTGCAAGGATCAGTTGTGCAAGAATGAACCATAATCCCGTGGTTACATTTCAAGATACATTCAAGATATATCGAAGTAAAAGCTTGTCCTCTCTTGAGTTTGCTGCCATCATATCTGTTGAAATAATGATACATACAGCCCTCTTTTGGCAAAAGTATTTTCAAATACTTTTGTCAGGGGTCTCCCTTACCCAACTTTGCAATGAAAAATACAAACGTATATTATCTGGCCACCAACTCAAACTTGTGAGGCTCATGCTAAAAGGCCTTGAGTGACAGAACAGAGGTCACTTAATACGTCTTAGGAAAGGGCCTGCATATGCTTTTGACATTGAATCAGATCCAGAAGAAATTCAGATTTTAAGTGCCCTAATTCCAGGAACAGTGCAGTACACTGCATCGGAGAAGAAATATTTGTTATTTCTTACACTAAAAGAACTAGAACACATCAGAGAAAGGCAGCAGACGTGAGGTTATCCCCTCACACCAGTAGCATGAGGTGGGTTTCCATAGCATATGTGGTCAAGCTGTGGAACTCTTTGCTGCTGCAGCATATTGTTGATGTGGAAAATGGACAACAGTTTAATTGAACAGAAGAGAAATCTAGTAAGGATTATTAATTCAAGGAAAGTACCTCTGTTTCAGGAAGTTCATAATCCACAAGTTGATGGAGAATATTCTGGGAGATTTTAACTGTAGGCTTTTTCTCGTTCACTAAGTATTGCTCTTGGCCCTTGCTAGAGACAAAACAGTAGGATTAAATGGGCTACAGCTGTTACCGTGTTCATATGAAGTCATCATGGTGGCTATTATTCCTTTATTTATGTTGTTCCTCCCTTCTGAAATACCATGAGTAATTTCCGTTTAGGAAGCTGTAAGTGCCTAACTACTACTGTAAAGATCATAAGCTTACTATTTGCTCTCCATTTGTTTTCTTTGTTTGGTTGTTTTCCCTGCATTGTATTATCATGCAGTTAAATATCAGGCAACAAAGAAACACAGACATAATTTATTAATTATCAGAATTTTTTTCACATCCCTTCACAAGCAAGAAGTTAATTGATTTGTTTTATATTTATGCATGACCAAATCAACAAAAGAACTGAATTGAATGATACAGGTAGCTAACTTGGAGGATTGCTTTTGAAATTTATTGTGGTTGTTTGCATCCAGCCTTCCATGATCCTTCAGCTTCCACATCTAACTTTGATGGGGGTACTTTGGTGGCGTAACTTGAACCAGCATACCCATTGAGATGTATTTAATGTTTCGTGTTTAAATGAAGATGCTGCCAGTTTGAGCCTTGTTCTTCTGTTTATATCAATCCACTCCATCACATCATATAGGATTTTCATTTTTCTTCATCTCTTTATTTGTTTTGCACCACTTTTTCCAATGTTTAGTCTTTGTTATTTGAGGAAAAGGCTGATTTCTAGCTGTTCTTTACAAAAAAAGACTTTTATTGGAAAAAAGTCCTTGCAGCAGTTAGTGAGTAGTTCCTGTATGCTCACCGACCAATGTTAGTAGCCATCAGCAATAAATAAATATACCTCTGTATTTATCTTCTGAAAAAGCATCTTTCTGGAGTTAATCGGATTCTTCTTTTTAGATCAATTGTGATTAAATATTCTGACATTTTAAGTTATCTGTAGTATCCTGTTTGCTTTGAAATAAACTTTGATTTTGATGTCATTCAGACATTTCAAAAAGTTCAGAAACTATATTCAAATTTCATATGACTTCTTATTGTATAATTATCAACAGATTACTTCACCTATGTGGTGACAGACATATTTTTTAAGTATGACTGACTGATGGACAGATTGGGAATTGCTGAATTAATGGGCACATTTCAAAGCTTTGGCAGGGCTAAGCAGTAATTACATCTGCTGAACCACTTGATAAGTTTTTGGAAGTAGCCCAGTAAAGCCATCACTGGGTTTCTTGAGTTTTAATATCTTACCCTACACACTTTTGTGGCTTTCTTCTAGGGCACAATCCAGAAGCTGATACAGCTGAACACACACAGCTAGACGAATCAGTACAGTTAGGCTTAAAATGCACTGCAGATCTTTCAGGTTTTCAGATGGATGGCATGCTTTTAGGCACTGGTTTAGCCAACATTTAATCTTGATCTGAACAAACAAATCTCATTCCCATTTGAAAATGAGAAAATTTATTTGTGGGTAAGGGATCCCAGGTCATCGGCAGTCTTATTTAGTCTTCATGAGAAATATCATCTATTGTCACTGTGAGGGACAGAATATAGGGCTAAATGAGTCATAGCCTGCATACGAAACAGTCTTATATTTTCCTGATGGTAAAATGACAGTACCAGGAATATAATGTAGATGGACCCTTCCTATCCCAACCCTGTGTTCAATTATCCGAATTCTGAAAGTTCTTATTCCTCCAAAAAGGCAAAATTTCAGTCTACTTCTGGTTCAAATTAATTTTACCAGGCCAATGTGTGTCTCAGTGCTTAAATATATACATATATATGTGTATATACATATAGTCTGCAAGAGGTGAAGCCTGAGTTTCCTTCTATTTAATAAGTCAAATTGGCTGACTTTTTAGATAGATGAAGCTCTGTGGGACATCTCTTGATTCATAGTACCAAATTATTTATTGATCAGTGAAAGCAGTCAACAACTGACATGTGGATTTCTAGTTTGGGTCACGATTATGCAAAAGGTTATTTTCAGGCAAGGAATACATTCTATTTTGATGCCATGAATTTCTTACTATTAGCAAAGTGGATTCCTAGCTGGATAGATTCTAAAAATGACACTTCTCGTACTGGCATCCGATCTTCTTCTGTTGGCAAATGATAACTGTATGTCTGTACTGAAACTAATGGAGCTATCAGCTGTACTTTCCATCATAGAGATTATTATATACTGTTACAACATTTACAGACACTGCTGGAGCTCTTGTTGGCTTTGAGAGCTGTCATTCTATAGTACAGTGTTGAAAAACTAGTCTGATGCATAATCTTATCTTCCTTGTACACATTCAAATGCTTGTACCATGGAAAACGTTTACAAAAAGTTGCAGGCTGAAGTGTTTTTAGTGGAGAATGTTGTTTGTAATGACTGTCTTTCTCTGTATCAAGACAAGATTAGGGTGTGGGTAAAGTCAAATTGTGTGGGACGCCTGAAAACCCTGGAGTTACGAATACTGGCAAACAGGCCCACCGTTGTAATATATACCGTTGGTGTTAAATACTTTGATGCTATCAGTGCTGAAGTAACAGTGCTCTGAATATTTGCTCTTCATGGCTGATCTTGTGCTTACTATGCCCAGTAGCATGAAAAATGTGCTTAAAAATAGTTTTAGAATAGAATTGGACAGTGAAAACGATATTGTTTTTAACAATTTGGGTTCAATTTTTCAGAAATATATCATAACAAAGAATAAAATGACAGACATAGATTGAAGCAGTGTGATTGTTCAATTCAAAGGTACCTCTGACAGAGTGGATTTCATTTAGGTAGAACATGCAGTTTTAAGGCTGATAAAATAAATTTGAAACCAAATGAAAGGAAACTGTCGCCAAGTTGAACTTCGATTACTTTCTGGAGACCTTTCAGTATCTAAAACTAAGACACTAATTTAATCTTCCCAAATAGATCTTCACCAAAAAAAAAGTGTTTTTTGTTCTGAAGTAGAGAGATTGGTTGCTAGAAAACACGAAGCTTAAATAGGTATGTTATAGAACTGCTGGAGTCAAAGATGGGTGGGAAGCCGCATTTTCAGGAAAACCAAGCTGAGCTTATCACCTGCTCTTCTGTTAGCTAAACAAAATGAAACTGGAACAGAGGCTGTTTACAGACCTGTATGTGATTGCACATAACCATACACTGCATGGTAGATCTGTGAGTACAAGACCAGCAGTACATATACATATGGCTTGGGCTGATTTCCTGTGTTTGTGTCACTTGTGATTTGAATCCCCATGTATTTGAACTCATTCCATGTTCATAGCGATTCAGGAGCAGAGATGTTCAGAATTTGTCCACTGGGCTGTAAAATGGTGTTAAGGGAATGCTTGCCTCATACCACGTTGTAATTTTGGAGTGAATGGACTGGGATTTGTTGCATTAGTTTTGCTTTTGCTTAGTTAACATAAATGTAATTCATGCACTGATAAATAAGTTCTCTCAAATAACCTCTTAAGACTAGTGAGTACCAGACTTCAATTAGTAACTCTTTCTCTTACCAAATTCATGTAGTTTCTGTCTTTATCTGTGTCCTTCTAAACGTGCACTACATTTCTTTGCAGATGACTGTGTAGACGACTGTGTGCAGTGCAGACTAGTAGGCCTTTTTTTCACCTTCCATATTGTGCATTTATCTGTAAATCTGAAAAGCATAATAAGAACTGTGCACCATATTTTCTGCATGCCCTGAACGGATGGTTGAAGCAGGTCAGATCTTCTTTAGCTTCTTCTGCTGGCAAGTCAGTGCATTCTATAATGTTTTGGGATGGCTGGACAACTAATACCTTTGCCGCCTTCTTCCCAATTTGGTGTGTCTATGTTTAAGGAAACTGCAGGCTCTGTGCTTGCTTCTGATAAGTGTCAGGAGCCCTGGAAGATGGAGGTTCTTGTCTCTCCTGCCCTTTTTTAATGCTGAGTACAATCTGTTCTGGGACAAGATCGACTAGAATGCAAACAAGATAAGGAAAAATTACCTTTTTGTCCTTCAGTTTTATCTGTCGGAGAGAAGGTCATATGGGTAGTGGGTAATAGTGTTAAACATAAAGCTTTTTGTAAAGTATAGAAATGATGTATTGGCATTTTGACAAATGAGCAGACTTCTGAGTGCTCTGTTAATGCTCTTATGACATGAATCAGAATATTAAATCACAATTCAAAAATATTAGTAACTTTTCTCATTTAAAATAAACAGAATCTGTTTCCCCTTATACACAAGATGTAAAATAAATCAAATTCCTGTTTTCCGTTTCTGTTTTTCCTAATTGTGTTGTATGTTTGCTTTCTTCTTCATATATTTTTCCTATTCCTATTAATTTATATGTAAATCTTACTATATGGGCGTAGGTACTGCAGGGAAGGATGCAAGTTTTTTTCTGAAGCTGTTCTCTTTAGCTGTGCAAAGTTACTGTAGGTAGGATGAGTTGAAAGGGAGGGAGCAAGAGTAGGACCCATGAGACCTGACTTCTCTTTCAGTTTCACCATTCGTCTACGAGGAACCTGGAAGAAGCTGCTCCACAGAACTGGGAAAGCTCAGCTTTCCCACTTGTAAGTTGGAGATAATTAATCTTACTGCCCTTACAAAATGTGCCAGTGTTTAACAGCTGTAGGTAAGAAGTAATTATACTTCCTACTTTCATTTTAAGGGACTTGCTACTGCATAGTATATGTAATGCAAATTAAGAGATGAAGCTGTTACCTGTGTGGTGTGTTGAATACTATAGGATGCACTTAAGATTATTATATTACACTTTTATTATATATCATACTCTCAGCAATACTGTTCTTACTTTCTGTAAGGAAGAGTGATGGAGAACATAAGAACACAGGAATGATCTGTAGATGTAAGCGTACTGCAATTTATTCTTCTGGTGCTGGCACTGAATATAGGAGCAGATTTACAAGTGGAATTTCCAGGAAAAAATATGTTATTGTTGTCCACTTTTGTAAGGAAACCTGATCTGATGATTTGGACTGCATGATAGAACTTAAATTTGGTTTCCTGTTCCCTGGCAGATTTCCTGTATTTCACTTTTCTTCACAGTGCAGTTCTCCATGTAGGAATAATTGTTCTTTCCTACAGTACATGCAGCTTAACCCAGAAATCCAGCTGGGCTCTGATTCTGCAGCATTATGTCCACGGAAGTGTGGGTAGATACATGAGATGTGACACTTCCAGGAATAAGTAAATAAATGAGCCAAGAATGTAGAGCATCTATGCCTGGGATTGGAAGTATTGGAAGAAAACAGAGAGGGTGAGGGAAACTTTCAGGTGAAGAGTACAATTTTGTCTCTTCATTCAGAAATCTCTGGTAAACTGTCTTGTGTGCAGTTTTCAAGGCCATTGCCTTGATATGGGAAGTTACATTTACAAGATCAATTTATAAGCAGAAGATTCATGCCATGGAACTTTCCACGTCTGGCTTTTTTTTTTTGAGAAAGAAGTGTATTTAATTCTGAGAAAGCATGTAGAGAAAAATAAAATTTATTTCCTAAAATCAAAAGCAAAAAGAAACCAAACCTTTTTCAAATTACAGGTTTGAGTTGATGAATACGTCACTAAGTAGTTCCTCTGTTTCACCATGGTTGGAGTGAACAACTTCTACACTAAATACTGGTCAAATGTTATTTAAAAGTGCAGCTGTACTGGATATAGAATAATGAGAATGCTGAAAGAGCCTTAACTGCAGTAGTGCTTCTAATTACCACACCATGCCATGTTATATTGGTATCAATATTGGGATATTATTCTCCGTATCTTTCTTTGTCAGTTATGACTCATCATTTTGCAGATTACAAATCTTTTATAGGAGGGTAATTCATACCTGGACGTAGTGCTAAAATGATGGAGTGATTACCTTTTTTCTCAATCATTGATCTTTCAAACTTTTGCATTTAGCAGTATTAATCACATTTATTAGCTGAGAATTGTCATAAAAATGTAGAAATTTTCTGTTACTTTCATTTTCAATTTAAGTGCCTTTTGCTTTCTACCACAGTCCCCTTTAATCACAGTAATCAGTTACTTATTCTAATTGAAATTCTTGTTCATAAAATCAAAATAAAACCAATACTGTAATTACATATTTTCATAACAATCTAATTGAAAACATGGGATATACCTGAGAAAGGAGTGTACCTGAAATAGCTTTTTACTCTAGAACTGTTCAGCCTGACTTTTAAGGTGGTTTGCTTTGTGGACCAGGTGTGTATTTCAGAATTCACTCTCATGGTCTACTTAACTGCTCTTCAAAAGGAGCTTGTTGTTATTCACGTGTATAAATGTAATACTATAGAAAACTACCATCTGTAAAATTGCTGCAAAACACTGCATCTTCAGAAGACCAAACAGATACTCTGGGTCAAATAGATGAGTGCTCAGTTTGCTATAGTTTTTGTTGTTGTTGTTCTGATCGTAATTGCTGTGCTGAACTCGACATCCTGGATACTGATAGTTTCCAAGCCCTACCTAATGCCTGGCTTGGCTAACCCAGCAAAGTCAAGAGCTTCGCTTTGAACATCCCCAGGATAGAGCCCAGCAGAGGAGGAAAAGCTGGTAAAGCTTAGAGATAACATGGCAAGGGGATAAATTGCTGCAACCTGCTCAGGTCATTGAGCTAAAAGTTAGGAGAGCTGTGACCACTGAAGGAGTGAATAGTGGAGCCAGTCTCTGTTAGTATTAACAGCAGTGACAGACACCTATTAGTCCCTGGCAGCCCTGATTCCCTTTGACAGGAGATTGTGATCCAGTGTCTGATGCTTACTTTGATAATTTTTTCCTTAAACATTTAGCTTTTTCTGTTTCAGACACTGCTGGTATGAAAGTAGGAGGTGCTGAAGTTTCTTAATCATATTTTTTGCCTAATGCGTATTTCTTAATCTTTATTTCTTTTTCAAGTGCAGTGTTTGTGCTAAGCAAACACAGGTAAAGAGTATTAGTTTGTCACTAACAAAGCAGACTGCTTTTTTTAAGAAAGTGTATGCCATTTGTGGTCCCTTTATACCCTGTTTTGCAGGTGGGAGTGAATCCTCCTGGGATAAAGACAAGCTTCAGTCTCCCATTACAGCAGGATCACAGCACAGCATTGGTCATCCCACTCTGTCAGGACAGTCAAGCCTTGGAAGTGCACACCCACTCAGTCCTCTTCAGCAGAACCACCTGCTTACCAACAGTATGTACTGGACCCTGATGGGGGGAAAAAATAAGTTATATGGAGTCCATGCTTGGAGGCAGGCTTTATCCCAGTGAGATACAGCCACTACCTTTGAATGGCCACCTGTTGTTGGATAGGGCTGTTAGTTCTAGTCAACATTGCCGTGGCCTAAAAAACAAGTGCAGTTGCTTAAAATGTTAGCTGTATGAGTGAGTTCTCTTCCAGCTGAAAATGTTGGCCACCAAGTAAATATAAGAGAGAAAAGAATGGGTGGAAAATGACTAGTGAAAAGTGTGTAGAAGAAATTCCTCTTCTTTGTCTTTCCTTGTACCTACTAGGTTTGTCCAGCTATTCAAAGGAAATGGAATAGAATGACACAGTTGAAGTTTGGTTTTGGAATTTAGAGTTCACTTTAATCCCTCCTCCTTTACTTCCTCTAGGATGGGGGCAGATGAGATGCTAGAGATCACCTCTTCTATTAGATCCAAAGGGGAGGGACTGTGAAATTATTCCAAGAAAACAGTTCAGAAAACAACAGAAAATAATATTTAAAAAGACAGTGAAGAGTAAAATCAATTGTAAAAGATTATGATGGATGAAGAATTAAAATTTCACTATCTGTGAGCCCTTTTTATCTGTTTAATTTCTTCATCCTCAAAGTTGACTTTTGGTGTTTGTTTTAGTGGGTGAGTGACGTTTCTGACTCCTTATGAAGTATTTGGAGCAGATACTTTTTTGCTAACCAAGTAGCACCACAGACTTGAAGAAATCAAGACTATCTAAGTGGCTCCTACAATAAATGTTTGCTTTGTTCATGGTCGGGTCGGAGCCTGAGCATTTCAGACATCTGGTTAAGTGTCAGTAGTTAAGAATCACCAAGTTAAGGGACTAATATTCACCATGGTTTATGCTTTCATTTATATTCTTGCATAATTCAGTATCCGTACATGTTTTGCATGAGGGATAATGTTTTTTACTGTTAAGAAAACTTTCAGGTTATTTTCCAATAGATATTGTAGTAGGCAAATGTCTATAGGTTGTTAAAGAGCTTATTGAATGTCAGACATTATGTCCAATGACTTGCAAGCTATATTTTCTTCATATTGCTCTGAAATGTTTGACGGATTGTGTCTTAAAACTGGTGATATGCTGTTAAATTCTGTTTGTAGTTTGCATTTAGTTTGCATGTCAATTGGACTTTAAGTAAGCATACAACTCAATGTGACCAGATGGTGTCTGGGAGTTTTGGAGCTCTATGGAGTATGAGGAGAGATTATTGGGCTGTTAAAGGAGATATGCAAGGGAACAAAGGCTTATGGATGTGAGCAGTGAAGGGGATTGTCAGTGTGGTTAAAGTGAAGGGAGATATATGTGTGCATGGCTTATTACATGTCATCATTAATATTGGCATGGATCATCTTATAAATAAAATATAGTGGATCATAAGATGTTGTAGTTGGTCATGATTTGCTCTCATCCCATATTCATGTTCACAGTCCTGTATGGTAGTACAGTGATCCTGTAGTCCATTCTATAGTTTTCTTTAGTCGGGGAGTAGTCCTAGTACAGAAGTCTAGTCTCAGATTGCCACGTAGGTAAATTAAGTTAGAGAGAGGGCTCTTAAAATCATTAATGAATATTCTTCACTTGTATTGGGAAAACATGTAGTATCTGCATATTTTTGTTGTTTTGCTTTGTTGATGTCAATAAAAATATCTCTGGACTTGTGCAGTAGTGTATATTAATTTTGTTAATACTGTGTTGCTTTTACATCTGTATGCTTCTTGGCCCAGTGCAAACTGTACAGCCTTTTCTAGAATGCAGAATTATTCCCTGCATAACCTCAAACTTATTAACACGTAGTAGAATTGAGTCCAACCAGCCAATATTCCAGTAAAATATAGACTTTAAAAATTACGGGATACAAGAGGGGGGTTGACACACATAACTTGTGCATGCTCTCTTTTAGGGATAGACCTGCCGTTTATGATGATGCCCCACCCTCTGCTACCCGTCAGCCTACCTCCCGCTTCGGTTGCAATGGCAATGAATCAGATGAACCACCTCAATACAATAGCTAACATGGCTGCAGCAGCCCAAATGCACAGTCCTCTTTCCAGGGCAGGGGCCTCTGTTATAAAGGTAAGAGTCACCTATGGAACTAGATTTCTGTGGCTAACAAAAATGCTTACAGTGACCTTTTGAGAAAAACTAAAGGCAGTGCTTATACTATATATAGTACACCACAAATTCTCTTCCTGGTAGTGCTTCTGTTTGAGGAAAGTACAAGCAAGAAGTTTAAGATGTTCTGCTTTATCTACAAATATGTAATGTAGTTACAGATCCTAATACAACTGTTAGAATAGAACTGATCTGCATTTGAACTATAAAAACTTCTCCTTATCAGTGTGTCTGCACAGTTGTTGACTAGGTGGGAAACATGATATCTCTGACATTCAACTACCTTTTAGTTAATCCAAGTCATTAAATTGTTAGAAATTGTTGGAAATTAATTGAGATCTGTTTGTTTCAGTCAGTAACTTTTAACTGTTCAGGAGACCTCTTGAGGTAACTGTAACTTAACTACAACTGTAAAATATTGGTAGCAGCAAGTAGAGTGCATAAGCTTTGTCTGTAATTTAAATGCTACCAGTATGTCAAGATGAAGATGAGAATTTTGTTTGTAAACAATGGTAGTACTTCATAGCATATACTATGGTTCTTGCAAATAGTTAGATTTTAGGGAGACTCTTAAGCAAGCCCTAGGTGATGTTAGTTACTCATTTACAGCAGTTTTTCCCCAGCATCTGCACCAGGGGATATGCAATATGTCCACAGCAACAACAGGTCTCACCAGCACTCTAGTGGGAATTATTTCCTCTACACGATGTAGAGGAAAATACACCAGCAGCTAGTGTGATAGAGGTAGTGCATGCATCCATTGTCATGTTACTCTCACCTTTCAAGTGATGCTGCATCTTTCTCTCATTTGTTCCGAGTGCTGAGACTGTATATGAATTTTATTACAGGCAGTGTGAGGCTGCCTTTGTCCTTTCCTTCGATTACGTACTGTCATCTAGCTCTGAATGACTATCAATTAAGATGAAATCCTTGTATGAAATGAAACACATAAAAGGGCTGCTGCTGTTTTTATCTATCAATAATAATACTTTTATTATATGACAACACTATTTAAGTTCATATTAGAAGTACAAAAAATAACTAGTTTTAGATAGACTGCAATTATGGCACCATGACATTACTTAAAATGGGAAAAATGAATATATTGAGTGTGTATCTATTTCTACCCTCTGATGACTAAAATACCACTTAGTCTGTTTTCTATAGGTGTGAGAATCAGCTGCTCTCTCTATAAAAGTTTTGAATGAAGTCATTATGCTTTTTATATCACGTTTGCCATTTAGAAATAAGCTGTTCTACCAAAATATGCATGATCAGCAAAGTTAACATTTAGTGCTCCAGAAAGAAATGTCATAACTATGAAACTTGATTTCCTCCTGACAGGAACACTGTAAATTAGGCAGGCACAACGGTCAGGCTCACAAAACCTTCTTAGCCATCTATAATGTGATCTGATGTGATTATGGCAGCACCCGCTAGCAGTGCTGTAAGTATGGTTCTGACAGTATCCCTCTTATAAATCCAGGCTTTTAGGGATTTACTGCTCATCTGAAAGTGCTTGTTCCATTTGAAACTTGGCTGAAGTAGTTCTGAAGAATCTGCATGAATGAGGGTGTAGTATGAAGGGGGAAAAAAAAAAAAGACAGCAGCAATGACTTTACCACCCTCTTTCTTCTCCCTCTTGTGTCTACACTCCTGTTTGATCATTCTCTCCAGAGCTGTTCTTGAGATGGATGAACTCTGCAATCCAAGAGTTTCTGCACTAGCTGTAAAATGCTTTGCCAGCCAGCCTGTTGTTGAGGACCAGTCTGGGCTAGAACTTAGCAGAAAGAAGCTTGATTCATGGAGTAGGCTGAAAAAAAAAAGTAGAGAATAAATGTGATAGTTTACTGTCATCCTCTAATGTTTCTCCTCCACCTCAGAGGAATCTACTCAATGACTGTATTTTTACATCGTCGGAAGTGAAGTTTGGATTAGCCCTTTATACAAAGTAGAGAATTTTTCACTGAAGTTTATAGAACAACTCAACTTCAGAGAGCTGTAACTACATAATGTTGAGAATTTTATTATACAGTGGGCCTATAATGAATGTAGGATCTGTATTGTATTTAAATTATATAAACTCAATTATACAGTAAATGAATATGACTATTAATATGCATTCACAGCATAGAGTTTATATTAAAGGAAATGTTACAATGTATTCTGAGAACACAAATCGAATAAAAATCTGAAAACAGACCTGCATCTTAACAGCATTTAGATTAAAATGGGTCCAAAGGAGTTGAGACTGACAGCACATACATGGACAGCAAATACTCAGAGCTGTCACAACAAAAATGAGTATAGCCCTTCCATTTATTGGCATCACTTTGGAACCTCATAATAGGATCACACAACTGTCTGCCCGTGGTGGAATGGACCTCAGGCTGGAGGTGTCCTCAAGGCATGTGTGATACCAGGAGTGTTATGGTAGTGTCATCAAGCCCATAGTCTTTATTTATACTGTTTAAGTCAGAAGGGGCTTATTTAACCAAGAAACATACAAACTTACACAATTTCAAACAAAAAGTTGGGGTCTGGAAGAGGATGATGCTAGATAGACCTGGATTCAGTAAGAGCTAAATGGAATCCAGACTCAGGTAGATTTGGGGTGTCTAAAAGTGTGATTGACAGGAGACTGGCAAGGGGAAAGAAATCCTGGAGAAGAGCCTGTTAGTCCTCAGGGAACTGAAGTGGAAATGTAGGATAGGTTTGGCTTATCTTGAAATGATAAGTCATTGCTTGGAGACATGCTGGCCTGTTCTTGCTCTGTCTGGGATTTGAGGCGTACACTAGAAAAGGAGAAATACAAATTTCATTCCCACAGTGGTATCAGATGGTGCTGTGAACTTGTAATGAAGGTTGGCAAGAGTCAAATCTCTGGAGCAGTTCCTGGGTGGGCTGTGATGGGGATCCGAATGAGCTCTTTCTGTAGGCAAACAAGAGTAGAAGGTAGCAGCATGAGCAGAGCTGGATGACCTATGTGGGCTGACATGGAAGCAAGGGCCTGGCATGGGTCATATCCAGTGAGGTGTCCTCTTCCTGGAGACCCGCTGGCCTGCTCCACACTTACAGGAGTGTGGCTGATGGTAGGAATACGGTCTGGAAAAAAGAAAATGTGAAACTCTTCCATTATCTTGGAGTTGGGAAAGTACAAGAAGGCTAGCAGGAGCCAAGTTTCTGGAGCTGTGTTTGTGTGTTCACTTTAAGACCACAGTATCCCACAGTATCCTCTGAAATAGACTGTAGGACAGCTTGTGTTCTGGGTGGGCTTCAAGTTATGGGAACAGAATTCAAATTAGGGGCCTTAAGCTGCTCCCTTTTGTGTTAGGTGACAGAATATGACTGAGACTGGAATAATGAGGCAAAATTTTATCGCAGAGGAGATTTGAGGAGCTCTTTTACCCTTTTACTCTCTTTTTCCTTGCTTCTTTCTGCTCCACATCTTTTGTGCTTTATTTGTTCCTCTTGCTCTTGTCTCATTCATCCTTCTCCATATTGTCCTTCTCTCTCACTTCCTTCTGGCTCTACCTAAAAGATGTGCTGCTCATGAGTAGGAGTATTTCTGCAAATTAGTTTCCTGCTGTTCATTTTTCTTTTGTCTTTCCCTTATGCTTGCTGTATTGCTGCGTTTCTCTTATTCTCTTTGCCATTAGGCAGGTCCCAGTTAGGAATAAGTGGCACATCTGTTGAATGCATTTGGAAAACCCAAGGAGAAAACGTTAGAAAAGGATATTTTTGGTGAAATGCAGTATTTTGCATTTCATTGCACAATTTACATCTGGATTTTTTTTGGTCTGCTGATAAGCAGAACAAAGCATTATTTTTAACCTGTGATCTCTACATGCAGCAGCAATTTTTGAATATATTTTTCTTTGTGTTCTCTTCTTCTGATTTTGTGAGATGCTTAAAGCATTTGTAAAGGATGTATATGACATCATTTTAAATTCCCTAAAGACAATACAGATGGGTTGTGTAATTATTGCTGAGAGGTGCTATTTTCTATGTGCTGTACAACTCGCATTCATAATATTTACCTGACAGCCAGAAAAATGTGGCCATCTCAGAGTACTCGGAAACAATTCTTTTCAGTGTAAAAACGTTTCCAGCTACAGAATTTATAACGTTGTTAATTTCATATCTCTGCATTCAATTCATTCTGAATTGTTTATAGAATATTACAAGGTTTATAAAACAAAACTTTTGTAAAATTTATGGTACTTTTCTTTATTAGATTTACTCTGTCCCATTTCATATCAAGTGTTCATTGTTGGCAGCTTATTGCTGAAATGGTTTCTAGAATACATTAGGAGAGTGATGTGTGAGGCCTGGTATTTTGCTTACTTCCTGTAAGACTAATTTTTATGACTGTATTTGTAGAAAAGAAGCAAGTTTGCAGGATTGTATCTTTTTATTCACTGACAGAGAAGCTATTATGCTGGGAGATGTTCAGGTCCCTACAAATTGTATCAAATAGCCTTTACCTCTCTCCTCCTATGAAGGAAGGCATGTCCCTGTCCCTGTGATGCCAAGAATGCCTTGCTTGTTAACGCAAAGACAACTAGTTGCCAGTTTAAAGAGTAAGCAGTGAACGCTATTTTTAAACTTGCAAGTGGAGGAAAAATGTAAGAATCAAGTACATCTCTTTTTTGCAAAGCTTGCAAAGGAATATTGTCATGCCAAGCACATACTAGCTTTTAGTTCTGGCTCAGTTCTTTTTAGTATTGGCCTAAGCATTTGCATTTGTAGTTAATAACTAATATAGCTATAACATAGATGAGATACAGCATTACCATCATTAGTCTCCAGAGTGCCTTTCTTTCATTCAGTAGCAGCACTGGATGAAACAATTCATAGGAGGGATTGAAGTAGGAAGTTTCCACAACAGGAGTATGTCCAATTTCAGTCAATATTGTCCTTTCAGATTCAAAGTAAAATGTAAAGGTAAAATCTTAATATACCAGTGAAGATTGCCATAGCTTTCCCAGTGAGTGCTAATCTAAGAAATGTTGAAGAAGGAAGCTCTTACTTGGCTGTTTACCAATACCATCTGATTAGCCGTGGTTCTCTGTTTGGCTGAGCAGCTGGCAATTAATGAATTATAGGAAGTAGTTACAAGGTAATGGAATTAGCAAGTGAACATCTGGTATTAAAAATCAGTAAACAGAAGAGTTTTTATTATTTCTTAAATTTGGTGTGAAAACAAATGCCAGTTGACTATGACTGAAGCAACTATATATACACAGTGGGAAAAAATAATGCATTTCAAATGGCAAAGTATATATTTTAAATGAATGATTTTCCAATACAGTGCAAAAGATGAATAGGATCCAGCTGGCTTTCAGACATACATATCTTATCTTAGTTTTTAGACCAGCTGTTTCCTTTGTTCATCTCCAGTTCTTACAGCAGTTGGAGATGATATAACTAGCTCAAAAGACCAACAAGTTGTCCTTACTGTTTATATATGCCCATTCTGAGACTAAGATAGCTCAGAATATAAACCTAATCACTCTTCTCTTACCCAAAAATGGTAGCTCTACTAACATATTTCTTGTGGTCTATTGTATTTAATCTGTCCAGCATCATCTCAGATTTAATATAGTTTTTGCTTACTATGTCAAGATTATACCTTTTCCTTGAAAAGCCTAACTGCTAAGTGCATGTTGTTTTTCATAACAGTGCATTAGTTAAGGATAGTAAATGAGAAATGAGCCTCTCTGGTTCTTGATTTTTTTTTTTTTTTAGTAAGGTATAGCCAGCTTGTGGTCCATTTTGGTAATCTGAATGATGATTTGACAAGCTCTGTAAGATTGAGGTGTGACACTGCACATTCCAGTGGGGAGCTAGGGAGCAAATTAATGTTGGAAAATTTATTATGCCAGAGCCTATGAACCTGGTGATCAACTCTGAATTTTTCTTGCAGTAGTTGAAAACTCAAATCTAAAGCTAAATTCAATAGAATCCCCATATTTCCTTCCTCTCAGTTTCATCAGCGAGGTCTGAATTCCAGTTCTGCTACTGCAGAGCCCTGAACAGAAAAAGCATCTCAATTAAATATGAAATATCAAGATAAATGTCTGAATAAAACGTCCAGGATTCAGACAAACTTCCAAATCCTGCTTGTCAGCAGTGAAATGCCATTAAATCCTCTAGGAACTCATTAATAGATTAACATTTGGAAGAGTAATTACAGCTACATTAGCACTAAGAATAAAGAAAAATAAAAGAAAATCCAGCATCATTTCTCTAAACTCTTGACACAAAATGAAGATCAATACTATAAAAAAAATCAAAGGTATGGAATTAAGGTCAAGATGATTATGTCAAAACTAGGTAGGCTGTTCATATATATTTCTAATAAAACTATTAAGGATAAAACTCTTATGTGGTTTTTCATATTATTTGTGTGGAATACTGTCTCGCAGGGGTTAGAAAAAGAATATTAAGGTGAAATCAAGGATGTATCTGCAAATTGCAAGAGTTGATGACTTCAGTGCTGTTAACCTAAATCACGACTAAAATTAACAATGTCAGGCTTTGTAGCTACATTTTCTAAGCCAAAGCAAGAGACTGTTTTTTAGTAAGACAGAAATATATTACCCTTCAAAAGGATTAAATACTGAAAAAGTCTTTTTTGAGAATTTATGATACAGCTCTGTAAAGGAAAGAGAAAAGATAAAGTGGGTGCTATAGTTAGATAAATAGGTGAGATCTTGAAAAATGTTTTCATTTTTCATAAAATTCTCACAATCTGTAAATTATACATATATAATTCATTACATTATAGCATGGATTATGAATCCTGAAGATTTATAAAATATGAAGAAATTCAGTGGAGAAAATTTGACTGTTCAGAAATGTTTCTCTCTCAGTTTTATGTATACCAACTACAGAACCAGGCTGCACTGCAGTGTGCCAGTGGGAACTGAGCTATTTCAAGAAGAAAAAAAGTAAAATCTATGAAAAGTAACAAGGTTGTAAAATACATAAATGACAAATAAAATGAAGTCATCAATGTGTAAAAAATGTTAAGGTTTTAGATTTGCAATTTTCCTATTTAAATGCCCTCATTGATTTGTTACAAATACTGTTAACCCTGTGTTTGGAAAATGGTGAGGACATTATCACTTGTGTTCTCATTTGTAATAAAATAGATTAACTTGCTGTGAAATTTTAACTAGGCTGAGACACAACAGTAGCTACCTAATGAACCAGAGCACATTGCTGTTAAGTAGCTAAATAGATGCATACTGATTACAGGACTGAAAAATGGATGTGTTTACTTGGAGGAAAAAAAAAATCTGTTCATAGTGTTATTCGTTATAATAGGAGAAATTCAGCATTATACTTCCACACAGACATTTAGAAATAGACTGTTTCTTGATCCATATGCAGTCTTACATGATGACACTGTATCCTCCTTTGTAGTACATAAATATAGAGAAAATTTCAGCTCCTTTGTTACATACAGGGAAAAGTGCATCTTCTCAGTACGTGTAAATTTTTGTAACCAGTAAGATGTTAGATGGCATAATCAACTTACTCTCTTAGAAAGTGATTCACTGTGTGATTAAGAATGACATTATTATTTGACACGTTTATTTCTGCCTGAACATTTCTAAATAAGACCTCAAGTTTGAAGGCAAATTACTTTAAACAGAGATTATTTTATAGCGAGAGACAATGGAATGTACAGTTATCAGAAGAAGCTTGGATACTTTGCTTTTCCAAATCATCAGCTTTTGAATTACTCAAATAACTCTGATTTAAGGTGCCTTATATGGCTGTTTGTGTGATAACTGTGTTAATTCTTTGTCATATTTGTTCGTAGATGGTTCTGTTGTTTTTTTTTTGCAGAACAGTTGGCTTGTCCTCTCCTTGGCTATTCATTTTCATGGTTGCAATAGACAAGGAAATTTACTTATACTATGCATTCTTCAGTAAAATTAATCATTTCAAAATTATATCTTAATTGTAAATTGAGTACTCTTTATCATAAAAAGAAAGTAATGCCAAAGAGGATTGTTAAAACTGAAATCCAGGCAAATAGAATTACAGTCAGAGTTGTAGCCTGTTAGCTGTAACCAGTTATTTACTCAAGGCTATTATTTACATAAATGTAAGAGACATAAGTATTTATAAGCTCAGGATTGCACAGAATCACTGAATGGCTTGGGTTGGAAGGGACCTTACAGCTTACTTTGTTCCAACCCTCCTGTTATGGGCAGGGTTGGCACCCACTAGATTAGGTTGCCCAAAGCCCCATCCAACCTGGCCTTAAAGACCTCCAGGGATGGGCATCCATAGCTTTTCTCCATTCAGAACTTTATGAGGGCAAAGTAGAGGAGCAGAATCATCTCCCTTGCCCTGCTGGTCGCACTTGATTTGATGCAGCCCAGGGTACAGTTTTTTGTCCGGGCTGGAAGGAAACATTGCTGGCTCATGTTGAGTTTTTCAGCCACCAGTACCCCCAAGTCCTCCTCTGCAGGGCTGTTCTCAATACACTTATTGCCTGGCCTATATTCATGCTTGGGATTGCTCCAACCCAGACTCTTGGTCTTGTTGGACTTACTGAGGTTTGCTCGTCCCTTCTCTGAAGCCTGTCATGGTCCCTCTGAATGACATCCCTTCCATCCAGTATGCCAACCACTCTGCTCTGCTTGGTGTTGTTTGCAAACTTGCTGAGGGTTCGCTCAGTCCTGCTGTCAGTGTCACCAACAAAGACATAGATAGTCCCAGTACCAACCCCTGAGGGGTACCACTCATCACTGTCTCCACCTCAGCACTAAGCCATTGATTCACAACTCTTTGAGTGTGAACATCCAGCCAAGTCCTTACTGACAAAGTGGTCCATCTGTCAAATCAACATCTCTCCAAATTAGAGACAAAAATGTTGTGCAGAGCAGTCACTTGCTTTGTCCAGGCCCAGATAGATGATGTCAGTTATTTGTATATTATTCATCATATACCTTGAAGAATTCTTCTTGATGTAACCCTTTGGATGTCATTTACTGATCAGACTGTTCACAGAGTAAATCATATCTGTCTTCTATTTTGTTGATCTCAGCAACCTCTAAGATCAGTCTTTTGAAGGCTAAGGGTAAAACATTGACCACTTTGAGATGAGTGGCTTTTCCTTTTTTTCTCCCAGAATTTGAGAATTTGTTAGATTAAAAGCATTCAGTTTTAAAAAATTTAAGATCTTGTAACTCAACATGTAGTAGGTTAATTTGTAAAAACTTAATAAATATTTTAATTAACATTCAAAAATACTGCAATTAATAGTCTCCCTTCAAGATTTATTCGTTATTGTATGTTCATTAAATAACAGATAATTAGTGAGAACAGTTCCATTGAGGATTAACAGCTATGTAATAGATACACATCTGTTACGTGATTTTGAAGCTCAGTTATTTAATGTACAATAACTATCCTATTAAAAACACATTCATTACTACATTTTTGGCTGGTGTGATTGGAATAGACAAATCCACCCCTTGCTATTAGAAGTATCCACTCTCACATGCTCTTTGCATTGTTCTCAGGTGCTTCTGTAAATATGAAGTTGAGTGTGCTTTAGAGAGATGGTTTTAATGGGTAACAGTATTCTTAAAATGTCGATCCTACTGCCAGTGTTATTAATGAATTGCCTCAATAGGTTATGAACAGAAGCCATTACGCTAGCTATTGGTAATGGAGAAACTATGAGAATCTAGTGTTCTCTTCCTAAATCTATAGTATTGATTCAGCATAGTATCTAGCAAAAACTGCATTAAAAGTTTGGATGCTATTGAGCATATTTTCAGAAGCACATGGAAAATTGCCACCGAGTAGCCAGATTGCATGCTCTTACTGAAAAATCTGAAATAGATTAGAAAGGCAGAAAAACTGCCAGGTTCCTCTGAGAAAACTTCACCAGATTACAGTGTAATTGTAATTGTGGTTTTTAAATGGATGGGGGCAAGAGGATCTCCCTTAAAAATTGAATTAAAAAAATCACTAATATTTTAGTTCTGTGTTTCCACTGGGAACAGCTGATTGCCACAGATGAGGGCAGCTGCAAAGATGCAGTTTCTGGGCTTCTCCTTGTTGGTGTCCCTCCACTGAAATTGTGCCTTTAAGGTCTTTCTTTTTTTGTAACAAAGGATTTAAAATGTAAAATTTAAAATAAGAGTATCTAGTGTATCTCAAGCCGTGATCTGCCCCTTTGAGAAGAGTCTCATTTTTCACTGGTCTTCTCAATGATGAAAAGAAGGGGACTGGCATTTTGAATAAACTGAGAATAATGCATGTGGACTCATTGAGTTGGAATGGGTCTCTAGTGGTCATATAATCAACCATTTTCCTCAAGACAGGATGAATAATTACTCGTCTAACGTGTTAGCAGAAATTTTTACTAGTGGAAGTTCCACAACTTCTCCAGAGTCTTCAAGTTTAGACAGACAGGACTCCGGAATTTCATTTTTCTGAATTTTACAGTTTCTTCTCAGTTTTTTCTCCTTCCCTGGAGCACCACGTATATTGAAATTACACTTTAATCTCAAAGTTTTGTGTGAAAATGTGCACATAAACATTTGCAAGCAGTCTTGTTTTTGTTGGTCTGTGGTACTTCTCATCTGAAAGTGAACTTGTCTTTACCAATGCCATGGCTTTTAAAATTGGACTGTGTGCTGCCTTGAGAAGACACTCATGTGGTATATTAAAGGACAAGAAGTGATTTTTCTTGTGAATTTACAAATTTGACTGTGTTTAGTGCCAATTCATCAAAATTTGAGTTATTTATGTGACATGTGACTCATACAAGCCAATTTCAATATCTGTAGATTAAAATTAGTTTGTACAAACCATGTGAAAAAATATTCTCTATATTCCTATGTGTGAAAAAGTTAGATTTATGAAAGAAAAAAAAGGTGGTAAGTGCTGTGTCATGACACTAAGGATGAAAAACTGTGCCTTGATGCATCGCATGTAGAAGATTATATTCTTTTTGAGTATTGAAGGCTATACTACTCTTTTGATCTGAATTCTGTTCGCTGTTTATCTTGGAAAGACTATTTGTTATTGTTATTTTAGCCACTTTCATTTTTTTTATTGAACTTCAGTGAAGTTCATTAATCAAATTGCACAGACCTTGTTTTATTTCTGTTTCAAGGAAAGGATTCAAGACAGCCCTTCTCCAGCTCCATCCCTAGAAGACAGTCAGCGGCCTGGGAGCCATGCTTCCTCTCATCAGAGCAGCAGCGTGTCCAGCTCACCTTCCCAGCTGGACAACACACCAGACAGAATTGGTTAGTGCTCTGCAGCCTCACACCCCATGATAATTGCTGACCTCACAAATTTTAGCAGTTTATTGAAGCAAATACTTATTTACTGGGAAACTCAGGAAAGCCCCCATTTCTTAAAAAGCAGAAAGAAACGTGCAAAAAATCCCACAAAAAATGACCTGAAAATTCCTCACTACGGTTTGTTGTATTGGATTCAACACTATGCAGAGCCCAGCTTCTCATTCTGTGCCTGTACCTACCCAGGCACAGAAGATACCATCCCTTCTATGGTGTGACTCGCTGATCTTGCATGCTGGCTTGAGAAAGTGACTCTGAAACCACCTGGAGTTGAAAAATAGCAGGATATGTTTCAAATCCTATGAAAACACACATATGATGACTTTTACACTATAGAAAACCCCCTCTTGCTCAGACATTCACTCACTGCCATTCTGACACTCACATTCACTGACATTCACTCACTGCCATGAAGCTGAGAGCTTTTTGATTATTTTTTTTTTGTTCTCTCAAGAACAATTTTCAGTCTGTACATTATTGATCTTGTGTTTAAAATGCAAATTTGGACTGAAGGAAATTTGGATCCTATTCTTGGCGCTTCCAGGAGGCATCTAGGGCAAGTCAGTTAACATCTCTTTACATCCATGTGTGTCAACACTGTTGTCTTCACAGAAACTGCAGCCCATGCAGACATTGCTGAGCTAGATTTAAACTTCATAAGCAGTGCAGTTCATGGCAGTCACTGTGAACTTCACTCCCTTCAAATTACTACTCAGCAGCTTGCTGGGATTGTGGAGTTTTTGCTATGGTCCATGCTACAGCACCATTGCACTACATACCTCTGTTGACAGTAGACAAACTAATCGATAGAAACTGAGCTACTTTGACAAAACACAGCATGCACAAGGGAAGAACAAGAAAGTAGATGCCCTTCAGCTTCCATGTATATAAAATAGGGCTTCCCTTAGTAACAATGAAAAAGGGATTTTTTTTCCCTTGTTGTAGCTTTTGAAAGCTACTGTAACTTGTTTTATTAATAGTAATACCACACAGTGCTATCCTCTGAGCTTCAAAAGTAGTAGTGAAAGTTTTGTTTTAAATAAAGCTTGATTTTATTTATTCTGAACCAAGCATTTCTCTATATTGAAGTCTATTACTTACAGTTATAATGATACATACAAATTTATATATATTTAATAAGTATAAAATTTCTATTTTTTAGTTTTACAAGTTTTTCAAGTTTTTCACAATTCTGTAACTGGTTAATTGCATAGAAGGAAACAAAGAAAACAGACGTCCTGAAGTCATGAACTTAACATCTCACTGATTCTGTAGATGTTAAGATGTTTTTTTAACACTATGAAGTATGTTTTTTTTTTCACTTTCATCTATTGGTTTGGGTTACTATCTATGCATCTGTGTTTTTTTATTGTGCTTGTTGCTTTGCAGATAATTACTAACGCTTACATCCTTTGCTTTACTAAATGCATTTTTCCCCAAAATGATTTCTGTGAAGTACTTTTCTAAATGTTTTTTTGAACTTTTTCTAAGAAATCAGATTATTCTCAGTATTTTTAGTTCTGTCTCGGTATCTTTCTTTAATCAAGTTGAGCAAATTTGCTTCAGCTACATATTTCGTGTTATAACTGCTGCATTAGGAGACTTATGGACAACAAAGGTGGTCAGCTGCTTTAAAACTTGTATGAATAAATGTTAAAATATCAAAATAACAAGAAAAAAAGTATAATTTACTGCTTTCCTCTTTTGACATTTTTTTAATGACAGTTGTTATATAGCTGTGCACTCTCATTTTTTTAGCTATGTTGACCAACAGCAGGGAAGGAGAGCTCATTGATCAAGAAACCGGGACAAGCCTAAAAAAAATGCAAAAGGAGAAAGGTATAACTACACTTCTTTCTATCTCAGGCATTTAATTACACTTATATGTTTTATTCTCTTTTTTAGTATTCTGCATAATAATATAAATCTAAGAAAGCCAAGTGCCTAATTGCAATGAATAATGTATCCATTGGATTTAGATCACATTCTTCTTATGAAGAGTAAACAATCAGGTCTTTGCTTCCCTCTATTTATATCATATGGGAGTAATATTTTGCCATTCTTTTTCTCAATTATTTATGCAGTTCCTAGCAACTATTTGATTAGTCACATGATATTGTTTCTTTTCCTCCAGTAGATGTGCGTGCACGCTACTCTAATACTGGTTCATAAGTGAGGGAAATAAGCTATTTTTCATGTCTGGTAATACTACCTGATCTCATAAGAGGCCAGTAAGGGGAGAGGTGATGTTTGGCCTACAGTGTTTGTTCTATAGGCAGGGAAGTGCCTGCTCTGCTCTTGCACTGATTGGTGGGAGCTGGATAAGGTTAATACATCGGTGTATGCAGGTAAGCCCCGGGGCACAGCTGCAGAGAGGTGTGGAATCTGCAGCTGCGCATGGAGGAGGAAGGTGGCATTTTGTTTCCTTGTAAATAAAATTTTAAAAAACACAGTCATATTGCTAGACAAAGTTTATTCTGGCAGTACATACAGAATGCCATACAAAAATGAGTACCTGCAAAAAAGAGGTGATGTATAGATGAAGAAACAAAGGACAGCTGAAGGTAAGTGTGAAGTGAACTCTAGAAAAGATGCTGCAGAATGGAGGGATAGGGAGATATTGAGTTTTTAAGAAGGAAGGAAAAGAGAAAGAAGTGTCCCAAAGAGGAGACATTGTAGGCTAAATGTAGTTGTAAGTCTACTGTAAATGTGAATGTGTTATCATAAATGAAAACTCAAACTGATTTATATTTTGATTGAGCTGATTTTAGGTAGTTTATTAAACTAAGATAAACTCATAAATCTTAGGCCTGTGTAAATGATTGCACTCCCTATATATTTATTTTCAGAGTAAACTAAAATGCTAGGTATTGGCAATTTTATGAGCTACTCAAGTGAAAAGAAAAATAATAATAATTTGGAGGCTCCATGTGCCTTGTGATTCCAGAGTTCTGTACAGTGATTTGAGTAGACTCATGAAAATGACAGCCACCTTATTGTAAGATGGCCTCTATTCTGTAGATGTCTGTGACTGATCCAGTCATGAGGAGGAAGTGTCTAAAACTTCTTCATGTTTTCTTACTCAACTCCCTTCTGGAAAGCAGAAGCTATTTTCTGTTCTTTGGTTTCTCTAGGCATTTGATCACTTTCCTCATGAGCCCCATAAAAGCCCGTATGTGCCATTTTGAGATAATCTTCTGGCTGGAACATTTTGCTTAAAACCTTCCCTTTTGACTTCATTTGGCATTTACAGACCGCACCAGAGGCTAAAGAGCTATCAACTATACCTTTGTACCCGAAATTAAAACAAAACAGAGGACAGCAATAAAAAATTCTGTAACAATTACATAGATTAATATTTAGTGTAAAACTGAAAGTATAGTTGATTTTAATTCTTTAAACTGTGTGTGGTTTCTTGCCACATTTTAAATTATTTTTCAGTGAAATAATTCAATATCCTATGGGGTTCAAAGATGCAAATCTTGTAGTTATTGGCAGTAGCAGGTCTATCGCTCAGAACTGATGAAGGGAAGTGCAGTTTAAAAGTCAGAAAAGATAACTCAGAAATCCAAAAGTGTGAAAATTACCTAAACCCACCCACGACACCATTTCCTAGGTTCCTGTGATCACTGAGCATTCTTTGCAATCACAACAAAGATCTGCCAGCAACGTTTTGCGTACGATAAGTCACCTTAAGATTAATGTTGTATGGGCTTGTCCATATCCGATCTGCAGTTTTGTGCAGTGTCATTTTCTTCAGTTGAACATGCTCCCGTAAATATCTTTTTATACATGTGTTACTTTGACTTGCACTTATGTGATTTTTAGAATGAAGCTCAGTATTCAGAGATTGTCCTGTGTCAGCTAAAATATTTTAAGTGCTTCAAAATCATAAGAAATTAGAGTTATTATTAAAAAGACGAAATCAAGTGTTCAGTTTTATGCTTGGTCTGCACAGGCCAAGTTTGTTTCTGAGAGCTAGAAAGTAGTTGGGTTTTGGCACATGAAGATGCAATTTTCATGTAATCCCATGGCTCCAGAACTGAAACCTTTTGACTTATCATGGGACAAATGTTGAAATTAAAAGCGTTAACGGTGTACATCCAACATTTTGAAGGTGATTTCATACAATCATGGAATTTCACATTAGGCAGTGTGGCGGACCTGTACTGTATCTCCTTTAGGAATCTCTGTTTTCTAGAAATACTGTAATGGTGGACTGCACCAGTAGGAGATCCAGTCTGTATTTTCCTTCTGAAAGTCCCCAGCTTGTGTCACCCCATGTAAGTGTTATTACTCCCCAAGGATTTTTACCACTCCAGTATGTATTTTGTTCCTAGTAGTAGTAGTATTCTCTTCTGCATAATTGTTTTGGGCTCTGGTGCACCTCAAATGTGTTGAACAGTTTTCATGTTCAGATGTGGACAGTCACTGAAGAGTGTGATGTATGCTGGGTTGCTCAGCGAAAAATATATATGTAATTTGTATACAAGCTTTATTTTTCAAAGCCTGACATTGCTTTCACTAAGGCGAAGTATATTTACTGTGGAAAAGATTTGCAAAGTTATTAAGAAGGAATGTAGTTAAAATAAAAGTATCAACATTTATTAAGCATGACAAGTAAGCAGTTTATACAACCGTGGCAAACATATGTTTTCACATCTGCTTTGAGTAATATCATCATGATTTTAAAAATGATTTATAGCTCTGCAAGCCATAAAATGCCAGCTTTGCTGTAAGTTAAAAGTTTTCAAACAACAAAGAAATTATTGAAGGCATATATTAAGCATGTTTTTGTAACACACCTTGTTAGAACTGCATATCTGAGCAGTTTGTAACAATTAAGATAGCAACAAACGAAAATTAAGTAACTAAAATTTAGCAGTAGTATTACTCATATGAAAGCTTAGCATAAAAAACAATAAAACTTATTGTGATTATTGTAAGCACTACTGTTATATTCCTCTGGATACATAATTTTGTTTTCCTTATGCCATTGAAAGTGCTCTCAGCACCAGACAAAAACGTCAGTTTGTTCTCATCAAACTAATTTCAAGGTAATTGGGGTTGAAGAGAATATAGCTTAAGTTCTTTTTGACAACACAGTTAATATGAAATTGTTCCAGTTATGTTGAGCTGCTGGTATGTGTTGGTGGGACAGAATTTATAGAATTAAATGCTATCTCAGCAGGGTTAGAGGTTGGTTACAGACCGTGTCTTTATGCTTGTTGAAGAAGCAATGCCATTAAATCTCAGTTACTCCACATCCTTTCGTCATCTTAGGAATTATGGTCAGACAACTAAATCAGACATATTCGTATCACATCACAGATGCATTCTCGCTGTGCATCCATGTCAGGGTATGAGTGAAAACCATATGAAGGGTAATCTGTACTGTATTTTGAAATTGCAAATGAAAGGAAACAGAAAATTCCCCATGGAGTGTAGCCCCAAATGTTACAGAAGCGTAAACACAATTTCTTCCTGATTTTGCTTACTTGCTATTTCTGTTTTTGAGCAGTAGCATTTTACCTGCCTAATTCCTCGTGGTAATTCAGTTTTAAATTTGCCTCCTTCAGTATATTAAAAAATCTCTATTGTATGGGAAAGGATTGTGTTTGACACAGTATTACATAGGCTTTATAGAAGCCTCCATATGAAGTCTGGCATTAGGAAGGTTAAATGAGCCAGAAAAGAACTTGGCCATACCTGCCAGTAGGATTTAATTGCAGGTACAATTATTCCATGTGACTGTATGACAAAAAATATTTATAATTCTTCATATAGGATGGAAAAATAAAAGACACAACCCCAGCTCTTGCCACAGTGAAATCAATGGACGTGTTTGTGACGTCTTCAGTGGGAGCAGAGTTTGGCTACAGTGTGGTATTTTGGGCTCCCCCAGCCAATAGCAGTGGTTATTATCCTAGGCAGGAGTGGTATATACCCATACGCAGTGCAAATGTTGTGCCACCCAGGGCAGTGGCGTGCCTGAGCCTGATGAGACATGGGCACATGCCAGCCCTGCCCCTCTGCTCTGATTTCAGCAGGAGGCAAGCGGGCCCCAGAGAACCACTGCATGCTTTAACAAGGGTGTTTGGGGAGCAGGAGTTGCACTCCCCCTAAGTGAACCAGAGTAAAAATTCATAGGAAAAGTCCGCAGATGACAGGTTTCTTCTCACTTACCCATTGTTCAAGCGCTCTTTTAGCAGAAATGAAGGCTGTATTTGCTGAGAAAATGATTTGCTCTGAATCTCTCAGAGGCGCTCAGTGTCCATACTGCCTCCTTTGGCCTGGTTGTCTGCATTCTTGGAGCACAAGTCTGCATCCCATGACTGCCTCAGATTTCCGGTAGATGGTAGTCTCCAAAGCTGCATCTGGCAGCTATTCTTTTTCATTTTATTGAATACCCTCCCATTTATTACTTCAAGGAAATGGGAATTTTGCATCATTTCTGTCAGCTGAGTGAAATATTTTCAGATGGCCATAGAGTACATTAATGAAAGAATAACTATATCTATTTATTGCATTTCATTAGTGGAAAAGGGTTTTTATGCTGTTTAAATTAATCATTGCCAATGGACTAGGTTACTTATGATGTGAGGAGAGGAGAAAGAGCAGGTGCACAACACCTGAAACAGCAACAGACCCAAGTGGGGGGTGTCCTCCAGAGAGAGGACTTCTCTGACAATTAATGTGAAATCATCCAGATGGAGAGTGCAAGAAATAAAGAAGGGAACTAAGATTACGAAGCTGTAACATGAATCGTGTATAGAAAGTGTACGAGAGGTGCCAACACTTCAAATGTTCACCATGCTGTTCCTTTGACATTTCAGTACTTACATGTTAAAGATATAATGACAAATAAGCAGTTTTCCCTAGGAATGTGCTCACAAATCTTCTCATGAGATTCATGGAAAACTTCCCAAATTAGAAGTGAATTTGTGTTCCTTTTGGTATCTTAATTGTGACATGAGAGACCCAGGAGTTGTTTGATAAGCAGCGGATGGAATAGTACATGAGTTTAAAGGTTGCTTCTTCCAAAAATCTCAAGTGACACGTATTGCACAAATATTCACTAGAAAACTTAGAGATATTTTTATATTTTCTGTCCTCTTAGAATTCTGAAGGGTAACAAACTCAGCGCTCTGTTCTGAGTGAAGGCTTTTTCTGCAAGTTCTTGTTGTTAAATTTAACCTGCAAGTGAGCTGACAACTGACAAAATGGTGGCCTAAGAGTAGATGGGATCTTTCATCAGTCAGTCAGAAAACCAAAACCAGCTGAACAAAAAACCCCAAGCCGTGAAACTAAGGCAAACTTTTATTAATACTTTGATTCACAGTATATGTGAATAGAAAATAATAGGAGACTTCTAACTTTTTCAGTGTATAGACTCATGTTGTTACAGCTGCATTTAACCATTGCTGAAGTATTTATAAATACAAGGGTGAGTAGTTAATGTGAGAGAAAATAGGGAAATATTCTAAGGTTGCATCTTTTACATTAAGTTTATGTTGAGTCTCATAAGTAAACAAATTTTCTTGATTTTCAGAATCATTTTAAACCACGCCATTTTTTTCTGAAGGGTAAAATAACTGCTTCGTAATTATCTTGGCATATGGACCAAGACAGTTTCTTACATTGATATATAATTTATTGATATGTTTTATTTATTAGATTTCTATGGCTTTATTGTATTACCGTCTAAACACTACAAACAGTGAGTCTAGATGAAAGTGCTGGAACACAGAAATTCTCTTTACTCAGAAGGCTTTGGACCAAATTTTTGTAAGCAATTTATATAGCTTCATAGAATAAAATGGGCAAAAAAGAATGGAATAATGTGGCATTTTTATAGGAAGCTTCTCTCCAAAGTCAAAGTTACCTCTTCACAGTTTACCACTTCCACTTCTCTGGAGCTGTGAAGTGAGTTTTCTATAGGTCCATCTTATTGAGCTGTAGCAGATATGAAAGGCAGAAGGGGGGTAAATTGCTAAATGTCACCTGGCTTTTGCGTTAGGCCCAGTAATCTCCCTTAGAGTTAACACTTCTATTAGAACTGACCCTTTGAATTCTCTGGATCATAATATCTCTGATGCAAAGTCATTAACCTCAAAACTGCAGTTGGTGACATTCTTAATGTCTGTGAGTTATTTAATAAGTTTGCCTTCAGTCCTCATTAAGAGCAGTAAGACTTGAAAAACATGCATCCGGAAAGATTGCCGAAAGGCTTTCTTACACTGTAGCAATCCTTGAGATCTGTGGGAAGACACTGATGCAGGCTCAGCCTCCACCTGCCTGTGCTCTGAGCCAGCCATGGTGCCACACTGCTCCTGAGAAATTCTGATTGATTGTGCATTTGTGTGCTCAAGCATGTAACCATGCGTACGTATAGGTTCTTCTCAGGTTGAATTCATCCGTAAGTCTTAGACTGTCACTGCTTGAAATTTTGGCTTGTACAAGCAGTACATGTTTCTGAAAAACATGCCATTTCTAGCACAGACAACAAAGACTGTGATCAAACACTCTTGTTAACTAGGAAACTGCTTAGAAGCCAGCAATTGCTGCTTTTAATATGTTTCTGTTACAAAAAAAAAGAAGTTTTTGGCGTGTTTCATGCATTTGATTTAAGCCTAAGCAAGTGAGCTGACAGAAATGTAAATTAATAACAAAGCTTATTGTTTATTGTGAAATATTTGCAACATTTGTGTCTGAAGAAGGCCTCCAGGATATTCATAAAAACTGCACTTTATAACCCATAGGTTTATTTTCTAAGGGTTACTGATAGTGAGCTAAGTTTTAGTGTTTGTCTTGTTAGCTATAGAGGGCTATTACCTACCAGTGAAATACAGAGGACGCAGTCACAGCTGTGGCACTGGCTCCAGAGCCTTTGTTTCAGTCAAGAATGGACCAGAAATGCTCTTGATTATGACAGCAATGTGTGCTCCTGCTGTTAAAGAGCAAATCCCGCCCTTATAGCATCCGTGGGCTTTGCTTGATAACCTGTTTTCTGGAGGACAGCTCGAGCCAGCTGCAGGTGCATGCAGGGGGATGCCCTGCATGTCTGTGCTCCTGGCCAGCAGCCCTATGAAAGCATGTGTTCTGGGAAGCTGTGGAGTGTACCTGAGTGTACCTTGCACATGCAAGTGGTGTTTTCTGTAGCACTCTTAAATACTCAGATTTTGTTTTGTTGTTGTTATTTTCTGATTCATTCTTTTGAGTATCTTAGGATCTATTTGCACTGTGCCTGCCTTCTGTCTAACAGTCACACAATAGTGGCAGTTAAGAGGACTTGCTGCCCAGAGGTTTCTGATGGTCAGAAAGCTGAGAACAAAACCATACATTCATGTGCATCTACAAAATATTTGTGTACATACCACATTAGAACAATTACTCTTGGTGTAAAAAGTAGTAAGTACAAAACAGCACAACAAACCATAGACTGGAATTGGAAAAAGGAGATCGTTCTCTTGAGTCATGAATCCGGAGTGTGTTCTTCATTATATTCCATGTGTTGCATTGAGGTTACTTGATATCTTGTTTGCAGAGCTGATGTGACCCATACACTGAACTCAGAAGCCACTGGGGCTGCAGAACATAAGGAGGTCTGGACCACAGCCAGCTCAGGCTGTAATTTCAAGGAAATCAGATTTCATGTTTGATTGTTGGGGTGGGGAGCACCATTACCATACTGTTTCCTTTAGATATTTATTTGTTTATGTATAGCTATATTCATTGCTGGGATGGACAGTTCAATTAGTAACTTTTCAATATTATCAGCTGTAGTTTGGAAATTAAGCATTATACCTAAGAGAGTGGAAGACCAGAGTAATAAGCAATCAGTTTAATAGGATCCAGGTTAAATTTCTTAGAGGCATCTTGGGAATAAAATTCAAGACTAGACGCAGCTGTGAGATTGGCTGTTGATGTTTTTAGGTATCTCATCAATGCTTCATTGACACACCTGTGCTCAGCATTAAGCCAGCCATTCTAGCTTTTGAGTGGCAGACCAGACTTCTAAAGGTATTCGAGACATAACTCCTATTTCTGTAATAGCAGTTTTCCTGAATACCCTTGAAAATCAGCCCATCACTATCTGAGTCACTTTTGAAACTAGGAGTTGGGTTTCTAAGCCACACTGATTTGTGAGATATTTCTAGTACTTAATGTTGATGAGAACTGTTAAAATACACAATTTTTCCAAAAAGTTTGATTATTAGTACCCAGACTCCCTTATTTTTTTAATTCACCATAAGTCTGAAATTCAGGGCAAATGAACAGAAAGCCAAAAAGGCAGTGGTTATCCCAGTACCAGAATCCTCAGGGACACCCTTTGTTCATGTGTGGCCATTGTGCATTGCTTTGAAAGTACCAATGGATTTATTTTTTCTTCTATTTTCTAGCCAGTGTGACAGTAGTTTCTGAAGCAGGATTTTGTTCCAACTGGCAGAATATGACAGAATATAACAAGTAATTTAATAAATAAAATTCTGCTTCCAGGTGTGTTCCGAGATGTTCTGATCTATAAAACATTGTATAGTTTTGAATCAGCCTATTTGAGCCATCACCTGGACTGCTGTGCAATATTCAGATTGCTGGATTTGACTTGTGTGAATTTGCTGACATATCCCATGGCTTATTTATGTGTGTTGTCAGTGAAGGGTTACACCGCTGCAAAATTTTTGATGACAGTTGAGTGGAGTGCTTCTTCTGGTGTGGTCAGAGATGCCTTTTTGATGTAGGGTATGTTGGAGGGAGGGAGCATCCCTGGTGGGGGGTTCAGCTGGAGCAGAAAATGGAATATGTATGTGTACACACGTCTATTCACAGAAATCAGAAAATAGGAATTGCACAGAAAATAGCGTGTAAGCTGTACACCTGAAACCTTTGGAGGCGTTTTAGATGCTGTCAATTAGGAGATATGAGTGTATTTACTGTGGTTGTGTTGTTTTCTCCTAGTTTTAAAATCTAGAAAGTGATTGTGATGAGGGTGCCCTCCAGGCAAAAGTATGTCAAAATTCACATATTAAAGGAGGAGTCATCAGCATTACTGTTTGACTTTTGACATTATTGTCATATAGCCTCGGGCATTACAGGCAGAAGGGATTTAGATGGAAAGGAGAACTGTGGAATTACTCTATGAAAAAGAGTGTATTTTCACTGATTTTTCTTTAAGCTATATATTTTAAGGGAAGCACAATATTATTGCAAAATTAAAACAACAAAACCAGTAATAATCACAGTAGTAATAATTGCACAGTGCCTTAATTCCTTTGCTTCTTCGTACGAAGTTTCTTGGAAAGGACTTCAATTTTCAAAAGCTATCCAGTGAGGTACTGAGAGAGTTTTATTGTTTCAGGAACTAATTCATTACTGACTTCTGTGTATGCACTGCTGCTGATGAAAATGTGAAAGGAATTGCACACTTGTAGATTATAGTTTTATTTGCAATAAGAATTATAAGAATTATCTCTAATATACAAGGTAATTTTTCTGCGCTCTCATTTAGGATTAGCATTTTGTAAAACATCACTGCCTTTATGGCATGTGTTAAACATAATACAAATCTGTCTGGAGTTTTGGTTTTACAGAAGCAGCAGCTCCATTCTGTAGACTCAGTGGGAGCCTGATTGCTGGTGTGGCTGACCTGCTTCTAGCACATAGACTGTCTCTGCTCTTATTATATGGCCCTGCATCATGTAACGTGTATGCATGCTGGCTGATAGCTAGCTGTGGTGTAGATTTAGAACTAAAATGGCACTGTTTATCTGAAGAGAAAGTTTCTAACAGAAGAAATCCGGAATGCAAAATAATAAATATACAACCTTGCCTTGCAGGCTGTTGATTCGATTTATAGTAATACATTAAGTAAGCAGGAAAGTAACAGCATCTGGTGGCAATAAATGTCTCCTTTCCTGAGTTACCAAATTGGCTATGAGAAGGTGATTAGAAATAAAATATAATGATTTCTGATAGAAATAGGTAACACTGCATGGGCTTTGAGATAAGAACTTGACAAATGTGAAAAATAAATACAAGAGTGGTTTTGAAAAGGGGTGAGATTACCATTTTCTGTGTAGTGTGCCAAGATTTGTGCATTTCAAATGTTAGCAGTTGGCTTCTTTTCAAAACTGATAAATAATGATGTTTGTTGCAGAAACAATTATCCTAAAAATAATTTAAAAGGATTGTATCCCCTTTTTGTTTGCCTATAAAGACCATATTCAATTTATATATAGACAGCAAGAGCTCCACTTGCATCTATAAAACAGTTCTTAAATCATTCTGAATTATTGATGTGCACAAAGAACTCTTTCCGCTTTTGTTTGAAGTTTTATTTCTGCGGCGTTGTGCTTTCTAATTGTACTTTCAACTGCTATGACATCTGTTATAGTTGTTTCAAAAACTTTTCAATAGTTTTCTTTTTTAATGATAGACAGTCTTTTCAAAGACAAACTGTCTTCATTTTGAGCAAGAAAAATAATTAGTTGAAAAAAGATCACTGATTTGGCCGGGGAACTCACCATTTTCTTTTTCTTTTGCAAGTGTGTGTTTTATATGATTCCAGCACCTACTCAACAGAAAGCTGGCCAAGGAGAATTCATCTCTGCAGCAACTCAGAAACCACAGAGCATCAGCATATGTCTTTTGCTTCCCCCAGGAAATCCAGGACTTTATTCTACCAAACAGAATACCAAGAAAGTGCTTCACAAACTGATAGGCTCTATATGTCTAACAGATGGAAAACTAAGCTGCTATTCCAAGCTGCTATGCCAAACAATATAGGGAAAAAAGCTCAGCAATTGGAGATGAGATTAATCCATAAAGGTCTGTTTAGAAAAAATATAACTAGTGATATGAATATGTGGTCCAGCAGTAAACTTAGATCTAATGATCTAAGACATGACTGCAGTCTTATCTGCAACATAGAAATACAGGAGATGTTTAAATAATCTCAAATTGGGAAAGCACATTATAAAGATATTTACTTGTCTTTTTTTTTTTATAGAAGAGTATAGATTTCCCTTTAAGATGGAGTAGGCGTTCAGCTTTGAAAAATTTAAGTCTGGGACTCTGGTCCAGTTGCAGTACACCATAACTAACCTTTAAATGAGAAGTTGCCTGGAATTCATATAATAATTAATACAACGCTAGGAGATTTAATTGACCACAAGATTAAACTATTAAGTAAAAAAATTCTTCCTAATTGAGAATTGAACCCCTACCCTCTATTCATTGAGTGTCGGCTCTGCCACTTGAGTTGTGAATTGGGGGTTAATTGACTGTCTAGAATCTCCCAAAGTGCAATTATTTCATATAATGGTGCTAACACAGACTGTAGTAAGGCGGTTTTTAACGGCATCCTTTTTAGCCCTGGATTTAGAGAGATTGTGTGAGAATTGCAAGATGTTGGATGTAGGGGAGAGAAGAAAGATGTAATCAAAAAATGACTTGGGATTTCCCTTCAGGTGCCAATTGATAAAGATCAAAAACCAGGAAGAGGTATTGATGTGGATTCACAGTTAGAACGAGACCTCACCGGCTTTTGGTTAATGGGTGCCCTAATCCCTGGATCCTGTCAGTCACGCTCAAATCCTAGCGCTTTTCTCCTTCCTCTGAAGATCCCATTGTGCTCACCTGCTGTGAGGTCTCACATTGTTTGACTCGAGCTGTGGGTTTCAGACTCCGCTGAGTGCGCCTTATTTTCTAGGACTAGTGAATAATTGGTTTTAGTCCATGAACCATGTTTTGTGCTCCAGTTTAGATATTTATGGCTGTACTCCTGTGATGACAGTGTCACGCTGCACGGGACAGAAGGCACTGTAAAGAGGCAGGGATTTCCCCAGTGACACAAAATCACCTATTGCTCTCAACGCTTTTAATCTTGGCAGCTGTGGTACTGAAGACGTATTGGAGAATGAGAGGTGTGTCTGCAGAGACTTGATTCAGGCAGTCGTGGGTAAAAAGAGAGACTGCTGGAGGGCTGTTAGTAGCATAAGGCCACCTTGAATACTGCTTGCCCTGGGCCAGCATTTTGTCTTCTGCGGCGCAGGGGAGGCTGCAAAAAAAGGGGTGTAATGCTGACCCATCTTCCTGCCACTTGAGAATTAGCACCATAGTGTGTTTCTCCTCTGCATTTAGCATAGCTGTGTTTTTGAAGCATAGCACTTCTGAGCTTGTGCACCAGGGACTGAGTGAGCATCTTAAGTCTTACATTGGTGTAAGTGGTGGTTGTAATGTATGGCATGGATTCTCTTCAGTTTTTTTCTCTCTGTCCTGCTGTCTCATACATACTTTTTATTCTCCCTATCCTTTATTTGATGTTTCAGTATGTAAGTTCGTGGCATATTTAAGTGGCTTCTCATTTTCAGTGTTTGTGGAATACAAATTCATTGACAAAAGTTGAAATTTGTGGCAGAACTACTATTCCCAGCTCAAGTTGTAACAAGGAGTTGAGAATAACCTGCAAGTAACTCTAAATCAAATGCTGTCAGAATCATAAAAAGAGTAGACAAGGTATGCTCACTTTTTTTTTAATTTTGTATTTATTTGCTTACATGGTGATTAATAAAAGTCATAGTAGATTTTTCTGCTTCATTAGTGCAAATTTGTGGAACTTTCATAATTACTCTTTTCCTTTGAAGAGAATAAGTAACAGAGATAATATCAAAACTTTTTAACTAAAGGAACAGTTAGTTATGGATACAGTTAGGCATTCTTATATTTAAGTATATTCCATTTTTTAAGTGTTTTGATACAAGTGCCATCTCCATAAGTATTTGAAGCAATTACTCTCAGTACAGGAGATGATTTTAGGAGAAAATTACTGAAGATAAAAGGAAATGCAAAGAAGTTTGGGGTTTAACCCTTGCATTTTGAAATTGAGTTTAAAATCTTACAGGAATGAAGGACTGACTGTGTAGGGAATTCATACTTAAAAATATGTAGAATCAATGTATGCTGAGCAGAGTCTGGCAAAAAATCTGAAAAGGAATAATGTGCCATAGCATGAAAGGCTTACATTTGTATTCTGGTGAAATCCGGACCTCCAGGCAGTGTCTGATCATAGGCTACTACATGGAAATCAGTGCAGTCAATGGCTTGGAAAGGCAAAGAGAGAGGAGCATGAAAGCAGAGTTCAGAAAGTGCGGATGACTACTATGTGTGCACTAAAGCACGTTATTTTAAAGGTGACTCACAGATAGATACACACAATTTCTAACCTGCTTTATCAGCAGAGGAGATTTGAAAGATGTGTTTGTGCTACAGAAGTATTGGTTACATAATCTCTCAGATTTTCTGATTTTGCTGGAGGTGTTCTAGAAAGCTGAAAATGTGGAGTATGGCACAGAGTGTCTTAGGTGGTGGGTCTTGGAGACTAAAAAAAGGTTTTCTTCCTGCTCTTAAACAGGTAAAATAGGTATGATATACAACGGAAAGAAAGGGTTTTATAGTGTAATTCAAATTTGAGAATTTTTGGCACTCGTTCTCATCTGGCCATTAAAACTCTGGAGTAAAAACAGAGGAAACAAGATGTGTTATTTCTAACATGAAAAATAATCATGATGTTTTCTATAGTGTAAGGAAAGACTTGTTCCACACTCCTTAATAACAGACTAGAGTGCAAAAAGCCTCTGCTGCCAATAGGTCGGTGCTGTTTTGAAGAAATAACATAAGAAAGAACAGCCTTCCCCATGGCTTCTGCCTTTGGAAGACACAACCTGGACACGTTCACAGTATGAACTAAGTGACAAAAGCAATACTTTGCACTCCAAGTGCGATCTCTCTACTGTTCTCACCTAGTTCTAATTTTTCGTCTTTAAATATAATTCTGTTCCACAGTTTTCTCCACCTGCTGTTTTCCAAGATTTAGACATCCCCAGTCTACATACCACCGTTCCCCAGTTGCATTCTCCAGCCCTTCTTACCATCACAATTCAGGCTCCATCGAGCACCCAGCTGGCTTTCCTTCTCCGTGCCTGCCTTCTTCCTTCCTTCTCCCCGTGCTCTTTCTGTGCTTCGTCACACAAAGAAAATAAATCTGTATCTCAACAGAGAAATCTCCAAGGTCAGACACATATCTGTCTCTTTTTGTGTTTGGGTTTTTTTTTTGGAAGCTAATGACTTCCAAATAAGCTAGGTAAGTGTAGTTGACCTTTTGCGATGCTACTGCCTGCCGTTGGGTCAGAGCAAAATATTCAAAGGTATCATGCAGCATGGCTATGTCAGAGATAGGAACTGCTGCTCTCAAAAATGTTGGTGTTTTTTTCCAGTGTAAACCTGTAGATCGCAGGCTGCAGTACAGCCGTTTGTTTGCATTCCTTGACTTGCTGTTTGTTGACACTGTAACCAAAGGTGATGCTCTCATCACTGCTCTCACAGGAGTTAGTCCTAGCCTTACAAGCCAAGCAGCGTACAGCCGTGCTGCCTCCCTTTCTCAGGTAGTTTATTTGTAATTGCAGTGGAAAATCACATCTGGTACAAAGCCCCCTGGTAAGGCCTAGTTAGCTCTGAGAGCAGTGGGCACCGAGTCCTCTGAGATGAACTTGACCCTGCCTCAAGGTCTCTTACGTTGTGGTAGAAACTGTGGATCAAATTTTCTTCTCACTGAAGTTTGAAGTAATTGCTTGGAGTAAGTGGAAGCCCCTGTATTATTGCCCGGTGAGAGAAGCTGTACGTCTTAGGTATTCAGCATTGCTGAAGGAGTACTTTAAATTATATTGCAATTACCATCAATTCATTTCCCTTTGGAAACTTGCCTCTAGATGGATATGGTCTGGCAAGCTTCTCAGTCAGTTAACAAGCAAATAAAAACCACAGCAGCCCCCTCCCCAAGCTGCCGTAAAGAGCTCTGTTCTGAAGGCAATGTGGAGCTGTGAAAAGCAGTTGTTCTGCTTCAAGCATGCCCTTGGTGCAGCATTAGCCTTCACCTTTCTTCCACTGTTAGTGGAGGAAGTAACTGATACTGATCAACACGATTTCCTGGGCATAGTACATTCAGATTTTTATTACGATATTACCAGGATGTATGTTTGTGGAAAGAAGATATAGATAGATATATATATATGTTTAGCCTCAAAATATAAACCCTATAGAAATGGTATATTACCTGCATGAAGCTGAAAATATGGAAAATGTGGGTGACTTAGTGTGTAGGAACTGGACTCAGCTTTGCTTACAAATCAGCCTGATGATGAGGCTGCAAAAGTTATATTTTCACTGCTTTCACATACTGAATTTATTAGCTTCTTGGAATTGATTTTGGATGCCTTTCATTTGCCATTGGGCGAAAGTCAAAAGCAAAACGATGATATACCACATTTTGCTCACTCATCTTTTTATTGCCCAACTACTGTTATTGAGTAAAAGACATTCAGTGTGTTCCCCAAAGGAGACAGAAAGCACGTTTCATTTTCTTTTTAATTGATGGAAGTTTAACTGAATACAGCTCCTGCAATCCTCCACTTCAATATCCAGGTGGCAGCTCCAAAGGGGTGGAGGGGATGGGGACTGGGATTCTGTTTAGATCAGGGCTGAGAGCAGAAGCCAGAAGGGCTGTCAAACTTCGAGCTGTTTAATTTGCTTGGAAGGAATGGTGCAAAGTTAATATCGATGCAGCGCTATGAAAGTGTTCAAGTAGTTATCTCTAGGAAGGTAATGTGAACTCAGCAGTATCATTGCTTTGATCTTTGGTTAAAGTCTTACAAAACTAGATTGCTGTTTGATTGACAGCCTTGTCAGAGAGTGAATGAAGACTGACACTCTAATATTGAAAACGCAGCGTTTACAAAACTTAAAGCCTGAGTTTTCTCATGACACTGCTTCTTTTGTGGAAGAATGAATTTCACATTTATTTTTAAATAAGTATATACCTTGCTGCATGCACCTTAAATTTGGGATTTTAGACTGCTGGTTCACAAATACATACCCTAATGTTTGATGCAGATGTTTTTGAGCAACAGTACTACCATAATGCATTTGAAGAACTGAGTTCCTGTCTGAAAGCTGGAGTGTGGTGGTATTGTCACACTCAATACCAAATAATGCAGGTCTTCAATGGCTGAGATGGAAAGCAGCAGCTTGGGCTGGGCGCTGTATCTGGCAGCTTCTGAGTACATCCAATACAAAGGTTAAAGGGTTTTTACTGTGTCATGGTACCTGAAGAAATTGTATTCAGCTATTGCTCATCTTTGAATTGCCCACTTAATGCCCCCAAATGGATGGAGGCCATTAAAGGGAGAGTTGATTTCTGGAGTAGATGACTTCTGCTTTCATGCTGCTTAACTGCTAGCCATACCTTATTTCTTTCAAACATCTGACATGTTCTGAGCTTGAAGCCCATGATACCTTCACAGCCAGATTTTTCAGAGACCCGGGCAACTTAGCTCTAGGTGGCCCTGCTTGAGTAGGGGTTTGGATAGGAGGACCTCCAGATGTCCCTTCCAGCCTAAGTCATTCTGTGAATCCGCTCATCTCCCAGATGATTGGCAGTCACTTGCCATCAGATTTGCCTTTCTGCTTTGGGAAGTCGCTGGTCACACCTGTAAGGTTGCTTCAGCCACTGCATCCAGCCTGCAGAGCCTCCAGAGCAGGCTCTGCTCTGTCACCTACCAATATGGTGCACTCTCAAGTGTGTTTCTCCATACTTGAGTTCTTCTTTTAATTGGACAACATAATATATTTTGTTCATCAGTCACCTCCAGAAGGGCCTCACTTCCTATTTCTACATGTAGCAACATAAACTGCCATAAGTTTAAGAATTGTGTCTATTTCCAAATCAAAATACCTAAGGCAATCAGATATCTCCACAGAATAATAATCCTGTATCAACCATAGGTGCTAGTTAAGAGACTCTATTTATATAGTAGGACAAGAGGGGAATGGCTTTAAACTAAAAGAGGGAAGATTTAGGTTAGATGTTAGGAAGAAGTTTTTTACTCGAAGAGTGAGGCGCTGGCACTGCTGCCCAGGCAGGTTGTGGATGCCCCATCTCTGGAAGCATTTGGGACCAGGTTGGATGGGATCCTGGGCAGCGTGATCTAGTGGTTGGCAACCCTGCCCATGTCCCCTCCAACTTAAGCCACTCTGTGTTTTTAGATGCAGTTTAAATTAGATGTTGAAAAGATTTTCACAGAAGAGGCTGTTGAGCTGTGCTACAGGGATGAGGGAACTACTTAACTTGGCTTTACTGTCAAATGTTTTGTCCATGTTTCCCAGCCTTCTGCTTCTGATTGCAGTTCTTTACCTCAGGTGTGTTCAGGTCATGAATGTCTTATGTGTATGTTTGGATATAATGTAGCATCTGTAGAAATTTGCATGAACTCTTGCAAGTAATGTGGTATGGATGGAACACAGTATCATATCTTCATCTACTAAAGTATCCTTTAGGAAAGACTACTAATTAAAGGCAAGATTAAAGCCACTTCAATCATCAGTGCAGTTTTGCTGAACAGACCTTACATTTGGCCATATTTTCAAAGTGGACATGTATGAGTCACACGAATAATTACTATTTCATCATTTGAAGTCTGCAAATGACTGATTTTGGAATGAAAAAACACGTTCCTATATAGATCATGCTAAATAAATTATTTTCAAAACCCACATTTATGTAAGTACATTTTTTATTGTGTAAAAAATACATGTCCCCAAAAGATAACGATGACCTATATTATGGTGTAAACATTTTAAAAATACATACAAATATGAACTTTTGGAAATACCTTCAGTCTGCATCAGTATTGCATCTCATCAGGTAAGAAAATCTTCCTTGCAAGAGAATGGCTGTTTTTAAACAGTTTTCAAAATTACACTGAATAAAAGCTCATGTAACAAACTTGGTATGTTTTCAGTTTTGTGATGAGCAGCTTCACATTTTTAAATTTTGTCCAATTCCTTCCTAAGTGTTTTTTAATATAGTAATAGGATTATATTAGCTGTCCCTGATTTATTTATTTTTAACCATTATTTTTATTGTACGTAGACACTGGTAGTGTATTAGAAATGCTTCTGAGTCACTTCCATTTTTCCTCTTTCCATAGTCCTTTTAGAGGCCTGTATGGATGTACAAGTCGTAGCTTCTGAAGACTTTGTTCCTTTTTTTATATTTACCTCCTTCCTCTCAATGAATGCACGTATGTGCACATGACATATAAGATAGGTATCAGGAACCAATTCAGTTGCTGTGACTTTGATAAAGCATTTCTGGAACTTGTATTTCAGTTAAAGATTTACAGCTTTCCTTTTGCCTCAAACCTCGTTTTTAAAGGCTAAAAGAGAAGAGAAACCCCAAACCATAAATACGTTAATTGAAATATTCATAGTGCCTTCAGTTAATGGTATTTCCTTAAAGCAGATAGATTATGGAACCTCCTTTTAAAACAAGAGTGTTAATTTACTGTTTCCTTTCATCTTGTGAAATAATTACTTTTCTTTTTTGCCTTCAATAGTTTGTTCTGGTCATTAACATTTCTGTAAAATTAAGTTTGAAAGGTGCTTTTAATGTTCAGATGGACTGCCGTGCATGTTTGACTGTTAAAATCAACCTACTTAAGGCAGAACTAATGTTTAACACTGGCAGCCATTTGAAGTAGTTCACTGCCCAGTTTAATGGTGCTGCCAAGGGCAATAGCCACATTACTTGCTATTATATTTTGGGGGTTTGTTATGCCAGGAATAAAGACAATCCACGACATTTCTGAAAACACTGGCTTAGATCTCAAAGACATCATTTTTCCACTAACAAGCTATAAACTGTAATTTCTTGGGGACCAGTGGGCAAGAAACACCAGCCCCAGCTCTTGGCCATGTACACCATTTAGGAGTGGTAGTTGCATGCTACAGTGTTAGTGTTGAACAGCTTTTCCTGCAGACTCTGTTGTAAAAGACATAATGAAACTGTACTGCAAACACAGTGATGGTCAACTGCACTGGAAAAAGTCATTTTATATAGTGGGAATTTGATTTTTCATTTTGCATGATATCAGGACAGTTTTAAGACACTTAACTGCGGCAGGTGAAGAACAAGCTGGGGTGGCTCAGCCCGGCCCTGTGGAAACTTGGTGTGGGGACACTGGCTGCTGGTTGTGAACTGTCTGAGGTGTGCTCACTGACTGTCCCTGGTAGCTTCTGTTTCATTGCGTTTTTGGTGGGTATTACTGGTTTAGTTGATACAAAACTGGACATCTCTTGTCATGTACCACTTGCAGTATAAAAATGCTTCTCCAACCTTGCGTTGAGAGTAGGCATTCCCAATGGTTGAATCCCCCTTAAGCCAATCTAGCTTTCTCCATCTGCATATTTTGGAATGTAGGTCAAAGAAGATTATTTATGGCAATCTGTGAGAAAATACGACATGAAAAAAATTATAACTAGTTTTTTATGTAATGGAATCAATGGACACTTTGCATGTGTCTTCAGTAAGCCTGATAGGAAATGCATGTATAGGACTGGACCCTAAGTAATGAATAACCAAATGAGGAAATATACATCATGTCTCTTCCTATCTGAGGTTATGAATGTATAACAAAATGGCTGCTTTTTTCTTCTTTGATGAGCAGGGGCAGACAGAATTTAAAGATGAAGCAGTGCATCTTCTCAACCAGAAAAAATTATATATATTTACTAAATAGTGAGTAAAATTTTCCCCTTGGCTAGGCTAGTGCAATTTTACAAGCTTCAACAATGCTGAATGGATGTTATTGAGAAGCACATTTGGCTCATTCTTTTTATGCTTTTAATAAATACCCAAGGGAAAAGCAGTTGTTCAAGCAAAATGAAATACAAATAAACATAGAATTTATTCTCAGTAGGCATTCTGAGGAACTTGGAGCTTGAGTTTTATTCCATGCTTTTTTTTTTTTCTGGTACTTGAAAGCAAAACTAAAATATTCATATAAGCTGTCAGTTCTCTAAAGTGAATTCATCCTTTTTAAAAAATAAAACTAAATATAGATTCAGTGGATAGAACAGAAACAATGTGAGATGTAACAAATGACATTTCTGCCCCACAGTACATTGTTGCAATGGACCATAATATTCTGGACTGTGGATAGAAATGATTTTTTTTTTTCAAAGCATTCTGTAACAATTCTTGAGACACAGTCATGCACAAAATGTCATTTGTAATTATAGCAGTTTGCCATTTTTATCTGCTCCACGCTTATATCTCATTTGATTGATAATCCGTGTACATGCTGATAATTAACAGAAGTTACTGGGCTTTATTACCTAAATTTCAGAACAAGGTTGGCATTTTTAGTTTGATGGAAGAATGTTGGTTTTTCTCCTTTACCTCCTAACACATTTTTTACATGGATTCCCAGGCTGCCACTCAGCTCCCACCGAGAAATACAGCTAGTGGAGTGCACTTAGTGCTAGCGAGAAGAATTCTGCCTGTGGACTTGATTTCAGAGTAACCATTGCACAAATTCTGGAATAACCCTTCAGAAAAGTATCGGTTCCCCAGGTGGTATCCTATGGAGAGTCGGGGCACCTCTTTAGGATCCACAACTCCTGCAATTACCAGTTACTGATTATTTTTTTTTAATTGCTTTTTCTGATTTTAAGATAGAAAAAAATATAGTGGCAGAGTCTAATAGTTGTCAGTTTAAACAAATCACACGGAGATTGTTTTTGTGGTTCTAGACTGCATATCCAACTTAGAGTCCTTTTGTCAGAAGCAGTGCAGATTGATTTTAAGTGTTTACTATTAGAGTATAAATGCAGTTTGAAAGCAAGAACCTATTTTATTGTTTGAGAATGACTCAACTGCAGACATTCCACAGTACCTGGGCAGAGGTTGGCTCTTGAAGAACACGTATTTTATTTCATTTCTTAGAAGATATGAAAATTCCTTTCCAGAGAGAGTTCATGCTTCATTAATATTTTGATTCCCTAATTATTTTTCATCGGCTGTGTAGTTGTGTGTTTGCAGAAGTCACTCAGAAATAGCTTTTTCACCATGGGTTGCAGTAACCTTTATTAGAGCTGTGGTGCTCAGATGACACAGTGCAGAGGTACAGCATCAGTACCTTTTGGAATTTTCAAAAACCATCTGATTAAAACTGATTTAAATACTACTTTCAGCCTAGAACCCTCCCTTTTTAATAATCAATTAAAACATCGCTTCACTGTTTATTCAGCAGAGAGAAAGCTTGACATGTATCAGACCTTCCATAGCAGTACACAGCTGTAGCCCATCCAGCATTTTCCAACTGATTTTGCACAAGGAATAAAAGATTGCCATCTGAGCAACACTGGAGGGAGACAAGAGCAGACCAAAGTCAGTTAAGTGCTACAAAAAAAGAAAGGACCCTGTGCAAATGCCTCAGTTTTACAGGGAGATACTGTAGCAGGCAATGTACATTGATTGTAGGGCATGAAGTACATTCTGTTTGGGATTCATTAAGCTTCATTTTGTGCACTATCATGAATGGGTTTCTCAGCTACTCTTCTCGCGTAACGCAGTTTCAAAGCAAGGAGTTAAAGTGAACCAAAGTGAAATACAGCTTGCCCCGCAAAGAGAGCAAGCCTGCTGGAGTAGGAAAATGCCTTGGTTACTCAAATCCTGAAGTCACAGTAGCAGTACGCAAAACCTAATCATGCTCAATGGAGTTTATGGTTATAGAGTTTGGGATGCAACCTAAAACGTCAGTAAGTTCATGCTCCCAGTTGACCTGGTGCAAAACCCCCTGAAAGGGCAGATGCGCTAATGGAGCGCAGAGCCTTTATTTCTGTCTTTTGGAAGAAAATATGCAGACTTTTGTTTGATTCTCCACAGTTATTATTTTTTTTTAACTGCATATGGGCAAAGTATTTTTTGTTTTGGTTACAGCTGCTTTTTCAGTGTACGAATTTGCAGCAGGAGGTTTCTTCCAGCCGTGCTGTTTTCTCTCCCCTCGTTCCTCCTTGGGGCAGGCAGCAGAGCGCTCTGCAGCACCTCACTGCCCCCAGGCCCCGGCTGCCCAGCCCAGAAGCTGCAGACAGTCGTGTGTCCATGAGGTTGGATTTGTCAGCAGTCCAGCCAAGTGCACGGATGCTCTGAAGCCTGTTTGTGAGTGAGTGGAAGGTGTGGAGTATTGGGTTTTTGCATAGATTGTTCCAGTAAGTGTTTTGTTTTAGACTGTGTTTTGTTTTTAGTTGAGAAGCATGCAAATCCAAGAGATGTATTCAAAAATCTCCTGAGAAGGTTTTATTTAGTTACAATGATTCTAATGGCATTTTTTATTTTAAAGTTGCCTAGGATTTATAGTGACTGGGAGCCAAAATATTGGTGAAGTTTTGGAAAGTTTTCCTGGAGAGATTTGTTTGTAATCCTGAATCGATACAGAACAGGATTGTGCATGCACATGGCTGTAAGAAAAAGGAATAGATCTTCATTTATTTGGTGCTCAAGATTTTGTGTTTTGGCGTCAGTGGACATTAGGATTTTATTAAAGAAATCTGCCTAAGCAGTGGGGTATTATTGCCTTACTTTGCCATATGCCACATTCCACAGCAGAGCGTGAGGTCCTGCCCCTTGCTGGTTCGGCTGCATGGCAGAAGTGACTGAAGTCAGGCAGAGAGAAGAGGAAGAATGCTGGCCAGGTTCCGGGCTGTGTGGGTAGTCTGCTAGGGGAAAGCATAGGACACAATAGCAACTTGCAACTTAAATGCTTTATTGAACACTTTTAGCAAGAGATGTTTGGTCTCAGATACGTACCGGAGCTGCTCGCTGCACCTCCCGAGGAGCCAGGCACAGTGCTCAAGCTGACCTGAAGTAAGAACAGAGCAGATGAATGTCAGGCAGCTGCTCCTTTCTGCAGAAAGTTTTCCACTTTCTTTCCTTTCCTCAGTATTTGATTTTTTAGACGAGCCAGCAGGGTAAATGCCAGCAGTACACTTAACAGTTACTGGTTGCAAAGTAGTGGATGAGGACGTTACGGTGGTTAGCTCACATTCATACTGTGATCGCAGCTGCCGTTTGGGTCAGGAAGAGTTTTCCCTTTTGATGGATTGGCTGTGTGTTAGGAAAACTTGTCTTTCCCCAGAGCATCGTGTAATTATTTGGTGGCAAGGAGCTGTGCTGCGTTGCCATGGACCGGCAGCTCCCCGCACTGAGCTGCTGTAACGCTGATATATGGGAGCCTAATCATTCTGTCACTAAGATGTAATATCGATACGCCAGGACAACATTTCTATCAGAGGGCCTATTACTTGCCCTCTTTGTCGAGGAGGGGAGGAGGACTCGGATAAGCCAAATTCCGACCATTTCCTAGCCCAGGAGAGGCTTGGTTGCAGTAGGGTTCAGTTCTATAATCTTTAATACCTGCAAGAGCTATGGCATCATCCGGATGGCAGCGCTCAGGAGTGCTGCTGAGCCCTGCACTGGGAGGTGGGCGGAAGCCTCGTGCTGTGCAGGTTGGTGCAGCAGGAGCCGGGCTGGCGGGCAGCATGCCCAGGAGCTGTGCGAGATGTGAGCTGTGTTTGGAAGGCTGAAAAAGGATGTGTCAGGGACTGTGCTGGTAACAGCCACGGCACAGAACTGCTACTCACCCGGGTGATTAAACCGGTTAAAAGGTAAATATAGAAAGGATGGACTTCTTGTGTTTCTTGATAATCAGGGTTCATAAAATCATTGTGTAACCAAACTGAGTGGAGATGCCAGGATACTTCTTCAGAGATCAACTCCTTTGTTGACATCGAAAGAATTCCTAATTCATTCAAAAGGAAACTTCAAGGTGATCATCTTTCCATCTGTTTTCCTGTTACAGCAATCGTGTTTCTCCAAGCAATCGGTGTTGAAAGTTGTCTTATCTCCACAGTGCAAAAATAATTTTGGTGAGCATCCCCTAACTGTACTCATAATTATTTCTGATTAAAAGTGCCCTGGCCTTACAGCACCAGGGAAATTAATGGGGGAAGCTTTCTACAAGTTTTAGAAGATGAGCAAAGACATACTCCCTCTTAAAATTATTTAAGCAGGTGCTGTGGGAAGCCATTGCTTTTATAAGGCTCTTCAGATGTTTACAGCAAAACATTTTTTCCCAGTGATTGAATTTTTCGAAGTACTAAAATACCACGGAGAAATATGTTTCCCACCAGTTTTATGGCTCCCTGGATGCATTCTATACAAACCTTGTATCTGCTTGGACACAAACACTCTATTGCAAAAAGATATCTTGCCATTTTAACAAGCTATACTGCTTTGAAAGGATACACTGCATCACCAGTGGGAATGTCAGTGCCTTAAGAATAATACTTCTTTAAGGGTACTATTTTATTAAAGCAGACCTCAGTAATTTGTTCCTGACTGTTATACACCCTTATTTTATTAAAGGTATTTTACATCTGTGGAGGAGATTACTACCACTCTTATTTTCTCCACTGCTTGGCTTTAATGGATGGTTTGGAATATAATATTTATTAAGCCTAAGCAGGGGAGGACATAATAGCAGAATTGTCCTTTATAACCTATTTTATACAGTTGTAAAATAAACCTTAATAAAGCAGGAATAATTATCCAGGAATAGGAAATGGAGTACTCTGCCTGCTTCTAATATTTGAGGGATTTAACTGCTAGCTATACATGTACTTCAAGAAATTGAACGTAACGGTTACAATATTGGTATTATTTCGGTACTATTTTTAAACAAATTAAAGGAGATGAGGTATCTTTTGTGTCATAATTGCTGTGTTACCATAAATCATATAACGCATTACTTTATAGTCTCTATTCGGTATTACCTGTCTGCAGTTCTACAGCAGACATCACAATAGTATTTGTACTCATATCTATGAGGTTTAGGGCTCTTTTGGCCTAAGCACCCAGTGCCCCGCACAGCTGCTCCCTGGCCACCACTCAGCTCTGCTTGGTGATCAGGGGGTGTTATGTCGAGTAGCACCACTCCACGTGGCTGTGCTCTGTGGGCCGTTATGTTTTCTGGTGGTTAAATAGGGCTCAGTTCAGTGCTTTGAGGCCAGAAGGCAGTGAGTGTCTCTGTTCCAGGCAGGCTTTGCACAAGCTCAGGATCGTGAACCTCTGGAATGGAGTAGTGCCATTTCAGGTGTATCCTTCACCTCACCTCACACCTGCACAGCTGGCATCTGATTAGTTCCCAGACCAGGCAGACAAAGTGAAAAGCCTTTCCTGGTGGCACGTGTGCAGAAGAAGTAGGCGGGTGGGGCTTTTCAGGTGCAAAATGGGAACACAAGCACATTTGCCATCCTGGGACAGATTTGATCTCACTGATCATAGTTCTCTGGAAGCATTTATGTGGTTGTGTGGGTTTTGTGAATATGAGAAAACGTGATCTCGCTAATGAGATCTGTTTCAGGTTATTTATTATACTACCAAATACCGCAGCAGAGGGAGTAAATGATGAAAATTATTTAAAAGCACATATTGTTTATTTTTATTATGCATGGGTCATGAAAGAGTGCCTGACTGCGGAGGCACAGGCTGCCCTTCTGTGGGCGCTGGGCAGGCTCAGCAGCTCTGCATGCAGCCCTCACAAACAGTCGGCTGCACACCGAGGCCGCCCCACATGGGCTGACCTGAAAGTGAAGCTCCGCTGCCCGTGGCCGTGCTCAGCCAGGAGTCGCTCACGCTGCCTGAGGCCGTGGCACAGCCACACTGGGTGCCTGTGATGCTGGGCTGGCATCACAGGTGTTTCTTCAGCCCAGATGCCATCCAGCTGCTACAAATTACCTTCACCAAACTCAGAATGTGCTTCTGCACCGTAATTATGCAATAATTTCATTGTTTCTTGCACTGTGTTGGATAGCCTTGTTTTTCTTGGGTGATTTCTTGCTGGCTGTCACTGGAATCTGTCTCAAATGAAAAAAGGGAAGAGTCTGTACTAAGGACCCAAGGCACTTTGTGAGAAACTGATTCCTGCTCAGATAGTCCAGAAGGACCGGGAGCAATCCCGGTCTCCCCTCCTCCTTCCTGATTTCCTCTTCCTGTTGCCTTATTTATTTTATTTGCATAAGTGAATATTGTGGAAATGATTGCAGATGGAAATATTGTGGAAAGTTATTACATTAATTATCCAAACTGACATTTTTGCAGTGTGTGAAAGGACAGGGTGGTGTGTAAAATAGATGCACTAAGAACACCTACAGTATGACAACAAGTAGCAGGGTAATTGCTGAAAATGAAGTCTTTTCTGCTATCCCTTTCCTTCAACATCTGTTGTTCCATATGGAGTCATAAATATTTGCAACAAAATAGTTGAAGAAATAATCTCAACATTAATAGGGAAAAGCTGAATCCGCCAAGAAAATGGAAGAATTTTTTTCTTCTTGGCAAGTTCTTCCTACCCATCCTCATCTGACAGTTTAAAATCCCGGTAGAAGAGTAGTCAGACTGCAATGAGACTTCTTAAAACTCACCACGAAAAAGCCTTTGTGAATGTTAATAGGAGAGTTAGCTGAGAAAAAAATATGGTCTCTTGGTAATAGCCGCGAGCAGGATTTTGTTTGTTGTTTCATTTTCTTCCTTTCTTCCATGTTGTAATTTTATTACTGGCCTTTTATTGAATAATTCACATTTTCACTTTTCTCTGCTGTCAGGAGAAATACTGCTCCTTGTCCTTGCGAGGAATGACAAGTTGCTGTTACTAGCTGAAAGTAACTAGTTGCTTTAAGTTGCCATATGGAAAATGCAGATTGATAGTAATTAGCTCCTATCTAGATTTAGAAGTTAAAGCCTAGAGCAACTTCAAATGCTGGAATTCAAATGACCAAAACCCGCCTGAGGAGCAGCTTAGAGGATAAAGCAGGTATAATACTAATGCACACAAGCAATTAATTGTAAATAATTATTGTACCTTTAAAATATAGTACTTTGGAAGGCTTTTAGTATTTTTATTGGTAGCATTAATTGTACTTATGCTTTTTCATGATGAACAGAATTTCTTCAAGTGGCATTGGTCGTATTTTTCCTAATCTGTCTGTATTAAATTTAGACTAAAGCTCTTCGCATTGAAATGTTCTGATGTCTGGCCAGTGAATCACTACAATCTTCATTTCATTTTTTAATGTTTTACAAGACAAAAATCTCATCTAATTCATGTTTTGTTTTGTTTTTTTTTTTGTTAAGATTTGAATTAATGAAGTATTTTCAGGTGCTTTTACTGTCAGTGCCACGTGAGCATCAGAAGACATTGTAAATATGTTGAAGTTATAAATAGGTGTAATTTTCTGTCTTTATAATGAGAGTACATTGATGAAAATGTCAAAGCTGTATAATTATTCATCCCTTGTTAAAGAGTGCACAGATAAAGACAATTTGTAAACTCTAATTTCAGCCTTTTCTACTGAAATTTTCATTTCTTTGCTTTTTGTTTCCTTCTCCTATTCAAAGCCCGAGTGCTTCTTTATGACCTCCTTCAGGAAAACACACCCTCGTAATTCCTGCAAGGAGCTCTGTGGCAATAGAAGTGTATGCGCTGCTCTCACAGTTGGCTTTCTGGTTTTTCACTGTGGTTTACTATTCAGTTTTTCCCAAGCCAGCACATTGCTCTAAATGTAACAGACATGGTCTACATTTTTCCTGTGTTGAAAACGATGGAAAGGCTTTACTAAACGCTTCAGGACAGAATCAATTGATTTCAGATTGCATGGGTGAGAACCAGCTGGGAAGCAGGTACTGTGAAGCGGAGGGCAGTTGGTGTTACTGTTTTGTGAGTTTTGGAAAGCTTTTAAGGCAGTCTGGAAATGCATGTATAGCAATTAGATACTATTTTTAAAGGGAAGTTTCTTTACAGCAAAGCTCTGTAGTGACAAATGCTTGTATGCTATCGAGTTGTATCAAGCACTGGAAAATGAAGTAAAGTCTGATTTAAAGCTAGCGCAATGCAGCAGTCAGGATCTCCCAGTTGCATTCATTGACCCTGTTCATTCAGGGGCTGTAATTAAGAAAAACATCAGCGACTTCAAATTTGGCACCTGAATCACAAGGTTAAAGCAGTAAATGTCGAAGTCTGATGGGTGCCAAGTTAGAAGGAGGTCTCTCTTCTCAGCAATGAAGAGGAGGGCTCAGCCCCCAGCAGAGGAGCAGGCACTGAGGGAGAGAAAGGCACACAGAGCTCTATGGAGGAATTCAGAGGGATTAAGGCATTGAAGAATGTCAGCCCTGTCCTGCAGACTCACAGATTATCAGGCTTTAAATAGTTTTAAGTACTTGCCTTTGTGCAAAAGAAGAGAATTATTCTAGTTTCTAGGTAAGCAATGTAAAAGCTGCCAAAGTTTAAAATAAAAAAATCTCACTTCTTTTGGAAAACTGCTTCTTGCCATCAAAAATTGCTATCTGAGCCTTAATTCTGCCAAAAATTCCAATCTTTTAGGTCATCAATGCCTATCACTGTCTTTGTGAAGTAGATACACAACAGGAATTCAGGTTATCAGTTTGGATAATTCTGTAAGAACTTTGGGCAAATAATGCCATTTCAAATAGAAATGTAATGTCTTTGAAAGATGAGTAGTATATGCAACTCAGCTGGTATTGGGGATACCTTTTTATTTTATTAAAGGTTCAAACAGTCCATTGGAGCACCTAGGCTGTTCTTTTCTGACTGTGGACCATTTAATATAATCCCCATCACTCAAATATGAAGCTTCAAGAACTGTAATTATGATGAACCCTTTTACTCCTTAGCTTTCTAAATTGTGTGCCACAGGCAGAGATCTAGAATGATCCCAGTGCCATCTATGTCCAAAACCATATTATTAATGCTGGCTGAAGGTTTTCTGAAATCAAATGTCGTGATGAGTAACGAACAGATTAATAACTATAAATTTCTAATGAATTTCATTCTGCTTTTTTTTTTCCTTATCACACATTTATTTTATGCATTATATCTTATGTTCTATAAACTAATTTTGGTGAGGCTTACATGTAATGCCTCCAGACCAATGTGTTTTGAAATGCATGTGAAAAAATAACATAATGATCTAACTAGTGTTCAGTAATATGGAAATTTCAGCTTTAGTATTTCTAGCTTATTTTGAGAGGGATGTGACATGTCAAGTGTATCAGGTATATGAATGATGGATTTAAAAGCATGTCTTTTGAAAGAACATAAACCAGCTGGTAAATAAAATTGCCTGTTGGTTAGGGCTGTGCAGTGTCACGCGGGGAGCAATTTGCGTTACTCATGTTCCCAGTGCTGCATTTAGTCCATAGGATGATGCTTAATTTTCCAGTCCTGATTTCTGCAACTTAGGCAGAAGATGGAAGATGAAATACTTTGGTATATTGCATTAACAACACGAAACTTTCTAGCACTTTTCCGTGCACTTTCCTGGGATAATAATTCCGTTCACTGTTAGTATTTACTGTGTATTTCTTTGCTCTGCAATATAATTCTTGCTTTCGTCTATTCACCTGGATGCCAGCGAGGAATTAAAATAAAAAGACTGCACTCTAAATGGATTCCTGAATGCTATTATAAAGCATGGCAGGTTTAACAAACAAGCTCAATAAAAGTAGTTCCCACTTTGCTTCAATAAATAGGAAGGTTGTTTGTGTCCTTGGTTAGACAGTATTTGCCCTAGCTTTATTTCTTGTTTATTCTGTGGTACTGTATGCGAGTGCTGCTTTTAGCATTTATATCTTTAGTGTTCTTTAAAATCAAAACACTGAAATCAACGTCTTTTATTCTATTGAAGAGATGCACTTGATGCAGTCCTCAAAAATGCTTCCAACACGTGCCATTTTTAATTGCTTTCCCAATTAGAATTTCTTAAGCCTAGCTAATAAATTTCTGCCCAACTGTGCTCTTACTCAGAACGTGGGCAAGATGTAGACACCATTCAGATGTGAAGACCTATTACAAGATTGAAATAGATTTCTAATGCATTTATCATTCATCTTTGCAGAGTGTGATTTCAATCAGAAAAAAAAAAATGATGAATGGTTTGACAGTTTCCACCCATATACGCTAAAACATAATATGCTTCTTCTAGTTTTCAGCTATTACAGACTTTAACATGCAATGTGACCTTGGTCTGCAAAGCATGTTTGGTTAGCACAAAAACTTAATCATAAGAAGTCGTAAGTAGAATCCTTCTTCTTTACTGCCCTTTTTCTGGGACTTGGAAATTTATTGCTTGTGGGACAGGTAGGATATGAACAATGGGCCAAATAGAGTCCAGGGTTATCTCATCTGTGTGAAAACTGCTGCTGAAAATCGATGTGACCTCTGCTACACTGTCATCCCAATTCCCACCCTCTGTGTCCTATTTGTCTTTTGGTGGAAGCTTAGATCTGTGTGCTGTCTCTATGTGTCTCTCTTGGGCCAGATTATCAAAATGAATCATTGCCTGCATACCTCTTATATTTCTATTTATTTTCCTGGTGTTGACTAGGTCTGATGAAATATGATTCTTTTTGCATTTGATCCTCACTGCAGCAAGCAGCACCTAATTTAGCTGTGTCTATCTCTTTAAAGAAGAGTAATACTATTTTGAAACTTCAATCTGCTGTACAGTAACATTACAAACCATAGACCATGCAACCTGTCTTCACAGTCAATAGTAATTTTCCTTTCAGCCAATTTAATGTTATTACTTTCATCTTCAAATAGTAGAGATTTCTAGAGATTTTGAAGCAGCGATAGGTTTCCATTATGCATACTTCATGCGTTACTTTCCTTTCCAAATGCCACTTCTGTTTGGTCTGTTGTGACTCCGTGACTTAGTATTATTTCCGTGTAGCATCACATGCAGCAACTAACCAGGTCGTGTTAAAAACTGCTGCCACTGATAAAGAATACTGAAATGTGACAAATGGCGTATCTCAGTCAGCACGGACTCTGTGGTCTGAGTATGTTGCCGGACTGTTTTGTGGGGTTTGTTGTTTTTTTGCTTTGTTTTGTTTTTAAAGGATCATTTAATTTACATGAGCGCAGCTTTAAAATAGTAGCTGTGAAGATGTGAAGAGGTTAGTGGCTTTTGTTGTTATTAGTCCTGCAGAATCATTATGAAGATGTTCCATTTAATGAACTCACAGGGTGAAAACAAAATACTCCCTCAGCAGAGATTTCACAGAATACTTAGAATCTGGTAACGCTCCCAGCTTTGTTGTCAGTGGGTGTGTTTTAGAGACACGGCAAAAAGCACTTGCTGCTCACTGGGTGCTCCTGGAGGTTGTTAAAGCAGATAATTCTACTGCTGCAGAGACACCAGGGCTTAATTTGTTGTTGTCAGATTCTTTCGGAGTTGTTTTTGAAATAAGAGAGGTGAGAGAAGGGAGGGAGGCCTTTTGATGTGGTGTGGTCTAATTGTAAATCCTGGAATTAATATGACTGAGACACTTGACAAATGAAACTATCAGGACTGGCTGTGCTGCTGCCCTTAGAAAACACATGCATCATGAACTTATGGACAATATATTAGTTTCAAGCTTTACTAAAAAGCAATTGTGAGGAGATATTCTTCATGATTTCTGCAAGTGCCAGAGAGATTAAAGGAAAATATTATATATGGACTGCAATTCCCTGGAATGTTACACCAGTATTTTTCAACATCTTAGTGTAAAAGAAGTGAACAGAGTTTGGCTTTGAAGCCTGCTAGCAGATTTTAATGTCATTTTCAGCAATAAACTTGATGCTTAAATTGAATATTTGGAGTAGTAGTACACAAAGGGGGGATCTGAGAGAAGGAGATACATGTATTATTGTCCTAAAATAGCATTAAATTGCCCTATGAAAAAACATGAGTTCAGATTCTTGCTAGTAAGATTCGTGACAAAATTTAAAGGATTTTGGGAAAATAATTGCTAATGCCATGGCTTCTTTCTGAGTACACATTTCTACTGTCCATGCACAGCTTGTTCTTTAGCAACTTGACCGAACTGAAACAGGGAGTGAAGGGGAAGTTACCTGTCCCCAGCGCTGCAGTGCGCAAGGGACGCATCCATCCAGCTGTAGGCAGTGCATCGTGAGAGCACGGCTCAGCCCTCTCCTCCCAGCCGCTCCTGTGCCCCCGCCACCAGCTCTGTGCCCCTGGCAGACAGAACTCGGCACGGTGCTTCCAGCCCTGCCCATGGCGGGGTTGACCACAGCATGGCACCTGCCAGGGAAGCCTGCACAGACACCTCTCTGACAGCCAGAGCCAGTGCTGGATGAGCAGGAGGGGATGACTCAGTGGGGATTATTTACTGCTGAGTACTGGAAGGATAATGCTAAAAAGGGTAAAGAGAAGTGGTACATTTCTTGATTAGAATTTTTTCAAGGTTATAGCGACGAAAAATGCTCATTGCAGAATAGCAAACATGATAGAATGAAGAAAAGTCATTCAGGTTTAATGAACTGCATAATACTGTTATAATTCTGTAGTATAATTTTGTAGAATTTGAGATATAATGGTCTGTACTCTTACTAGAGCGATGCTATAGCCTTAAGTATATTTATTATTGCTCTGTATTGTTTTGCAAACTTGCCTTAGTAATAACCATGGCTGCCCAAAGACCAGAACGATACCAGATTTACTAATATGCTTGTATTTTGACTTCCAGGGAAACAGTTTCTAAAAATCTCTTTGACCTCTATATTTCCAATTCTGATCTTGCTTTTAAACCTGTCTTTACAGAAGAGGTCCAGATTGCCATTCCAATAATGAAACCAACCTTAGATAAAGTCCAACTGGCTGGACAGGCCTTGCCTCCTGGATTTCCAGCGCCATTTCTTTTTGCTGATGGTCTTTCATCAGTTGAAACACTATTAACCAACATTCAGGTAAGTTATTCTGTATAGGGCCAGAAGATGTCATAACAGATAAAATGTATTTCTTCTGCCACTCTTTTAGAAAGTTAGAAACTATTTTGTATCTGCAATTCTAATTTTTTTTATTTAATGTAATGCCTAGGTTTTCATTCTCTGGCATTATCGATTGTGGAAACGTTTTATGCATTGTCTGTTTCACTTAATAGTTAGCAATAATGGTCATATTAAAATTCACCAGTCTCATTATTTCTCCTTTGCTTCTCCCTGCAGTTGACCAAGGTTAGCAATGATATGGCACTCCATTTGTAATAAGCCATACCAGTAGGATGAATGTCAAAAGCTATACCACAAAATTGCTCATATTTATATTTAACATTTAGGCACTTTAAATGCCCAGTTGTATTCCATGTCCATAGGTTCCAGAGTTTTTGTTGTTGGTGGTTTTTTTCTAAAGTGAGTAAATAAATAAATGGATGAATTTTGTCACTGCTGAAACAAAACGGTATTTTCAGGTCTCACATTTGTGTGTGTTTTAGGGCCTGCTGAAGGTGGCTGTGGACAATGCCAGAGTCCAGGAAAAGCAGATACAGCAGGAAAAGAAAGAGTTAAAGATGGAGCTTTGTAGAGAGAGAGAACTCAGAGAGAGCTTGGAAAGGCAACTTACAGCTGAGCTGCAAAGCAGAGGTGAGCGAACGAAAAATGGGAGTTTAGATACCTATTAAATGCCCTTTGGCATTTCCAGCTGGAACTGTTGAGGACTCAGAGTTAACTGACGTTCATACTTCAGTGTAATGCAGCAGTGGACTAGCACTGGTAATGAAAGATTTAAATTTAATAAAAACAGAATGAAGCACACTTTCTGTAAGCAGACAGAACAGTGACTGAAGGATTATTTCCTGGAGGGCAACTGGCCGCAGAGCATTTTGGCTGGTTCTGTAGGGAAAGCTGATTCAGTTTCATGGCTTTCACGTGCATTATTACCACACTGTCTGTGTATTCCCAGCCCGATTTCTTCATTTGACAGCTTTAATTTCTTTTGTTTCCTGCTGCTATCCTCCAAGAATTGAGGATCAGTCTTATTTTGAGAAAAATAACGTGTCTGTAATTGGAGTATTTAAATCAGCTAGTTTGTCCTGTAGATAACTTCAGTGCAACCAAATAGTTGCACTTGGGTAGGCAACTTCTTGTAATTCAAGATCTGAAACAAATAACCCTAAATACTTTTTTTTTTTCTTTTTTATTTTTTTTTTTTTAATTTTTTCCTATTTTTTGTCTTTTTAAGATAGAACCATGACTCTTTAGAAGCTTTTGATAATAATAGGCAATTAAATTGGTAAATTTGAATTTTTCGCTGTGATATTGTAAAGCAGGCAGTCTTCTTTTTAAAATTCAAATCTGCATCAAAAGGAGAGAAATAGTTCTTCGTGTGCCGAAAGCTACTTCTGGATTACATCCATGAAATCGGAAAGATAAGGCTAGATAAGACTACAGATGGAAGTGCTTACTGCTCTCTTCCTGTGCGTTTTGAATTGAAATTAGGTGAGGAACCTGTCTGCAGCACCAAGGCTCGCTAAGAGCTGACAAAGCAAGGCACTTTAAGTCAAGTTGTGAGGAGTGAGCGAACACTAGAAGTTGTTAAGTTGCGGTGGGTGTTCAGAATCATTGCATCACTCCAGTGTAAGTGTAGATGAGACAGCTGTAGTTCTGTAAAACAAAACTTCATCTCAGGGTAGGCAGACAGCACACTATTGTACCTCCAGAGTCACATTTAAGTAAACAAAAACCTTAAGTCATTCACAAACTTGGTTGACTTATGGCTTGAAGGATTTCTCCAGTAATTAGTATCCTCAGAACTGTTTGTTTTTCAGGTCATCGCGACATCCACATTATTACAGAATGTCACAGATAGACTTTTCCACATGGGTTACTCAATTTTCCAAAGTTTTGTTTCCAGATCGCATTCTGGCATTCATAATTTATTAAGTCTCTCAGAGATCACTCATGCAGTGGTATCCTTTTATTCCCCTGACTGGCGCAATCACAAATTCAGGTCTGTAAGAATTGATAAGAGTTGGATAAACCAAGTGACCACAGAAAGTTACATCTCCATGTTTTTTAGCCATTTTTCTCACTACATTGTGATTGAAAATTCACAGGTGTCCAATACACAGGTGAAGCAAACAAATAAAATGAATTGCAAAATACTGCAAATGTAAATTCACCTTTCATTTTAACAATACCTGTGAAGAGCATTTGCTGGAATATAGACTAGTAAACGTCACTTCTAAAAAGGGCATTTATGTTTAAGCTCAAATCCTTTTTTGTCTGGTAGTTCAACCTACCTTTTCTAGTGCCATCACTAGATGGTTCAGTAATACATCAAACAAAAAGAATGGTAACCTGGTGCTGGTGAAAGATAAGGTTAAACACAGAATTAAGATCCAGGGTTTTAAAAGGAGAAGGTACATTTTATTGCCTGAATTTATATAGATGAGGGAATACAACCTTAGGCAGTGTCAGCAGTTCCCAATGAAGATGTGAATCATCTGGCTACAATTAATGCTGTGTAGTTTTCTAGTTACAGTTTTAATTTTATTTATAGTTGGGTTTAAAACTGAGATTGGGAACAGAAGTCAGGAATACTTCCATTTTCTGCCAGATCTTGCAGGGCTGTACCAGTGACCCGTGGATGATCTTTGTCAAGGCACTTTCCTGCTTTCCATCTATAAAAGGGAGATGAGATGACTGTAAAGAACATCGAGCTCTACTAACACAGAGCCGTAGAGAAGCACTGTAATACCTCATTGTTAGCCATTTTTAATCCAAACAGGCAGTTACTATACAGATCTTAAGAGTGTTTTTGTTAGAAGGAGATATTAGTGACAGAGAGAATATTAAAAAGTTTTGATTTACATACCAGTATTTTAAGCTCATTTTCAACATCCTTTCTACCTGGGAAGTCCATCCTTATTTTCTCTCAGAGGTTCTCACCATGTGCCCACTGCTTTTGTTCCTTTTATTTCTCTTTCCTTCTTTTTTTCTTGAACTAGTGATGAAAGGTGAAAGTGCTTTTGCCCACAGGTATACTCGCATTCATTATTAACTACCCTTTCTCCATGCATTTCATCTTCATTTCAGTATGTACCCATTTAACTCAGCTTCTCAGTAGCCTCTCGGGGTCTGAGCTGGCTCTGAAACCCAGGTTCTAGTCAGGAGACTTGCATCGATGGGGCTGTTCCAGAGCGAGAATAAGATTTAAGATCTTTCACAAGATTTAAAGTCCTTTCTGATTATCCGTTGTTTCACAGCAGGGTATGGATTGCTTATTGTTTGTTTATATCACATTCGTGTCTGGTTTTTTTTTTTCTTGATCTAGAACTTGTCTCCTGAACATCAGAAATTAAGAAAAAGGTTTACTCTCTCCTTTATATATTAATTGTGCTATAACAGCCCTTCTTATAATACATTTGCATTCCAGCAACAATTCAGAAACGCTTGAAGAAAGAAAAAAAGGCGAAGAGAAAATTGCAGGAAGCTTTGGAATTTGAATCAAAGAGAAGAGAACAAGTGGAACAGGCGCTTAAACAGGCCACATCAGGTGACGGTCTCAGGATGTTAAATGGTAATGTCTTAGTTGGCCTTTCACAGTTAACATAAAATGATGTTTAATTAAGTTAAAAAACTAAAACAGTGCATAAAGCAAATTCCAGAATAAAATGCACGACCCTTTCCTGAAATAATTAAAATCTATTTCAGACTGTGTACTCTGGGTCATGAATTAAAAAAATATGTCTGCGACAAGAGAAACACAGAGCAGTTTACACAGGCGTGACAAGAAATGCTGAATACATTGCCAGAGAAATCTGTTACAGTGCCAGCTAAGACAATGTGAAATTTGGTTCCTCTAAGGTTCTCTGATCTCTTCTCTCCCAGCAGATTCATTTTTAGAACTGCTGAGCTTCATTTTAAAAGCTGTTTGGCTGAAGTTTGCTCAGCCTCAGGATCTATTAAGTTTGTTAAATATGTATCAGCCTTATGAGCTTGACGAGGTTTTTGAATACTTCCCAGATATTCTTGTGAAACAAATTCAGATCAGTTAATTTCATAAACAGGCTGACTGTGTTCCAGGTAGTGGGAGGATTCACCTCTCCTGCTTAGAGTGGTTCTGAGCAAACTTTAGAACGTTGGTTTGAATCTTAATTTAAGACTAAGCCTAGCTGAGTTTTAATTAATTTCAGGTTCTGCAGCTAAAGTTTGGTCTTTGCATCTTGCCTATCCTGATGTCTCTGCAGAGGCTCATGAATCAGAGTTATATTCAGTCTCTGCTGCATTTGTATGTCATGTAGTCTTCACATTAACTTTGCCTTGTTTGGCTACTGCTAGCAACTGAGCCATAATAACAGAAGCAGAGTGCAAAAACTGCTGAGTGAAAGTAATCAGTTTAACTTGGCCTTTGATCTCAGTTGCAAGGGTACCCAAGCTGTTTTTTAAAGGTAGGGCAAGCCTGTCTGTTTGAACTGCCACTGCAGCTCTCTGCAATGGGCCATGAGTTGTGATTTAGCTGGAGCACCTAAGAGATATAAACTCTTTAACTATGAGAGCAACATCTTTCAGAGGCATTCTCATCTGCTGGGTTTTATAGTCCAGCATATCACTGTACCCAGGAAATGGCTGGCTGTTCTGACACTCTGACAGTGAGCGGTGGTGATTCAGGCATGGATATACAGCTTGCCGTTGTGCCGTGTTAAGGGACAGGCTCCCAGCAGAGGCTGAGTGGGCAGGGACCTTTTGTACCACCCAGCAGGGACCTTTTGTACCACCCCTACTGGGTCAGGAGAATGCCCAGGTCAGATCCCCCAGGCACAGCCAGCACCCTGTGATGAATGTCAGATGAAAACTAAAATCCTCACGCTCAGTAAGGTCACTCACCCAGATGCTGTCGTTGCTGGTAAGCACCTGCCGATTGCACTACAGTTACGAGTACTCAGCAGTTCTGGAAGCCACAAATTAAAGGAGACCAACACCCCAGCAATGTGATTAACAGATCTTTACATCTGCTATTGTCGGCCTGGCTGCTCACATTTTGATTTGCAGGCACACTCAGGTAGTCATATATATGTTGGTGCCTGCGAAAAGCTGATATTTACATGCTAATCTGATTGCACATGCAAATCAGGTAGCTCATTAGCATCTTAATCCACAATTTAATTGCAGGTACAATTTTATGGCAACAAAATGTGAAGGGCTATTCTGAATATTTTTAATTTAACTCTGACGGTCTGTCTCATTTAACAGATGTTGTTATTACAGATGACTTTGTCATTTTATGTACATACAAAGTATACTCCAAAAGGTTTGTAAAGAGAGAACCTTTTTAGGTTTCTAGCCCAGTGCCTTGAACTTCAAACAAGAACAAGAAAAACCCTACGTAATAACAGTCACCTGCACTTTTTAAAGAAAAAATTATGTATATTAATTATTTATTTGCTCATATATGTTTATAGGACTACATACACAGACATCACATATTTCATATACACATACATACCTAAGGTACATATACACATGTATTACTCACGTACTGCATTACTCATACATGCACTTGAATCAGTTGCCCTGCTTTGACACAGAGCTTGGTCAGGCTGTATGTGACCAGCCAAATGTCATCTTTGCAACAGGTACTGTCCAGCTCGAGTGATCTGAGAAAGCAGCAGTACAGTTATTCTCTATTTGAGAATATCAGGAATGGGCTCTTACACAGAAAGACTTCAAAACTACACACATCCCCCTTTAGGTGTTCTTGGTTTTTTTTTTTTGTTTTTTATTCTTTTCTACTGTAAATTCTAAGTGCTGTATTATGAGGGAAGCAGATGTTTCTCCAGGATTTGAGGTACCATGGATTCAGATCACATACCCTTCATGCTAATCCTTGTTGGCACAAGGTGGATAATGGCATCTGTTGTCGTAACGCCCTGGGGTGTTGGAGCCCTCAGCCGCACCCCAAAGGACAGCAGACAGAGGTATTATCAGTGTGACATTAAATAGTTCAAGAGCACATATCATTATGAGACTCCTTCTCAACTTGGAAAAAAACTGCACAATCCGTTTTGGAAAACTCTTCTCAGGTACCTGGAAGCCTTTCCCATAATATCACGTACGTAGTTTTCCTTTGGGTGAGGGAGTACTCTTACTCAACCTGAGCTGGTATGGTACTGTCCCTGTTTGTAATAATACACTCATACAGACACATGCACATGGATGCAAACATGCTGACTGGTACTGGTTGTATCCTTTATTCTCTTATTTTGCAGGTATTTGCCTGAGACAGTAAATTTGGTTTAATAATACCACAGTTTAATTTCCATTTTATTTTTCATGTCAGATGCCTTTATTCTCCAAAAGAATTTTACAGATACATTATTATCATGTGTTGATTATTATCTGATCATCAGACAAATGTGAAGCACATTAAAAATGATCCACAGTGAGACCAGTAATGTTTGCACATTCTGAAAACGATTTACTACTGAAAATTCTGTGAAGACCAAATGACGTTTTATGCGAGGCTGTGCAACTTGCTGATCACCTTAGTTTGCTATCAGTATTTTTCTAAAGATGCACGAGAGAAGGATAAAGGGGAGTGCATTAATCTTCAGTGTCACATCTTTCAGATGCTGGAATCCCAGATATGGAAATAGAACACAACGGAACCCAACATGACAGTGCAGCAATGCAAGGTGCAGTATGTACCTCCTTCTGTTACATACACATTTATCACAAGCCATATTAAAAAATGAACTGCATAGTAGTTTTTGACCTCTTGTTTTCCTGCGTTAAGATAAATGTAAATTACAGAACTTCATTTTGTCTTCCTGTTCAATATAGAAAAGTATAGCAAGATTGCTACTTTACATGATCTGTAATTATATTTGTTTAAACAGAGGTGTGGGAAACACTCATGCTTAGTTACCAGAAATACAGGCTTACTCCAAAAATGATTTTACAAATGATTTATCTTTTTAAAATATTTCACTTCTGATCCTTACTTTTCCTTTCAAGATCACACATGTTTTCAAAAAGTACATAAACAGTAGGTGATGGAAATCACAAGATGGCAAATTTAGCAAGACAAAAGTTCCAGAAGGCTTAAAAGAAATGTTAAGTATGCATTTAAATAGATGTGCACATACCAGAGGGTATTACAAGAATATCTGATAGAGAATTCTATCTTAGGTACTGCTAGAACCAGCGCAGATAGAGATAGAAACATAACCTTTAGCATTTGTCAACTGTTAAAGGCTTGACTTTGCATACCTCTGGTACGCATCTGTTGTCCATCTGTCATCTATACAGGAAAGCTTTCAAACATTTTTACTGCTGTCGCTTTTTGTGATTTTAGCTTCATATGCTACACACAACAAAAAAGGAGAGTTACATATATACATATATAATACAATACATATTTATGTTCGTGTATATGTACACATATGATTGGAGTTGTGCTCTAAGTATTGCAGTTTGAAAATTGTTGCTGCCAGAAATAGTCAAAATATTGGATAAGCACTCGGGACATGTATTTAAATTTGAAATGCAAATGCTTCCTACTGTTTCCTAGTGCTATTTCCAGTATCTGCTGAGATAAGCGCTCAGTGCTCTCCCGAAAAGATTATGTGAGTCCAAGATGTACCTGGATAGAATCTAGTGGAAAAAAAAAGGAAGTTAAATTTCATTTTTAAAGAAAGAAAAAAGTTACAGTTGGCTCAAATATGTCTTTATTAAAAAGGAGTATAAATAACTGTGAGGAGAGTGATGCATAGCCACTGCCAATAGCCATTTACTTACAGAAGGACTTCTTAGAACTTATTTTCACTTCTTGTGTTTTACTGATGAAGAAGAATGCCTTGTGATCTTAGGATTTTAATTTCAGGGAGGTTTTTTGTTTGTTTGTTTTCTTCTTGCTTTTTTTTTTTTCTTCCTTAAACCTCATCATTCTTCAGTTTTAAAAGGCTTTGGGTTACAAAGCTTTTGTTCCTGTCAAAAGCCTGAACCAAGGGAGACCTGGACACTCACTGGTTACGTTCAGTATCTCTGCATTTGGTACCCCACTGTGAAAGCAGAATATGTCATTTCTCGTCTTCATCACAGCCATGAATGGCAGCATACTCTGGATTCCCTGACAATTTCAGTTTGGTAATCCTGTTGATATGTAAATGTGTGATGAGTTTATCCAGTTCTTTTACTAAGCACTCTCAGCTGATCGAAAAACTTTCTGAAGATCTCTCTACAGAGCTAGTCTAGGTTTCAAAGTGTTTCTGTTCTGTAGCACCATCTCCTTCGTTTTTATTTATGCTGATACTGTAATATCTTATTATTCTATTTTCCTTTCATTTACAGTTTCTGAAACTTGACAGCTACTCTTGCACTGCTTAATGATTTGAGTACACTCCCTCCATTGCCCCCTTCATTTACAGCCTTTGTTTTTTGGGCCCTGGGAGGAGGAAGGGTCAAAACACGTGTCCCTAATACAAAGCTGTTTCCGAGCATCCAGACTCTCTCTCTAGTGCACAGAAAAAAGCCTTAGCGTCAATGCAGACCTTTCTTTTTCTGTTGTCAATAGCTCTGCTGGACAGAAATCTATCATTCACACAGTGCCTTTCCTTTGAAATTCAATTAGTTTCACTGCCAGTATCTCCTTAAGATGGCTTAAAGGAAAATTGCAAAAATACTGCACAGTGATTAAGTCATATCATATTTTATGCTCATTTCTTAAAATGATTTTATTAACACAAGCTGTTCATTTTCTGAGGTTCTGATATGCGTTATAAATCTCTTCCATTTAGTAGACTCGTTTTCCCTATGCTTTGTGTATTAATTGAACTGAAATTCTGTGCTGGCAAGACTAAAACTTTTTCAAACTTTACAGTCTGTAGCTCCGTCTTCCGTACCCCTGAGCTTCTGGTCCAGCACAGCTTAATCTGAGAGAGGCCTTTTAGCTGGCAAATAGAAAAGAAATAGTTGCTGTAGTCTGGCAGCCCCTGCATAGCTGAGTGGTGCAGGAGCGGGCGATGCACGCACTGATACCTTCTGCTCTTGCTTCCATAACTCTTCACTCTTGGGCCAAGAAGATAGTGCATCAACCATTTTATCAACCAATCTCCGTTTCACATAAAATAAACATACTGGGTGTCATTAAGTGCACCTTCAGATCAATGTTTTTTGCAAATGACATTCAAGTACCATTCGAGTAGTGCATTTTTGCTGATAAAAGCAAATTAAATTAGTACAACTACAAGTGTGCTGATAAAAACTAAAACCGAACAGCAGCACCATTAGCTAACAAAGTAATATTTTCTCTTTACTGCTTTCTGCCATTTAGTTATTATCCTATTGGAAATCTAATTATAATCCTTTTACTCCCTAGTCAAACTTCACAGTTTTTGCAAGCTTAGCACTGACAAGTGATTTCATTACATTTGATTGCCCGCGCCCAGATTGACTTAACTTCACTCCGAGACCTAAAAGCCCTCTCAGTTTCTCAGATTCCCTGTTTGCACATTACAGCAACAGCTCCTTTAATTAATTAGCATGAACAGCAGTAACATGAACTGCTGAACAGAAAATAACATCATTTTATGATCGCAGGGAGACTTCTCCTTTTGCATGTTTATACCTTAGTTAACTTTTGTATTACTATATTTCATTGTTAGGGGATATTGGAACAATCAGCAAAGCAATGTTATCTTAAAATTTTTAAAAATAGACGTCACCATAATACTTGATGATAACGATGTACAAAAAATAAAAGACTCTAAATTTCAAGAATGAGGCAGCAGTGTAAGTGGACGGACTTTCCTGAGGTGAAAGCGTGGCTCTGCAATGGGAGAGTCAGAGGGCTGCAGCTGCTTTTGTCTGCGAAATAACCTAGCAGAGAGGTAGCACAGAAACTGCCAGCAGCCATGAATAACTTTTTTACCTGTTGGCCAAAGATGGAGGACTGTCGAAATCTAGAACAGGTTTCTGTTATTTAGAAAACAAGCTACATATTTTGTAATATTCTGATATAACCAACCTATTTTTAAATCCAGCCTAAAGCTAAAAAAAAAAAGTTGCAAGAGGAAAAAAAAGAAGGGGGGTGGTGGTTTTGAAAAGGTTTGACTTCGGTTGTTCTATCAAAACATACCTCCAAATGCGGTGATCCGCTGAAACCAGCCCTGCTGCTGCTCTTCAATTGCAGGAGACAGTGTCCACAGCTTGGAAATGACAGTGCTGCTGTCCTGGTCTTGCTTTCTCTAGAAAAAGTGAGTTTTACATGAGGACAGACCAGAACCATTCGATTAGAAACTGCAATTAAAACTATAGAGGCCTGGTATTTTGCTTGTGAGCAAATCCTTCCCTGGCTTCTGCAGCTGAGGCTTATATCTCTTCTTCCTCCTGCCCAGTGCTCTGTCTCTAATGCATGCCCTGTCTGAATGAGTGATCCCCTGGTAGCTGCCTCGAGCTGTGTCATTTTGTATTTTCTAGAAAACCTCTCTTGTTCTACCCTGGAATTATGAGCCGATGACCCAATGACAAGGCTCCCATAGCCGTGCAGGCACAAGGGAGAGCAGTCCCTCGAGCTGCTAACCAAAAGACAGCTCTTCTTCTCGCAGTGAGACCCCAGTGCAGGCTGCACTGCTCGCTGTTGGTGATGCAAATGCAGGGCTGCAGAATAACAGTGCCATTGATCTTGCTCTCCGTGCTATCTGTACTTCTGCTACACAATATTTTTTCTGAATCTCCATCTCGGTACGCGCACATGAGATGGAGGAGGCTGAGATGTTGTGATTTACTGAAAACAGAAGGTGAGGAAAGGTTTCCCTGGGAGACTAGGGTGTGAAGGTCCTTACCTTTCTCTTCTTACAAAGGGCTCAAACATTTATTCAATAACTCAGTGTCAGCAGGCTTGGATATTTCCTCAGCAGGAACCACTGTGTTAACTCCCTTTCTACCCACACTGACAGTGGCAATCCAGCATCTGCAGTTAGTATTCAGTGAACATATTCTTGTCCTTGGCTATTGCTATTCATTAGAAATCCTATTTTCTGTACAAGTTTTTAGGTCTATTAACGTGGATGTGGAAATATTTGACAGAGTCAAGTCAATACTCCTAAGCATGAAGTAAGTCGGGGAAAAACCACACCTCTTCGAGTGTCACAGCACAGAATATAACTGAATCAAACTAACCAGCCCCAGCTTTGTCTGTTAGATTTATTGTCCTGGCATTGTATTTTCTATATCTTTGCTGCACTCAGAGCTCAACCTGGCTCTGCTTTAACTGAAACGCTGGCTCCATTTTGCTCAGCTCATGTCCAACCCCCTCCCCATGCTACCGAGGCCATGGGTCCCACCCTCTGAGCCGCCATGTGGAGCCGAAGCCACTGGGCAACCAAACACCATCCTGCTGCTCCCCAGTATCTGCAGGCACGCAGCCTGGCTCAGCCCTACCCAACCCCACTCCTTCTTGATCCAGGTTGGTGAAGTGGGATTCTGCTGCCCATGTTCTCGGCAGTGTGTGGGGCTCGTCTTTGTTTTCTAAGTAGCATGAATAATTTATAGTTAGCGATACAACACGTTTATCCTTGTTCTCACATTATGGAGCAGATCGCAAATTTCCTTAATCCAGTGACGTTCTCCTCCGACTAAGTGTGCTAAAATTATCTGAACAATCCCAAATTCTAGCTGTGTTATTAGATCACAGCAGGCCGGCTGCATTGTGCTCCCCTTCCTGGCCTGGATTTTCACACCAGCATTAATAGAGCACAGTTCTCAATGCAAGTTGTGAGTGTACACGTGGAAATTTTGTTTTAAAATAGTTTTTATGGAAATACAGGTGAATTACTGATTTAAAGATAATGCCATACAAAGCATTCCAGAAATTCAAATATGCACACAAATTGTCCTGAGAGCAACGGGAAAAATAAGCTGAGAAAACGAAGAAACAAGAAAAATATGGATAAATAAGGCGATGATAATTATTGCTTGGGATTTGTCCTGTTATACAGACATTAAAACCTTCAAAGAGAAAGACAAATGTTGGTGTTGTTGCTAAAGGAGAGTGCAAGAGATGCATGTACACCCCGGACCAACAACTCAGGGAAGACAGCCTCATCCTGGGGAGAATTACAATTATTAACACAGGCTCTGGCTTACAGGGAGATTGTGAGATCTTTACTCCTGTTATACATTGGGAAGGGGAAAAAATCCTTTCTAAATGTCTTGCTTATTAAGCCAGTCATGCATTTCACTGTAGGTTGTAAAGCAGTATAACATGCACAGGGGGCTCATAAGCATATTTTAGTGTTAGGGAATATCATTTATACAGTTTTTATATTGTCAATATTACCCCTAGAGAATGAGATTAGGCTTTAAACTACTGTAAATCTACACTTTTGCTCACCTTTGTATAATTTCATTTTTTAATAGAATGAAGCCCACATAAATGAATATTTGATTAAGGGATAAACCTAATAAAAGAATACATTTATTGCACACAGATTTATTCAAATCTTTGCTGTATAGTACCGTAAAATGCTATAAAATGGTATGTAGCTTGCAGTCAGCTACACTGAGGAGATGGTGAATATTCTTTAAAAAGATGAATTTGACAGCATCACGTTGTCATTCATGTAGAAGTGGTAGCACAGATGTTCCTGACACTGTAATTCCTCATAGGTGGTTGCTGCGTGACGTTGTTAACACCATGGATTTCAGTTTATTCTGCAGCAACAAAAATGCATTTTGACTTCTGGCGTATCATGGAGAGCTTTATAGAAGGGGAAATATCTAACCATGTGTTTTCTGTTTACTAATCAGTAGTATCTCTTGGCTTGAGTTTTGGCATTTGCTTTCTCCCTTAGAAAAGTGTTACAGATACCTCCACTGAACTCTCCTTAAGAAATAAAGGGGAAAAATTCAGACTTGTTCCAAAGTTTAAGTAGTCAGTCCATGGGCCAACAGTTATCTTAACGACCACTTCTTAGCTTAGTTTGAAGAATAATTTGAAAGATAAAATACCTTCATAACATGAATATGTTATATTAGAAAACATGACCTTTAGTTTTAGCTAACTTTTAAGCTTCAAGTTTACATCACAAGCCAGGTGAATGACATTAGTCCAAATAATTCACTGCTTCTCCTTCTGTAGTGTCCTGCAATGACTTTGGCTCTGTCAGTAAGCAGCGTGCGATGCCAGCCAGGGTGGAGGCAGGCAGGGCTCCCACGGCTCGGGGCAGCAGGAAGGGTGCCAGGCTGGGAAGCATGAAGGAAGCCACAGCATTGTGGGTTCCTAGAGCTTGTTAATGGCCTGGTGAGCTCTAGCTATTCGTGTGTATAATGACCAAAGCCAACACATGGTTTTGCTGACCCAGCCATCCAGCTGAGCATGGTATCAGCTGCTTCACACCCTCCCCTCCCTCTCTGTGTTTGAGAAGAGCCAGCTGAATCAGTGTTAAATTTGATCTCCAAATACATTTTATTTGGCAGGGATTAAATACGCAAAGTATTTGCAAAAGATTGGGCAAAGAATCAAAGTATTGTATCTATCTTAAATCCTGTCAGTTTATATAGTTTTTCAAGTGGCTAAATAAAGATGAAGAATTTTGTAACAGTTGTGAATTTGCTCCCTTAGATGAGAGAGGACTTGAGTTCATGGTTGTGAAAACTGTTCCTTTTTTATTATGAAATTAAATAAATACTTTTTAAGTTATTTAAAAAGTATTTGTAGGGATGAACAGAGGCTGATTTCATCACAGCCTTCCTTACTGCTCCCACTTTTGATAAATCAGCTCTTACTTTGAATGTGCTTGCGCTTATCTTTGCACAGACCTTGTCAGCAAATGGAACAGCATAAATGTGCACACATACACGGTCACCATCACTGTCTGCACAAGTATCAACAGCAAATACAGCTGCAGCAGATGCCTTGTGGCCACTTAGCAAGCTACATTCCTAATTCCTGCTGACTTCCACTGGTGTGACATGAACATGCTGAGCACATCTGTAAGAAGTCCCACCCAGTATGGGTGCTTAGGCAAAGAGGGACCTTTTTGTAGATGTGGCTCCTGAGCCCAGACCCCAAAGAAGGCAGCACTGTGGGTGTTGGCTGCTCAGAGCTCAGAGCTCCGACTGCTTCTGTGCAGAGCACCAGAGCTGTTACATTACCGACACAAAAAGCACACTCCAGCAGAATGTCAGCCTTTGGCTTGGCAGTAAGGAGTATTTCTATGACTTTTTGGGGGCAGTCACGTTGACCTGCAGGTTTTGCCAGTGGCTAACTTTATTTAGAAGCACAGTGTTAATGTAATTTACATCACCCATAGCCTGCTATGGGAAGGAACTTCCTAATAACCAGAAGGAAAAGCAGAAAACAAAAAAACCACAACAATGTTCAGTCTGTGCATTTCTGCTTACCCCTCTCCCCAGGCTTTAATATTTGCCACAGTAAATCTTAAGACAATAATTTTAATCAGCCAAAGGCCTGAAGCTAATTTTAGTCACTTCTTTGGAGGTTCCCATGCTCCCAGGCATTCCTCCAGAGATGTTATGTCCCTGGCTCTTCCGATCTTTATTCTTGTTTACATCCAAAATACATATTAAATCATCTCTGTTTGGAGAGTCGGAGCCTCCTTAAAACCATGAAACATTCAATTACTAATTAGCTGTTTCCTGTTCCTAATGAAGTGAACATGTCAGATTTGGATTAAAATTCAGCTACTGCTCTCCTCTGTTTATGGTTCCAGATGTTTTTGTTTTATCTAGGAGGTTACTTTGACAGCTACTGCTAAATGATAAATCACTCATATTATAGCTGAAATGCATTTTGAAATTGAAATGTGGCAAAGTTTGAGATTGCTCCAAGGATCAGTGTCAGTTAGCAGGTCAATACTTGTTCTTTCCTTATGAGTGCTCAGTATTGGCATATGTAAAACAGTAGTGGGATAGATGTCAACATTATACAAAATGCTTCTCAATATTATCATTTTGCTATCATCTTCAAGATCAGTACTTGCGGGTTTAGCTGGGTGAATTCATGATTCATTGTATAATGAACAAGAATATGGATTCTTGTTAGCTGTACTTTTAGCTGTAGTTTCTGTGGGCATATTTATTTTTCCTCTGGACTTAGCATTGCTTAATGTGAAAAATCACAGTTGATAGGTAGTATAACTAGGAATAGTCTTACAAAGGCAGGAAGCGGCTTTCTACTTGTTTCCCAAAATAAAGAAAAATAATTTAAAAAGAGAAGTGGAGGTTTCTGAGTGAAATATCAGTTTTCCAAAGAACAGATGATATCAGTTTACTTCTGTTACATTTTTAATGCAGTGCAGTTGTATTCTAACACACTGTTCCCAAGGTTTTGTTCATATAATAATGGTACGTTGTAAAGCTGATGCCATGTTACCCTGTGTTACGGAGGCATGCAGTACAACACCGGCGGCCTTCTGAGAAGAGACGGAGTGTTCAGCTAAAAAACAAGCGTCACAAAAGACAAAAATGCAAATCAGAATATTTACAGCCTCTTCTAGCAAATGGCAGCTGGGAGCAGCCCAGGAAACGAGTGGCTCAGGACAGAAGGTGGGCAGTGGGCTCACTGCTCTGCGTAACACACGCCACGCTGACCGAGGGCTCTCAAGGCTTTGTCATTGGGTGCCTCATTCTCCAATAAAAACATATTCAGCTTGTACTCAGCCTATATCACTTGTAGATCTGATCATTTGTTTTGAGGGAAAAAAAAAAGGCCACAAATCTGTGATGGAAATCCACCTACATTTCAAATAATGCTCGAATGCGCAACTCCGTAATTGACTTTTTTCCTTCTTTTTTTTTTCCTACAGAAAACAGAACATACATCAAACCTACCATCATGTACTGAAGGAAACACCTATTGTTGAAAAATGTATAATGATCACTATTTGAAGACTATATAGTTCATGAAAAATGTCCCTTCCAACCTTTGATGCCTTCAGTACTGTGTGAGGAACAGGATTTGTAGCATGAAACTTGAAGGACAATTTCAAGCAATTTACTGTTGCTGCATCGAAAACTGCCGTATTGTCATTAAGAAATATTGAGACTTTTTACAAGCTTACCATACCAAACCAAGCCTGTTGCAACAGATCATTTTTAGGTCCCCGGAGATAGAAAGGAGTTTTAGTATTTTTAAGCACATACAGGAATTATTTCCCCTTCCCACCCCCAAAGAACTCTTTCTGTTTGTTTTTTTTTCCTAAGGAGGTAGCTATTACTGTATAGCAATGGCACAATGATTTTAAGCCACAAAGGTCCTCACTGGCTGTACATCATACAAGTCCAGTTTATCACTGAAACTGTTCAACATGGAGCTGTTTCGATTGTGTTTATAAATTAAGCTTTGTTTACTGAAGCAGATACTCGATATATATTACGTTTTAAAAAGAAATGTGTGTACATTTTTTAAAAGAATGATGTAAAAATTGTCCTTTCATTAGATGACCAATTCAGAAGTGTGAGCTAAACCCTAATAGCTGACGTAATACGAGGATTATAATTGATGCTTTTTTATGCTCAGTTCAGCTTGGCTTTTGGTCTTTTAAGATGAAAAAATGAATATGCAGTAGAGTGTTAGATAATGGAAACTTTTAAGTATGGTTTCTCTGTTGTACCATATTAAGTTAAAGTACACATTCTTTGTTAAAAATGTTCTTGCTAAAATACAGTATTAAAATTTTTTTGTTTGACTTTGGAAATCTTTTAAGATTTTTTTTTTGACTGTGAATTCCCATCGTTATTGTACTGATGCAAAACAATAACTTGCACTATTAAAAATACTTGAAGAAATTACTTACTTAATAAAGAGGGTGGGTTGGTATGAAACATTTTCCTAATTATTTCACGTTACAAATTCCAAACTTTGCAGGTAACAGAAACATTCCTCTCATGAAATAGCTGACTGAGACAAGAGGAATGAAGTAAGTAGTCACCTGTGCATTCACTACTCTCAGTCATGGGTCAAAGGAACGATACTTACTTACAAACCCAAGTTTATATATGCATGCTTATATTTATGCCCTGAATTCAATCCCTGTCACATAAAACAAAGCGAAACAAACAAAACGAGGTAGATCCCTGGGAAACGTACTGTATGTGTAGCACTACAAATACATCTACAGTGTCCAAAATTTCAGTTTTTTCATCATTAGGTTTTCTTCTCAAAGAGTCCCATTTAACAGACTTTTCCTAACTTTGAATGTATAGTTTCAAGCCATGCTACAAAATACAGCAGAAGAAAATCATTTGATTTTTGATCCCTCAGAGAAACCTTTTAGCTTAACCAGGTCTCAGTTCAAAAAACATGCCCAGCTCCGTTTTACAGGTGATCAAAATAATTATCAGAATAGTTCACCACGTCTTACACTGTACAAACACAGTTTATTCCGTGTTAGTTGTATTGCAAGCATTCTAATAACTGCATTAATCACACTGCCTGTGATTAAATAACCAAAAATGAATGATATGAAGAGCTCCGCAAATGGTGAGTGCTGCAGCACTCTGAATAAAAGCTTGTGTGTGAGTAAAATGCTACAGCACCTGAAACTGAATTCCATGATTATTTACTAATTTCAGTTTCTGTTCCATCAGCATCCTCCGGTAGATCCTATTCCTAAATCTTCTTTTTATAAAAACAAAACATTCCTTGGGATACTGCAGCATTTCTGATTGATCAACTGAATGAGTGCTGGAATTACAGATTTTGAAGACAGATCTTTGACAAGATCCTGCATTTCAGAAAGACTTAATGTAATTAAACATTTCAGCCTTTGAACTGTTCACATTTTTGCATTTCTCTTTGGTCTCTTTAAAGGCACTTATAGCATTTTTTCCCTCAGTGGCTGATATCTACATTTCTTAGAGCTGCATTGATGCAGGGTTGATGAGCACATCATTGATTTCTAATTTGCCCTTCCCAGAATAGTTTTAAATGTCAAAGTACTGGTAAATGAGATTTAGGGAACTGATAAACTTCAGGGAGTGAATCTTTTGTTAAGTCCTATTAGGTAGCTCCTGATAAATGCTGACAAACCAAGACAATGAGCTTTCTGCTGCAAGCTGAAACTAACAGGCACACCTGTAAGTAACACTTAGGAACGTATTAAGGCCCAGAACAAGCAACAACCGTGGCCAGTTGTAACTGATTAGTTCCTAGAAAAGTGAAGATTTCTTTTTGTTTTTCTTTCACTCTTTCACTTCCTGTCACCTCCTGGTAGTACCCCCACACTGCACAGGACCCACGAGGTCAGGGCACAGCCCCCAGCCCCGTGGCACTGCAGCAGTGGGGCACAAGGTGATCCCGGCTCAATGCAGGCACTGTAATGGCCCATGTATATCAGAAATTTTATGAATCTTGTGTAATGCAGCCTGCTATCATCATTAAACCAACAGAATCAATAATGACCAATCTCAATTTAAAACCTGGATCTATAGTAATACACAGCGAGAACACTCCCCGTTACAAATGAATGGCAGTGCATTAAAAGCTGAATGCTGGTTTAAGTAATTGCTATCTGCAAGTAAGTGGCCGACTAATATATTTATTTACAGAATATTTCTGGTAACATGACAAAACGTGGGCTAACCCAGATTGTTATGAATTTCCTTTGTGGCCTCAGCTGAGCTCCACCACCTCTCGTGTGTGTGTGTGTGTGTGTGCGCGCGCGCAGCTGGAGCGCAGCCCCGTGGCCCTGTGTGGCCGTAAGCTCTGGCAGCAGTGCTGGCACAGAGCCTCCCTGCCCAGCAGCTGACCACCCGCTGTCTGGCAGTGAGATGGGGAGGGGTCTGCAGTTTTGTTAAGCCAGGCCACGTGCTGTAGTTATTTCCTGTTCATATTATGGGTGTTTAGGCCCTTGTAACATTGCTTTTAATAAAAATTTTAACTTTAGTTCTGTCTGCAATAAGGGAGTCTTGGACTATTTGAAGTTGGGATGAAAGGGGAGAAAAAAACAAGAAGTATTTTTTAAATTCTGAATTTATAGAAAAATTATGAATTACTACACTTTGGTAATTGTTTCTCAGAGAAATCAATTGGAATGAACCGATTCAGCGTCAGCACAGCACAAATGCTGCAGCTCACTCCTTTCCATTAAACCATCATCCATTTCTGCTTCTGATGGCCAGCTAACACCGGGTTCTTAATAGATCATCCTTTGCATGAAAATTGGAGTGTGGTAATAAAAGGAAAGGGAAAAAAGTCTTACTGGAGCTCATTTTTTAAAATAAGAAGGATGATTATTCTGAATTAATTTAGAAATACAGTAAGATTTTACTATATCTTCATTATGTGACTGTTGACATAATCCAGAATTCTGAACATGAACACAGAACCATCACAACCATACTAAAAACATTAGATATTTTATAGTACTTAAGCTTTTTAGAAAGACATTTGATGCTATATCTATCTTTCTTTGAAAATGCGTGCATCAGTTGCACAAAAGTGGCTCTGAAATGTGCATTTGCTGGGTTGTGGATCCCTTTTTCCAGCTCTTTGCTTTGGCTGCTGCAACAGAGTTTAGTTATGGGACAAGGAAGTGTTTTTGCTGTCTTTAAAATACAGTTGCTCATCTTCATGCTTATTAGGGACTCATAGCTCCTGGTATGTTGTCTGTTTATCTGCATGGCTAATTGCTGACCTTACCTCTAAGACAAAGCCAGCTGTGCACCAGCAGAGCTGGGACAGCCTCAGTATTTAAGGTCATTATCTAAAAATGTAAATGTTAAAAACCAACAGGCTCAGTTGAGTAAGGCCATACACGTGCTTGCTCTCCCTAATAAAAGAGTAGATGCCCAGTATTTGGGAATGATTGGTGGAGAATCAGAGAGATGGTGGTGATGGAACAGCCAGAGAGGTGGGAAGTTCATATAGAGCTACCCAAAACTGGCCTATCTCTAATGTAGCATTATGGGCTCCAGTCAGCCAACAAGATACACACGCTTATTTTTCATAGAAGACTGAAATAAGACGATGTAGAGATGCTCGGTGATTTTGAATCATTGGGTGAATGCTGGTTTCTTTCTAATAACAGTTGCATTACAGTTCTTTTATAATAAATATTGCAATGTACGATCTCTAATAGTGAGTGCATTCCAAACATGCAGCCTAATGCAAACATTAAGCAGCTTTGTCACAGAATCACCACGTAGGCACAGCCCCCGCACTGTATGCAGTGCCTACAGAGTTTTCATTTTAGGGTCTGGGCTTTGCTTGAAAATTTCATCTTAGCAAAGGGCCACTTGCCTAAGCTGAACGTGCTTCACCAACATAGAAGTGGCCAAATACAAAGGGGAAAAACATGGGTATTAAATGAAACTAGATGACTTTGTTTTTAAAGAGAAGAATAAATAGACATGAGGAATAAAATTTAACTGGCTCCAGTGCTAGTAGGATGTGGCATTTAACTTCAATCATGTTTCACTGTCTATGAAGAAGAAATACCTGTTTCATGTTTCCCCTGTTGATTCCTGCCATTAGTTAAAGTCTGTTTATTCCCAGAGCTGTGCTGCCATCAGTTGATGATGCTGGGGCACTTACAGAGATGTTTTGGCTGGAAAAAAAACGCTCTATCATTCTTACTATCATGAAACATAATGTTTTTGTTAGTAGATCAGTCCAAAGCAATACCATTTAAGTTGTTGCATTCTCTCTCTTGATGTCAAATGGGAATAAAAAAGAAAGAAAAACTTGCTAAAAGTAGGAAATGAGACCAAAAAAAGCTAGTAACCTGGATAATGAGGAATAAGCTCCCTATTGGACTGGGGTTCTTTTAATAGTTCCATAAAACTGATGAAGACAGAAATGGTAATCAGAGATTTTTGGTGTCAGATCAGTGCTTTGCATTTTATGTGATCATTTACACCTGTGCAAGTATTTGATAGCATTTGACAGCTGATTTATTAGCATTTGACACCCATATTACACATGTTGAAATGACTCTACAACGTGCAAAGCAGTGGAAAAACCAGTGATTCCTTTCATAGCTTTTTCCTGGTAGTTTAATACTGAAATTACATTCCAAGGAAAAAATGAATTCCTCGCACCCTGACTGTAATTCTTTATTTCTTCTAATATTTATTATGTTCAGCTCACACTAACTTGGAAAAAAAAAGAAAAAGAGAAAAGCAGTTGTATTTAATTCACAGAGCTGATTCACAGACACCGGCTCTGAAACCAAATCAAAACCAGGCCACGCTCGTAACACTGCAAGGAGTCACAGAAAAATGAGACGTCTGCTATTGTGATGAGAAGCACTGCAGGACTAAGACTCTTGATTTATAACAGAGCTGGTAAGTAAATGACATATTTTCGGTAGTTAATAGTTTTTCAAATAAACAGAATTTTTCACCAACTGAAAGCTACATTTTCATGGACATTATTTTTGGCTTCTTCAAAGAAAACTTTCAAGAAATCCCAAAGCCTTGGTTTCTCTTGTACCCTGTTCTGAAGATAGGCAGTAACACACTGCTCAGAGTCCATATAGGAAAGAAGGCATGGATCAGTTTAATACTTTCTGGAATTTGGTGGACTTCTCAGTTTTTTCATTATTAAAGTAAAGTAGTTGCAGCCAGTGAAATAAAAAATCAGTGATGACAGCAATAGCATGTACATGCATAAAAGGTTATAGAGATCTAAGTTGAGAAGAAGAAAAGTAGGCCTTTCTCCACCCCAGGAAATCAAGCCCAAAAAGAAGCATCATGATCACATTCAGACAATGATAGTGTAAATTATGCTGCACAATTTGTCAACTGTGCAATTATTTGCAATGTAATTGCCAATGGTGTTTGTTGACAGAATGTGGTAGCTTAATGAAAATAATAATACAGTTTGCTCATCTGGTACCAGCCTGATTCAAAAAGAAAAGCCTCTCAGATTTTGCACATCACAGTGGTATTTCCAGCTAAAATAACGTGCTAGATGGCGCAGCATGAATAAGTTAAGTATTTGTGAAGTTCATGGACTGGTGAAGAGGGAGGACCAATTTGCCAAGCTCTGAATTACTGACAGACTGAATGACCCATGTCTAGTCTTGTCACGTTACTTTACATTACACATCGTAACATAATCCAGCGGAACATAACCTGGGAAAAAATTACTTCAGCGCTAGATTGCAAGATTTTCAAGGTTACAAGTGTTTGATTGTCATGGGGCCCACATTTTCTAGATCAATTATAGTGGCCTTTTGCTGGCACCTATTGATAAGGCGAGGAGAGCAGCCGCTAGTTCAACTTTGCTCAGAATTAAACCCTCCCCCATGTACCAGTGTCTGTCTTCTGGTCTACAAAACTTACAGAGAATTCAAAGCATCTCATACTTATTACAGCCACCCCTTTCACACAGTGCTCACTGTGCTGATTTTAGTTTCAGTTCCTCGCTCTGAGCAGCCTGCCTAGCCAATTTTCATAAATGGAACAAAACTCAAATATAAATTGAAGGACAATGAAATTACTTATTTTGAAACAAGAAAGAAAAGAAGTTTTGCCTTCCTTAGCTGTATCTTGGAGTGGGCAGCAGGGGAAGAAAGAAACAAGCCTGACCATGTATTTATGCATCTGGTATCCAGTGAGCGTAGCAAAGGGGAAAAAAGGTCCCATTTGCTTAAGTCTCAGAGAAGGACGAGTTCCCAAGGGCAGCGGTTTCAGCAGAACGCACCTCAGTATGTAAGATTTTACAGCTAAGATGTAGAAACAGAGAAATGACCAGCAGTTACTACTGATGGGATCTAACTGCTTAGGCGTTTTGAAAATTAGAGATTGAAAGATAATGTAAGATAACATCAGCTGCTGCAAATGGGCTCTGGCTCTTTTTGGCTTAAGTTTTATTAGGAATTTGAACATGACATCTCTTCCTGATGAACACATTCAGAGCCTATTAATGTCAGTGAGAGTTATGCTTACAAGGCAGAGAGAGCAGATCTTTTTGTTGTGCATGTCCAGAGCCTGACTCGCAGCCTCAATGCCTATGCCTTGCAAATAATGACAAGCTAACAAGGATTTACTTTGTGCAGTGTATTTCTACAAAAGTCATCTTTTAAATAGCGTAATGAATTAATATTTACTTAATAGCTTCTACATTATTTATTTCTTAGCTTCTATTTTATGGTCTTCTAGGATAGAAAGATAGAAATATTTACTCACTCCTCATGCATGCAGTTTATTCTAGCCAGAGCTGGAGTCAGCTCTATTCATTGTGCTGCCTTTCAGCTAGATGCTGAAATTAGGAAAGGAAATTAATTGTTGATAAACTTAGGAATGTGATTTAAAAAAGGAAAAAAGAAGAACCATGTACTCCTGTCCCCATTTTACTACAAACCCTCTGCTCCCACTCCTGTCTCCTCTGCCAATGTGTGGGGGTGTATGTGTATGTAAAAATAAGATTACCTCAAGCTCATTACTGTCCATTGACAGAGTCCTGTTGTAAAAACTTTTGATGAATAGTCAGCATCTAATTCCTGAGTAATAAAAAAAACAACCCAAAGTTACTTGCAATCATTATTCCAAATGGAAAAATTAATTGTAAATAACTGGAAGTCAATTAAGGCTGGGTTCTGCCGGGTAATGCAAATCTTTTATAGTTTTGTTTCAGTTAACTGCCTCATTAATGATTTATAGATGTGTATACAGCTGTGGGAACCATAGCATTATCTAATGCACTCAGAGAATAATTACATATGAAAAGAACTACGCAGCTCAAGGGAAAAACTCAGAAATTACTTACTGCCTGAACTTCAACCATATTAAGATGCAAAGTATTTAGAAACAGACTGTGATGTTTTATCTTATTTTTGAGGTTTTATATTCCCTTTAAAAAGAGAAAAATAATTCTTCCCCCCAAAATTGTATACTTCAGTATTACACATTACACAAAACATCAAAACTTCTCAAACTGACAATAGAAGCCATTTATCTATTATTTAAAACCCTAAGTTATAAAACATTCCCATTCCCTTTCGTGCATCTGTTATATAGGAAAAAAAGACATTTCTACAGTTAAACAATTCATGGGCATATGCATTCATCTCCCTGATTTACACAGAGCCAGAAGTGATTTTGGAAATATTCCAGGAGTCGTTTTCCTGGATACACAAATATGTTGGTAGTTGCTCTTTGGTGACACCATTGTTTGAGGTTATCCTGTTCCTTTTTGTAAAATATTCTTCTCACTCCTGAAACTTACAGACCTAAAAGGATGCTAGGTCCAAAGTTGACACAATTTACTGCTTATTTCTTATAAACTCTAACTCAGTGATAAGCTGCTCTTGGACTCTTGCAAGCAAAGGATCCTTTGCTTTTAAGTCTGCTTTTCTTCTTGCTTAAAGCTAGGGAGGTCAGGGTCTTCCTCACCAAAATCAGGCATTTAAAAGCCATCGCTGAAATAGTGCATGCAGTTGTTCCCTATAATACTGCAGATCCTCCACCCAAAGCTTATGGCATTGCTATGAGCAAATTCTCTGTTGCATGGCTTTGGAATCAGGATGGAAGAGCAGAGAGCCCTCTCCCTCGGTGCTCTGCCTCCTGAAAGCATCACTTATGTTCAGGATGGAAGGAGATCACCTTCCCCTGCTTTGGGACATAACATGATTCTAGGAAATTCTAAGGGTAACTGTGGTCAACTCCTGTTAACTGGATCTGTTTCTGGCTCACACTTGGTCTGCTACTGAGAGCAGTAGCTGTTATGTTCCTTTGTGTTTCCCAGCCTTATATCTGGCATGCCTTAGCACCCATTGCCCCTCACTGAGGCTGGCTTTTCTGGAATATTCTCCTTGTGGTGCTGGTCATCAAGTTTCCACATGCCTTCCCCCTTTTTTCCCCCTGAAAAGAGTAACTCATCTGCCCTTTCAGGAGAGAATGGGGTAGGAGAAGGACAGCAGAAGCTCACTGCATGGAATCACAGCAGCACTGAGATACAGACACTGCCAGACCACTGCTCCTCAGCGTCTGGGCTGGAGGATGGAATGAACGTTTTGTGTAATGTGTAATACTGAAGTATACAATCTTATTGGGAAGAACTATTTTTCTACAAGGAACATAAAACCTCAAAAATAAGATACAACATCACAGTCTAAGTATGGAGCACCAAATGGTCAGTATCCTGCTTGCGGAGTAGGATTGCTTGCTCCATAGACAGATGCTCAGACAAAACCAAGTTTTCTCTTTGCAGAAATTCTTTGGTACCTTTGCATACCTTTCAAGGAACACTTCCACGTGTTTATAACTATGCTTATACATTTCTGCAATCACTGGAAAAAATTACTTATTACAGATTTCAGATTTACAGACTAATTTATGTTGATGAGGTCTTGTGTCTTAACTCCATGCTCAACAACTTACGCATCATTTGACCATGTGTGAAATGAAAATGAAGTCAAAATCATGGGAATAATTAATTTGGAGATTATGCTGCCAGAGAATAAAATAGAAATAGATGATTGAAATTGTCATTAAATATTTGTAGCTTTGTCTTACTTAGTAATGAAACATTACACCAGTCTACAAGAACCAATTAATAGTGGCAAATCAAGTATCACTTAGCATTAGAAAAAACTTCTTTTTAATTCTCAACTTTTGAAGTACCATTCAATAATCTGCATGAGGAACAGCTACATAAATCAAGACTTTGTGATCTTGGAGAAAAAAAAATGACTGAGAATTCATGAGAAAGAGGTCCATGTAATCATTAATGCCACAAGGCAAATGACAAGACAATGATCACTTGGCATTTTATACAAGAAGTCAAGCCTCTCAAAGTATCATGTATCAGGGAAAGCAACAGAAGGAAGCATCCTTTCTACTGTGGGACCTCTGGTGGAGAGCTGTTGCTAAGGTGTTAGCTTACATCTGATCAGTGATCTCATAATTTCAGGAAAGGAAAAAAAAATCCCACAAAACAAAGGTGTCTGGGGAGATAAAGCACATAGAGACAGTCTTTGGCTTAATTGTCTTCATGGATGTCCTCGTGGATTTCTAGGCTCAGACATGTAGCCTTGATGCACAGTTGACCCACCTTTTCCCTCTGCATATGCCTGGGAAGAACGTGGGCTCGACACCCTTCAGTTTCACCTGATATGACTGTTCTCATCTTCTGCCATCTCTGCTTGCACATATTATTGCAGTGCAGCTATCTGCCACTATATTTTCATGATCAGTAGCTGGGAAACTTTATGGCTATTTCTTAATTGTTCTTGGAAAGTATGTTCTTGGAAAGTATGAGGATAAAAGTGTGGTAACATACTTGGCAAACAATCTTCTAAATAGCAAAATCATATAGTTTATCACACATTGAATTGTGAAAAGAGTTGCATACAGTCTTAATTCTGTTTTTAATATACTCTATAATCAAGAAGATAAAATAATGGCACACGATTCAGTGTATGGGGGAAGGGAGGCAGGAGAGCTTCCCAGTCTGAATGTACTATCAACTACTCAAGCCTCTATCAGATCTGAGTGTTTCATAAAGATGCTCACTCAGAGCCAAAATAAGACACGCCAAATTTAAATCTTAGGTCCTTTTTCCACCAGACAAAAACAGGAACATTGAATTATAAACTAGAAGTAATGTTTTAGTGTGAACTGCTTTACTGTCTGAAATTTAACTTAGAGCCATTATTGTATTGCAGGAACCCTGCTCAGCATCTTTTTCTTTACTTTGAGCAAATCCCCTGCTCAAGTTTTGTAGATTAGGTACAAGAACAAGCCAGAAGTCACAAACACCACGGTGGCAAAGGGGACATCGGAGGAATGGTAGAGACACACAAGACCCCATGGGCCTACCTGTCCTGCCAGCTGGCCTGTGGGAGATGCGCAGTGCACAAGAAGGCTGACTCCTCCTGCTTGTGGCCACAGCTTGCTTTCTCATCTGTTTCTCTCCTAACCTGATCAGTTCTCACAACTGAGAAATTATGGCAAAGTAAGCATTTATTTTGCTTCCACTGTACATTCTTCAAATGAAAGATCTGTAAATCAGACACGAAAATTATTTGGTTAGTCTGGGAAAAGCACAAAGTAAATCCTGATCCATTATACTTACTAACATTCTAATTATGCCCTTCCATTTTATACAATTCTGGGGGAAAAAAGGGGAAATGACACATATTTATCAATGTGGTATTATACTTTCTTCTGCCTATATAACATTGGCAGTAACTCCAGAAGACGAATGCCAAACAAAACCAGCTAATAACTCAAGAGCTATTATTCTGAGCTGCAGACATCCTGCAGGAGAGCAGCGTCAGTGACCATTTCTCCTGCTGGATCACGTTTTTGAGGTGCTCTAGCTGGATCAGCGTTGGCACAAGAAACGCTCCCCCTTAATTCTCACGATGCCTGCTGGCCCACCTTCCTGTGGGTACAGAGTGTACAACAAATACATGTAGTGAGGCCAACATGGATGTGCTTTCAGAAACCCAAGCAGAGACAGAAAATCCAGAGAGGGCAGTATGGTTAATACAAAGCTGTTTTGAAAAAGGACAGCATACTAGGCTACAGCAGCTGCTATTGCCAGAAACAGGTAATGTCCGAGTTTATCCTTCCCACAGGTCTGTCACTGCTTATGGGCAGGAGTTACATTTCTGGTGCACAGTTTTGAATTATAAAATCTTTGCAAGCAGAAATTAGGTATGAATGAGCTGCAAATAAATATAAGAAAGTAAGGAGATACAAGTAAGGAGACAGATACAGTTAAATAATGTTGGGTGTAGAGATATCTGATATGTAGAGGTGCTGGCGAAGAACAAAGAAATGGTTTAAACTGGCTTGCCTAAAGGCTGAAGAGGATGGGCAGCTGAAGGAGGGAAGAAAATGTATGGAGAGAAGAAAGAAAAGGATGTGTTTAGAAGTGTAAGGATACAGATCATGACGAATTTACACCAAGCACAGATGGGAAAATGTAAAGGAACATTCAGAGTTCATCTTTACCTTGCCGTATGCTAATATCTACTTAATGCTTGCAGCACTCCTACTGGAAATCCGTGCATATTTTCTCTGCTCAGAATCCCTGCTGCCTGGATGTTGGTATGCAGCCAGTTTGACAGCCAGAGAACAATTAGACAATAAACAAATATTCAGCGAAAAACAAGCAAACCCAACTCTATTAAAACGCAAACATTTGTTAAAAAGTTATTATAGTAAGAGGCAGATACAGGAAAACAAACTGTACTACATCTTATAGCTACTCCTAACTTCGCTATTTTGAAAATAGATACACAATTCCAGCAGAAGAAAATAGGGAAATTAGGCTCTGAAAACCATTACAAAAATTATATATTACCTATGATACAAGTGAGAATTAACATTTAGCTGACAGAAATTAACACTTCTGCAGGTTAAAATCAGCAGTGAATAAAGTATATTCACTTTAAGTTAACAGAATAGCTCACCATTTCCTCATCAGAATGGTTTTCCCACATCAATATCTATTCATTCACAAGTGAAAAAATACTTTCTGAACTGTAAATGCGAGTTAGCCTTCAAGTTATGCTTCATGCATTTTTTAAATCGACTAGGAGCATGTGTGTATGTGTGTTTGAAACATTTCTTGTCATCGTTCCATGCGTTGCCACCAGAATTTCTGGCCCAGATTAATGCTAATTCATAAGCACTGTGACCTTATCTGGAGAGCACATAAAAATGCACTTACTTTTATTATTTTGCTATATGCAATATAACTTTACATAATGATAGCTAATTTTGAAAACAATATATGCAATTTCATGTTCCTTTGATTGAAAAAAAGTGTTTTTTCATCCTTCTTAGAACTGCTGCTCTCTCTCAACACAGTAATACACAAGTCAATAGCAGAGAAACAACAGTAATAACGTGTCCTTTAACACTAATTTCAGTCCTAACTTATGCTATAAAGGTGATGCATATAGATTTTATAGCTGGTACTGATATAAAAAATACTAGTATAGCCTAAAATTTTAAGTGAATCATGCTATAAAGCTATAACACAAAGTACCTGGATAGAAAAGATAATTTTAGGCAATTGGTCAGGCTTTGATGTCATTAATTGTAGGGAAAAAAAAAAAAAAAAGTACATCCAAATTTTATTGGCAATTCCTTTAATGTGGGCTCTAAAAGAGTCTGAAATATCACAACTGATAACTTTTCATAATGAAGAACAATAATTTTGGGGAAAAAAAAATTGTTGAGTGTTTGGTATGCCCTGAATTCGGCAGATCTGAAGAAGGGACACAGCTGAGCTCTACCTTCACCCTCAGTGACCTTACCCATTGTGTGAGATAACCATCACTCCACAGCTGAGTAATTAAGGTTTTTACCTAGGATAGCTCTACTGTTCCAATTTCAGTGAACATATTGGTATTTTATTCAGTATTAAGTGGAACAAGGTGTTACAGAAGCTTTTGCACTGGATTTGAAAATCTCCTAATTACTTACTTCCAAAAAAGAGACAGTGTACCTGCATTGACCAGAAAAATAATTCACGTAGTTTAAATTCAAGAAAGCATCTTACTTTGTGTCCTTGCCCCTTCATGTTGTGTAGGGCATGGAAGTGAAGGTGCTTGTTAGTGTCCCTATGCCCTGAAAATCCTCAGCAATCGTAATGAGAGGATGCGGACTGTTGATGCTATCAAGGAACAACAAAGAAGGAGAACCCACACCTCTATTATTTTAGTACTTCATTGATAATGCTTTGTAGAAGTAAGCTATTATTTGTCCTGCAGCATGTAGAGAGCACACACATCCACTTATGGAATGGGAAAGGTGGATATTTTGTAGGATCTGATGGGTTCTGCTGAGGCAAAGCATTACGAGGCCTCGAGTGCCAAAGCGTGGCTGTATCTGTGGCCAAACAGTCAAAGGAGAAATGCTTACCCAGCTGTATCTGTCAGGGCCCAGAGACTAGAAGAAAAAAATGGATGAAGATATGTTTTACAAAATCCCCTGGGACTATCTCCCGTATTTAATAAGGAAAAGCACCTTCTGTGCAGCCAATAAAAGTTGAGGCTCTCATGAAGATTTATACCATATTACACACTGAAATTCAATGTACAACGATACCCTTGTGTACGCTGTTGTCAGAATAATAATCTTTGTCTGTCTGATCAACTTATATTTTATGCCAACAACACAGCATTTAATATTACACAGTTTCAGAGGAAGAAAATATATTTATTCATGCAACAACCTGCCCAGTAGCTTAAATAGACAAAGTGAAAAAAAATAAATTGGAGCTTTTGCATTAACGTATGATCCGCAATACAGATTTATATACAATTTTAGTAATTTTATGCTGCAATATAAACTATGATTCTTAATCTAGTTTGTGAAACTGTCTCACTGTTTTATACTGACATGAGGAATAATACAGATGGATATGACTGCTGAAGTTTGGTTTTGGCATTCTCCTGAGATGAGGAGACTAAAAATACAAATGGTAATCAACCACTTTTTTCTCTATTCTGTATTATCATATTCTGTGTTGTATTCTTAGGCGTTATGTCTCAAAATATACACAGAAGATACACATAGATTCCCCCACAAAGTATTCCTTGCCAGAAATCAGTATCTCTTCAGTAGAGAAGGTCTACCCACGATACAGGGCTTGTTCCAAATGATGCAGTGCTCTGCCAGATGAGAACACATAAGCAATATAGAAAAGAGGTTCTATGTAGATCCATTAAATCTATTCTTTGAGAAACCTGTGCAGAAAACTGACAGACCATGAAGGATTTACCTTATTAAAGGTATCTACACATTACATTTCTTTTTCTTAATATAACAGTATCTGTCCAAAAAAACCCACCCAACTCCCAACACTCACCCCACCCCAAATTTGCTAATTAAAAGATTGTACATGGAACTGGGATCAGAAATAAAAGAGGATGATTGGGAATGTATTTCAGTATCTATACCCCAAGGTGCACACCCATAAAACAAAACTACACAATCATAAAAGAGAACAATGCTACTATCTTTTATCAATATTACTTAAGCTTCACTTCAAGTTAAACTTCCTATTGCACAGAAAAATGAAATTCTTGTGAGAACATGGTAAACTGGATAGATTTCTAAATGGATGGTGGACTTATCAGACCCTTCAAATCCTTTGGCAAGGCTGCACGCCTTTAGGTGGGAAGGAGCAGCCCACATTTGTTGGCTAAGGACTGTGTAGCTTCAATGCACAACAAACTGATGGTTTTTTGGAAGTGAAGAGGAACCAGCCAGCTACTGTCTCAGTCATTATTGTAACCTTAGTACACAGTTTATGTAGACTAGTTTGGATTTAAGAATTTATACACCAAGTCCATTTGTATGAAGAAATATCTGCCTGTTTAAACATGGAAATAGATACCATGTGACAGAACTGCATACCTACATGATGAGAGTAGAAACAAGCTAAAGGAGGATGCAAATTAAGTCCTGCTTTGTGATTTATAGGAATTTGTTTGTACAGAGTACATTTGAAGTGGTTTGATCATATTAACTAAAGTATATAAAAGCAAACTGATGCTTAGATCCCACATTCTATTGTCCCAGGAAAAAAATAAATCAGTAACAAATGAGTTCATAAATAACACAGACGTTCATGTACTGATCATCTGAAACTACTCCAGAGAGGTGAGAAAAGGAAAATGAAAGCATCAGAAAACAGAAATGCCTAAAAGCATAAGAGAAATCTTGAATGAGGTTAGTTTAAGAAAGACCAGGGAAGTTACACTAATTTATCCCAGCTGAAGAGCTGGCCAGTATCTTCATCCTGTTGAAGCTCAAACTTCAGAAATATATTCAGTGAATCATAGTCACTGTCTGAGAATTAGAAACGTAGATTGTGTTCAGAGTCCAAAAATAGATGTGATCTATTTTTACTGGCAAAGGAAAAAATAAATCCCTCCTCCCATCACCAGAAATCTTCAAACCAGCACCACGTGATACAAGTGGAACATTTTTAATCCGTGGAGATTTGATTTGCAACTCAGTCAAATGTACTTTTAAGATCTCTAAATGATGAATAGAACACAAAAATTAATTACTGTTAAAACAAGATTATGAATCACAGCATTATATACATGGAAGATTTGAAGTTAAAATTTTAAAAGATTGTAATTTTAATAATGAATTGTACATTCTTCATTGATTATTAGACATAATTTTTCAGTAATGATCAGCACCTAAATATACTTTTGCTTAGTTGTAGCTCTATTAAACTGATCTTAAAAAGTGCATTTTTTATTTGTCTAAAGCATCCAACACATTTTCATGATCTATCACAAAGATTTCATACACATCTGCTTCCAAGCATGTACTGTGCAGTACACTGTAACACCAATATCTACGTACTGCAAATGCATTGCACATGAACATTTTTGCTTGTCTAACCAGGCACATTAAATTGAGCTACACAGACATGTGTCATGTATTCCCTTTGGATGGTTCAAGTTCACTGCGGTTACAGTAAAATATCACCTGCCACTATAGCTCCAAGGTCCCAGTCCTACTTCTATGGAAGAAGAACAGAATACTTGATATTTAAAAAACATAATGAGAGGTTCCCTTGATAGGGAAGAGTCAAAGGTTGTTTTTTGTTTGTATTTAGATCTAGGCTTTTGGGTTCAATTGCGCGTATTAGTCTGTTAAACACATCTGTCATGTATTTGAAGATGCTGAATCCCAAAACAGTCATATTTTGTATCTGATGCAAAGAAAACTCCTTTATACCTCTTACACATCTGCAACTTAGGTTGACATTCTGAAAATAAAGTTTTCCAAAGAGATTCCTTTATCCCATGGGAAAAATTTGGAAGATACCCAAACACATTAAAATATTTCTGGCATTTCAGACCTCATACAGGATCTCTCTTTGTAATTTAATAAATTTGGCCTATTTTTCTTTTTGTAAAAAGTTTGCTCATCCATCATGACAGTGACATAAAAGACAAGCCACATTCTAGATGGCCATGCTGATTTTATGAGCACAGCATGCAGACCCCTGTTCGTTGCTGACAGAAATGCACAGCTAATGGTGCTGACTAGAAATAGCATCTTGTAGCTGAGAATTTCCTCCATCAAGCAGCGTTACTGTGCTCTTCGTATCTGTTGTAATTTCCATGGAAATAAATTGGAGGCACTAATTTCAGAGCAACATATAAAATAAGTTTTTAAAATGATGCTTAGATTTTATATTAAATGCAAAATAGAGCAGACAGAAGCAGCTATTTAAAATATTTTTGCAGGTTCTTTCCTGCTATAAACAAAAACAGGTATCCCTGTTTCCTATTAATCCTTCTTGATGTATTCTATTCAAGGTAGCCAGCAAACTGATAAGATCTTTCCTTCAGTTTTCAAAATTACTGAATCTGGAAATAGTTCTCCTTTATCTCATCCACTGCTGAGAAAACAATCTGAAATTGTTGGTTCTACTGATGAAACTTCCTTAGCAACACAAGGGCTTCAGAATTATTTTTCAAACCGTGTCAATGCTTCCTGTGAGGTTTCTGTCACTGTCAACACCGAGCACTTCGTAGATGAGGGCAAAAAAAAAACAAAAACAAAGAACAAAAAAACAACCCAGAAAGCCCTGATAAATTAAAAGAGGATAAATTAATAGACTAAATGGAATTAACAGAAGCGGTGATAAATCTAATAGGAAAATTCCTTAACAATAGTCCAGTGAGTAGCTTTTTACATTTACCAAGTCTTTTATCATTTAGATGAAGATCTATAGGGAAGGGCTGAAGTCCCAAAGGCATTTACAAAAAGCAGGGAAACCGAGCACTCACACCTGTGCCCTCCTCTGTAGCCTAAGGCACAGCAGTGGGCTCTGCCCAGAGGCTGCATCCCGGGGCCCCTGCATGCCTTCCACTTCAGACCCCTCCGTTCTAGAGCGGGCACTCAGGTGGCCCCTCTCTCTGCACTTTCAGATAGGGCTTTTTTCAGGCATATTCTTTCACAGCATACTATGTTTAGACCACCATTTAAACACTGTATTTGGTTTATATTGATTAAGCGTGCAGCTAGCCCCTTGATGCTCGATTTCAGTATTTGCTGATCAAGTCAGCAGAGTGTCGGCCATACAGGACAGGTTTGGATTTGGCTTTTAATATAATTGGAGCAGACTAGTTTAAAGCTCTTTATGTCAGGTGCCTCCAGTTTCAGGTTGAGTGCTTTCTGCTGTGAATATTTTCTCCTTCCGCGAAAGAAATGCTCGCCCCCGTTCTCAAATTCACCAGCACTCATCTGACACTTCACACATTGCCAAATGTCTACTCCAACACTGAAAACCCCCGTTTCTGCCGACTTCTAAACTAAGTGTGAGTAGATAGCTGAAAACCAGCAGTAGCATGTCTGTCTGGAGCTGAGCATGAGGCACGGATCGTTAACCCATCACTGACTGCTAAAAGCTGGCAATATATTATTGCCGCTGAAACTTTGCACGACAAACGACAATATTCTTAAACTATTTATTTGCCTTCAGCTTTAACTCTACAGCTATCACATGCTATCCTACAGCCCAAGAATAGCTTCTTAAACTTCTATGAATAGCTTAAAAACTTTTAAGAATAACTTAAGAACAGCTTCTGAACTCTATCCACCATTCACTGCAGGCTCCTCATTTGATCAGTTCTGCCTCGGCTTCAGACAGACTGCTGAAAGCCAAGGAGATCAAATCAGTAAGAGAGCAGAATGGGAGAAAAGATTTTAAATGTCTAGCACTAAAACATCTACTGCACAAAAGCATCATTTGGGTATAAGCTGGAAATACATTACATACAACAAAGTTCAGTAACATTAACACTATTTGGTTTAAGAGCTTTCTCTAATAAACAGTAAAAGACTACCTGGCCTTTTCAAGTGAAGAAAATGAAAAGTGTGTGTCATTTATGTACGTAAGTATTAGTTGACAGAAATGTAGCTTAGTACACCAAATTCACTCCTGAATTAAGATCCTGTTTCTACCACCTCCAATCTGAGTTAGAAATAAAGAAATAAAGCCCTTCAGTCAGAACTTAATCTTCTTCTCGAAATGCTAAGATCTCTCTGGGTAAAGCACAGAAGCTAGCATACCTCAGTGCTGTTCCTGTACCTGAGGATACAGAGACAAGACAGCTGCATACAGGATAGAAAAAGCCGTGCAGAACAGAACATGCCTTAGCAAACACACACGATTCTACTAATGGCTCTTAGAGATGGTTTTCAACTGGATTATTTGGCTCTGAATATCTCTAACCAAGGCCTCAAAAATTACGTAAGTATAAGCTGCACTTCAAATTATGAACATATTTACTAGATAATAAATAATATGTTTTGGACAATAACTAGTTTTGTATAGTAAGAGCTTTCAGTTGGTAGCAGTGAGGTTGAGTTTGGGTCTGTGCCACTTTTTAGTCACTTACATAATAACGAATGTAGCCTATTTGCTATACAGTAAATGTACTATGATCTACTCACTATAATCAGCCTAATATATGTTTTGGAACATGGCTAGACAAAGGAGCTCTGTGAGGCTAGTAGCCTTATAGTGTACAAGCCTGTGCTTTAAAAACACAGTCCAAGATCTTCATCTGCTACAAGCTGAGCTATAGAAAAAACACCTCTGATAGACATGTGTAATCCCATGCCCTTATAGGATATCTACAGTCCCTATAAATGTCGTATGGTCACATATACCAATGTCATATTACACTAAAACAAACAACAACAACAAAAAAAGGTGTTGAATTGCAAGGTATATACAATATATCAAGAAAGTCAGAAACATATTGTGAATACAAGTAGATAATTCAGTCCTCTTGGAATAAAAGGAATATTGAAGAAAACATGAAGACAGTGAGCAAATGAATCTGTTAGTCTTCCATCCTCCTCCTAAATGCTTAGTAAATGCTCTCTACTTGTTTGAATAGTTATGAACTATGGTACTGCTGCTGATACTGAGACGCACTTTCCGTCCCACATATAATTTAACCAATGAAACACAGGAAACAATATGCTCAATACAAAGAACTGAAATGTGGAATTTTTGATACTATAGTAGTCTAGTACATTTTTCAGACTTAAGACCCCTAAAAATGTTTCATATATAAAATAAGGGTTTTCATGCTACAAAGCAACTAGTAATTTCCAACATTAAGCAAGCAAGTTTGTTAACTAGTAAAAGGAAAAACTAAATACAAAGAAGTGAAAAATGTTTGCTGGATTCCCCAGCAAAGATGAGAGACTACATACGACAGACTTTTTAGCCTTTAAATATTTAGGTATATTTTTACATTATATACATAATAGCCCACACTACCATTCTGTGTTATAAATACACTGCATGAATTTAGATAAATGTTTTATATTGTTGCCTCCCATTTTTCTACCTTTAAAACAATGCAGCTATGATTTATGCTTTTGAGGGTAGCATAATAGAATTTGACATTTTCCAGCTGAGGTGTGGCCTAGTTCCAGCTCCATGCTTCATTACATTGTACTCCCTTTGAGAGGATGAGAAGAATAAAAATAGCCAGGTTGTTAAAAATGTAAAAAGGCATAAATGAATTCTCACCAGATGTCTTCTTCAATTGTCATTTTCATAAAATTATGGTTATTAAACTTTTGCTTACCATAAAACACTACAAATCAATATATACTCTGAACTCTATCTGGAGGGATTGTTCCCCGTCTCACTAACATCTCTTTTTCAGATTCTCCAATAACTTGTATGAAACAGGGACTGTTCTTGTTAAAAATGGTAACTAACCTGGGAAGGAATTTGAAGAAAAACTTATAAATACTAACCAGACTTGGGAAAATGCAGGTACAAAAATGAGAAATGGCTCAACTACCCACATTCCATTTGTCTGGATATCTCATGCTTCAGGCACCAGAGGCCTTCATTACCCTTCTTACTCCTCCATTATTCCTATTCAACATCTTTATTAATGATCTTGAGGGGATTAAGTGTACCCTCAGTAAATTTCCAGATGACACCAAGTTGGGAGGGAGTGGCTGGGAGAACAGAAAGGCACCACAGAGAGACCAGGATAGACTGGACTGATGGGCCATGGTAAACTGTATGAGTTTCAATAGGGCCAAGTGTCAGGTCCTGCATTTTGGTCACAACGATCCCAGGCAACCCTACAGGGTTGGGGAGGAGTGGCTGGAAAGCTGCCTGATGGAAAGGGACCTTGGTGTACTGATGGACAGTCGGCTGAATATGGGCCAGCAGTGTGCCCAGGTGGCCAAGAAAGCCGATGGCATCCTGGCTTGTATCAGGAATGGTGTGGTGAGCAGGGCTAGGGGAGTAATCCTGCCCCTGTACTCGGCACTGGTGAGGCCTCACCTCGATTACTGTGTTCAATTTTGGGCACTTCAGTACAGAAAGGACATTGAGGTGCTGGAGCCAGGTCCAAAGAAGGGCAACAAGGCTGGAGAAGGGCCTGGAGAACATTCTCTATGAGGAGTGACTGAAGGAACTGGGGCTGTTTAGTCTGGGGAAAAGGAAGCTGAGAGGAGACCTTATTGCTCTCTTCCAATACCTGAAAGGTGATTGCAGTGAGAGCGGGGTTGGTTTCTTCTCACTGGTGACAGGACGAGGGGAAATGGCCTCAAGTTGTGGCAGGGGAGGTTTAGGTTGGATATCAGGAAAAACTTCTTTACAGAAAGGGTTGTTAAGCACTGGAATAGGCTCCCCAGGGAGGTGGTTGAGTCATCATCCCTGAATGTGTTTAAAATCCCTTTGGATGTGGTGCTCAGGGACATAATTTAGCAGAGGGTTGTTAGAGTTAGGGTAGGTTGCAGATGGACTTGATGATCTCGAAGGTCTTTTCCAACCTGATCAATTCTATAATTCTATGATTCTTCCTTAGGATCATGTGCCACACATTCCTGCTCCCAGGAAGCTGTCCTTAAGCAGCTCTTCACACCCACGTGTGGAACAGGGAGTGAGCAGCAGATTGCAGCTATTGCAGAGAGAGCCAAGGGACAACCCAGCTACTGGCAGTGGGCCTGGCCATGTCCCACTGCTGGCTGTATATCAAGGCTACCCATATGTAGAACCAGTGGCTACCTGGCCTCAAGATCCTTGCACAATGACATGCCTGCTCTGCTGCATAGTGCCACCGTCCCTCTCCAAGTTGCCTGTTCATTGCATGATTTGCAGCACAATGATGTCATAGCACACCTTACACATATAGGATGTCTTTAACCAGAAAGAGGCTATAAGAGCTATGAACAGGAAATATAAGCTTTAACTTACAGAAACTAAATAGTTTAAAAACACTTAACATACTGTCATTTTGGCAAGGAGCAAATGAGAGTGCAAGCAGGACACAGAACACATTTTCCTTATCCTGCAGGGCAGCATCAGGATGTGTTTTGTTTTGTTTTTTCCTTATCTTAACATCAAAGTAGCTGATTCTGGAACTGTATTTCTCTACATTTCAAATGTATTGATTTATTACAACAGTAACAAGAATGCCTCACAATTCATTCAAATCTGTTCTGGTGGATGCTGTATGAAATTATAATTTTAAGCACCAAACCTGGTTGTTCTCCCACTGTAAGTTGTTTATCTTGCAGTAAAATAATTTAAAAGAAAAATAGGAAATTTGCCACGAGCAACAGCAAAGGTTCCTGCATGTCCACTGAGCTGACTTCTTTCTGAGTGTCTTCGGAAGTTTGTGAGGAAGATTTCTGCTGTTTGAAGAAAAAGTGCAGTTCTTTGTTCAGAAAAGTTACTACAAGCAAGATAGCCAAGAAGAAAGATTTGTCAGCTTCTTTCTGAATGGCAAAAGGTTGAGTAGATTACTCAATATTTGTCAGATGTGAGGTGATTGACTCTCACTACATGAGGAAGCAACTGATATTGACAGCTTTACAAGATCAAAATGCAAAGACTACAAGGATATATACCTGCATCCACCCTATACATTGCAAAGACCTCCTGCTTTAGGAACCCATTGGGCTGAGCTGTGAAGAATAGGAGTGCAAACCATGCACATGAGCTCCAGAGGATGATCCGTGCTGTGCAGTTATATTTCCTTGTTCTCCAGCTACACTGCCTAGCCATGCCAAAATGCCTTGATGATGTGCTCAACAAGTACTGGCAACATCCTGACAAATTTTCTGCAATGCTGTGTTGAAATATCTGCTTGTTTTGAACTAGTTTGGAAAACGAACATTATACCATATACCTGTATATAGACATTCTCTTGAAAGCTCAAAAAATAAATCATGTGGTCTTTTTCCCTTGAATATTCTTATTCATCCTCAGTATATATTAGACTCAATTATTCTGTCTCTTGTTTAAGTAGCACTATAAGATATAGGGAGGATGAACAATGTTAACTATTACTGTTACATGCATCTCCCTACAAGGTTGCAAAATATCTACTATTAAAGTTGAAATTTTGCATGCCATCTGACTACCTCAAATTTAACTTTTCTGGAAAAAAAAATCAGTTACATATAAAGTCTAGCAAATCACAGTGCTTTGCAAATAATAATAGCTTTACTAACATTCCCTGAAAATGTATGAATAATGCCTGGTTTAATAGTGCCTCTTAGCTTCTCCAGGGTAGAAGATGGAGTAGAAGAAAAGCACAGGGAGCTGGGATCTACTCTGGCATCAGACACCCTACAGCTAACAGCTGTGGTTTCTGAATGGAGAGGGCATCTGATCTCCTACAAATGCAGAGTAGTGAAAAACAGAATAGGAAGGGTAAGAAAACACTTGGTTAAGTCATCTGGTAAATCTGGGCCTGAATGTCCTCACTTCTTTAGAAGTGGGACTAAATTCAAGAAGAAAACCAGCATAAGAATAGAAAGAGAATGCAGAAACTGGAGGGCAAATTGGGCTCCAGTGAGAGAAAAAGGAGAGGGTGGAGCATGTTATATTGTGATAAAAGAAGACTGATGATAGGAAAGAATTTGGAGCCATTCAGCTGAAAGTAAAGCAGAACTGGTAAGTAGCAGCTTGATAAGGAGTGGCTTAGAGACTGCCACCTGATGCCTTTTAAGTAAAGCCATGGAGACTGAAGCATACTGTAGTGACGTAAATGAGACTGGTGAAAAGAGTGACAAAAAAAAGATGGTAGAGAGCAGGGAGGAAATAAAGAGTTTCCCATACTAGAGGAATGGGCACTACTGACTTGCTATTGGTTGCCCTGATTGCAATGTTGGTCTCATTTCCCTCTAGAAGCAGAAAATGTAATTCTACTACTGTTTATTTCAATAGCTCTTTGAGAGGTCTCTTGTGGAGTTAAACATTCGTGCATGTTTAAGGCATATGACACAGTCCAAATTGGAAAGATATGGATTTGATGGGTGGGCTGTTTGATGGATGAAGAACAAGTTGTGAGATTGTACCCAGAGAGTGGTGGTCAATGGGTCAATGTCTGGATGGAGATCAGTGACAAGTGGTGCTGCTCAAGGGTCAGTACTGGAACCAGTGCTTTTTAACATCTCCATCAATGACATCGACAGTGGGATCAAGTGCACCCTCAGCAAGTTTGCAGATGACACCAAGCTGTGTGGTGCAGCTGACATGCCCAAGGGACAGGATGCCATCCAGAAAGACCTATGCAGGCTCAAGCAGTAGGCCCAAGAGAACCTCATGCTTGTACCTGGGTCATGGCAAACCCTGATATCAAAGAATCATATAATTGTTAAGGTTGGAAAAGACATCTAAGATCATCCAAATCCAATCATCAACCAACCATCACCACAATACCCACTAAACAATATCCCTAAGTGAGACACCTACATGTGAGTACAAGGTGGGGAGTGTAAGGATGGAGCACAGCCCTGCTGAAAAGGACTTGGGGCTACTGGTGGATGGCAAGCTGGACATAAGCCAACAATGTGCCCTCGCAGCCCAGAATGCCAACCGTATCCTGGGCTGCATCAAGTGTGGTCAGCAGGGCGAGGGGGAGGTGATCCTGCCTCTCTACTCTGCGCTGGTGAGACCTCATCTGGAGTATTGCATCCAGATGTGGAGTCCTCAGTACAGGAGAGATGTGGACCCGTTAGAGTGTGTCCAGAGGAGGACCATAAAAATGATCCAAGGGATGGAACACCTTCCATATTAGGACAGGCTGTGAGAGCTGGGGTTGTTTAGCCCAGAGAAAAGAAGGCTCCAGCGGAGACCTGATAGTGGCATTTCAATACCTAAAGGGGAGCTGTAAGAAAGAAGGGGACAGGCTCTCCAGCAGGGTCTGTTGTAATAGGAGACGGGTAAATGGTTTCAAACTAAAAGAGGGGAGATTTAGATTGGACATAAATAAGAAGCTTTTACAGTAAGGGTTGTGAGGCACTGGAACGGGTTGCTCAGAGAGGTGCTGGAATCCCCATCCATGGAGACATTCAAGGTATGATTGGACTAGGCTACGAGCAATCTGATCTAGGTGTAGATGTCCCTGTTCATTGCAGGGGAGTTGGACTAGATAACCTTTAAAGATCCCTTCTAACTCAAAAGAGATTCTATGTTTCTATGTTGGGGAAGGATGTGATCAGTTATAAGGAGATTCCCTTTGTCCAAGGCATTTAAATCCTCACCCCTCAACAGCCTGCTTAAATATATAATATGTGATAATAGCATAACTACATTCAATTTTGTCAGTTGCTAGCATTTGCAAGTTCAGCTGCACAGTCTTAGTGGTACTCTTACCATTTAAGTGTATATTTTGTTTCTACTGAGTTACTCATGCAGCAATCTAGTTGACACTGTTCATTAGGTAACATATTGTAGATTTATACAGGAGGAATATCTTCCATACCTGCCAACATACATACGCATGTACATACGTGAATTGTATGGGAACTGTTGAATCACGGCCTGAACCTCTGATTGACCACCTGAGGCAAGCACTGAGTCAGCCATGGGAGCACAGGTGAAGGCAATTCACCTGTGTGCCCGGAAGGGGTGGAGCCAGGCTCCACCTCTCCTAGACCCCATTTAAGGGCTGACTTCCACAAAGGAAGGATCTCTTCCTGGAGATCGCTCCTTCTGGAGTCTTGTGAGCCTACAACACCGGTGAGCGCCTTTCCTCTCTGTTTAACTACTCTTACTAGCCTAACTTCTCTGTATACCGGTTAACTTTACAATCTGTTAACTTTATGACCTGTTAACCTTACAGTGGATGGAAAAGAAAATAACAAGTAGAAAGCAATGAAGTAGAGAAATTGTTACTATCATCTCAGTAACTCCTGGAACAGTGAAAATGTCTACCTGACTATTCAAGTAATTTCACAAATGGGGTATCTGTATTGACGTTTTCTTACAATAATGATATCAGTAAAGAGACCTACGGAGAATACTGAGAGGGTAGGTTTGGTTTTTTTAATTAAAAAGTCTACAGCTATGAGTACATGCAATAGACTAGTAACACAAAACCATCCACTGCAATAGACAACATATAGTATATCAACAGTAGACTGAAAAATATCAAGAGTTAAGAAACAGTCTGCCAACTCAACTATAACCATGAAGCAATTAACTTCATAATTGACCTCTGTATTTTTCACTCTTAAATTGTACAAGCATGGAAAACAGAAACAAACAAAAAAAAAACACCAAGAAGCAGCATATTTAAATTTACTCATCAAAGCATGCAGCTAAGATACAAATATTTGTCGTCATCTGCTGTCTTTTATGTAGAGATTTCAAGGTGTCAAAAATATGGATGCTTGTACTTCTCATTTAATACAGACTTCAGCGTATACTTCCTCTAAGCAGGAAGGTCAGAGGAAAAATTCGGATCATTCTGCTTATGTCATGAACTTTGTAAAATTAGTAATTGTAAACATTGGTAAGCAATTTTCCCCTTCAAAATAACATGTTTAGAGATAGTCATTTGCTGGAATCTTACAAAATGATGCAAAAAAAACATGCAGGCATATAAAGTCTTTCAAAACGCAAATACTAAATCATAAGAATCTTTTCAGTTCATGTACTGGCAGTATACAGTATCATTCTGCTTATTTTAGAAAGCAAGATGACTTATGTTACCTTATCATCACATTTGCATGTCTCTTAATTAAAACTATATTTGTATTATCACCTAACCTTCAAATCAAGCCATTAGCATAACTAAAATGACCTCTAAGATTTAAATACGATGTCATAAACAGTGATTTCAGGGGCAAAATCTCTGTAACTTTAAAATTGTTTATTAGCTTAAAAGCAAAAAAAAAAAAAAAAAAAAAAGAACAAAACAACCAAAAGTAGTTTAGTTCTGACAAAATAAACCTTATTTCCCTGAAGGTTTCTTTCCTACAAAAAACCAAAACCGCCTACTTGCTTTTAACTGATGACAGTTTTCATTGCAGAGAAAAAGCAAAACAAATCCAAAGCAAAATGCATCCCACATACCTTGTTTTGGGAAGTGTTACTGAAAAATCTTATTCTAAAAAGGGAATTAAAGATTTCTTGGGAATGGCAGAGACCTCAGTAAAGATATTATAATGTGGCATTTGATGTTCTAGAGGGATTTCAACAAGTTTTGCATGGTCAAATTCCATTAATAAGTTGGCTTTCTTCCAAGGCTGTGTGTGTCCCTCTCATCTGCCATAGTGCCCTAACTGTAAGGAAACCTCACCTCACCTGCTCAGTCACATCTTGGAAATTTTAATTGCTTTTTCTTGCTTGTTACAGTACCAAACAGGCTTAGAAAAATCCTAGTATCTTATAATGCAGATTATGTGGGCTATGAGTAGGATAGTAACAATTTGGTGGTGGTGTAAGAGGATTAGACCATATCAGAGGGGAAATGCCATGTGGATGGATATTAATGACAATGTGAGGGGGAATAAGAAAGAATCAATGAAATGGGGTTTTGCACGTAGCTATTCAGGGGGAACCACTATTGCAAGTACTGTCACTGCAGCACTTTCTAATGGATGTGTTTTACTCTTAGGCCATGCTAACATTAGAATTATAAATACAAATTTACTGTTCCTTTCATTTTGAAAAGCTAGAGTATGTGCAGACATAAATTACAGCACATTCTAAGCAAGTCTGACTCACAGTTCTTAGCAGATGACCTTTAATTAGTGGGAAGATATTCTATCCATATCATATTCTTTCACTTGTCTTACTGGGCATTAGATGGCTGCTGTGAAGCATAAAGGATTTTTTTTTTTGTCCTAATCCCTGTGATGTGACATGATTAATGAGATGAAATTCCCATTTGGAGTTTCCTACCAATCAATAGGCAGATGGGCAGTAGTGGATGTCGAACAACAAGACAGCAGGAGTTGCTTAAGCTCTAGCTACTTTCATAGAGGAAAAAAATATTTAGAAAGATAATTTAAAGGAACAGATAATATGTATTTTCCACATTTCTCTCCTCCTTCAATAGTCTTTTTTATTTTGTTTGTTTTTAATGCACATACCAAGGGAAAAATACTATCTTATGCATGCATAGTTAAAATAAGTGTTTGAAAATCTCATGGATGTCACTTATGCTGATTGGGTATGCTGCCTCTGTGCTGGAAAACAGAGAGCCTGATATTCTTCACATCCATACAGATGTGAATAAGAGAAGCTAACAGAACTAGAAAACAGTAGAATAAAGCTACTATGAACATAAAATTGAGCCAGTAATTTCTTTTCCAATACTTCAAAGTGACAGCAAGTACATTTTGAAGATCATCAAAAATATACTCTTTTGCTGAAACTTCATCATCCCACAGCCTTTAACATGTGAAATGGAATAAGAGAATAATCTTCCACAGGTTATTCTCAACTATAAACATCTTGATTTAAGATTATAAAATCCAAGAAAGTCATACTTCATTTAAAATCTTACTACTTTACATCTCTACAATTGTTCTACATTATTCTCAAAATTAATTCAAACATTTTAATTTTCAGTACCTTTTTAAAGAAATTAAGAGTAAACAGACTTATTATTGGAGTTATCAAAAATTTACTGCATGGGAATGTCAGTGATTTAGGTGTTAAACAAATAAAAAAAACTCCACCAGATTCTTCTTTTTCTTGGTAATATAAATGATTTATAAGTATGAACAACTTACTAAATAAACTATTATACAATACTGCGTTTATATGTCTGAAGATTAAAAGATTAGCCAAATATCTAAAATGAAATGATAAATCAAAAGGCAAAATATGCCAGACAGAGGTTCTTTCCTAAACAGATTAAATCTGAGGAAATAATGCAAGTTTCCAAACAGGAGTAGCAACAGGTTTAAGGAGACTTTTCCTTCTAGCCCTCACGTTGACTCTTACTTGCTTCTGTGCCATACCTTTCTGCTTCTATTAAAAGGAGTACTGATATTTAGCTATTTTGTATGTGTAAATGATTTATCTTGTATTTTCTTCTCACTGCCTTGCTCTCCCTCCTTCTATCTCACAAAGATGCACACAGAGTAAAATTCATAACACACTCCTAATGAACAAACTCCCACCGAGCACCAAAGTGCTTAATGATGCTCAGCAGGCAGAGTTCTGCAGTTCCCCTATGTGAGCCAATATATAACAACACCGCAAGTTAAAATAATATTTAGGTTGAAAACAAAAGCACTGCAAATGTAAGATGTGCTAGATTTAGTTTTCCAGACTTCAATTCTGCTTCTTTGTGTCTTCATTCAACGTTTATAAGAAGTCCACTTGTGTGGACATCACACTGAGCTGTAAAGTTCACTGATATCAGATAGCTAAGAACAGAATTGATTTGGAAAATGAAGCTCATAATTATCCTATGGATAATTATACACATAATATATTCCCGAGTAATATGTAGATTTGATGAAAATGGGAGTCCATTCTTATTTTAAAGATGTTCTCTGGAAGTACGTAGAGCTGAAATGCTCAAGGTCAAATAAAGACAATGCCTCAGGTTAAGATGAATATTTATTGCAAACTTCTTTTGAGAAAAGAGATCAGTGTAAACCACATGTTCTAGTTTTTTTCTTCCACGCAACATAGCAAGAAAAGGCTAAATATTTAAAGTTATTTCGGTCAGCAATAGGTGAAGATTGCAAAAAGCCAATAGCAGGCATATGTGACTTTCAAGGACAAAACTGCAATGTGGACAATGATGTATGTCTAGTTTTTTTCTTGTGGTGAGGATATTTTTAATTATTAATTACATATAAAACACATCTGTAAAACTATTCTGCCAGAATAGTAAACTGCAAGCAAAAGGAAGAAGTAGTGTTCTTCACTTCATGGACACACCAGGTTAGGCCTCTGTTAGTAAAGGTGCCTCTGCAGTGTGCTCAATTTTTGCTATGCAGAAATATTTAAAGAGAGAAAGATTCTGGTTTTCAAGATGAAATGGGAACTAGTTGCTTGAAATAAATATTTATAAACTTAAACTTATACTGTTATATGGAAAAACTAAGGTAGTCCTAAACAGAAAAAAATGGGCAATTGCTCTTCATTTCCAAACCATTAAAGCTCGTGTTGTGTGGGAAAAAAGAATAAATAAGGTTTTGTTTTGAAGAAGCTACTTATGAGCTGGCAATTACAGCTACTGCCTCAGGCTCCTGAGGAAAAAAGCTTTCAAGTGCCAAACTCAGCTGAGGTGCCATTAACATAGAGGGTAAGCAGAAGGCATTCCACTGGCAGAATCAGGCTTCCTCTGCCCCTGCTTAGCTAGACAATTAAAAAACATCGAGTATTGCTAATACAATACCAAATTGACTTAATACAGTCTTTTAAAAGCCATGGTATGCTAGCTTGGGCCCAGTGTTACCACTCAGGTTCAGCATGTACTGACTGCTCATGTGGCTCTGCCTGGCCTGGAACATGGGCATGGCAGGACAAGGTCTGCCAACAAAATGTGTGCAGACATGCTGAGAACCCAAGTCTGGCATCAACACCTACAGTTCTACTCACAGAGAGGTGAAGGAAGCCTATGTGCTCTGCTGAGGTCACTTATGCCCTGGCACTTGTGACAGAAAAAACTTAAATATCCACGTTTTTCTCACACTTCAGAATTGTTTTTATTTTATAAGCCTGTTTACAATATAGGTGAGGGTATCAGTATTCACCTAACATGCTTTCATATAGGCACGGAAAAAGAAGCTTTTTAAAAAAACAGCCATCTGAAAAGAGAGTCCTACTGTATATTTAGACATGCAAATAGATATATTGATTTTCAAGTGCATTGAGCATCCTTTGGCTTCCAACACAATATTTTAGTGACTAATGCTTTCAAAAATCTGACGGCTTGATAAAGTAGTTGATGTGGAATTTCATGTAAAATTCAAAAGCAAATGTCCCTGCTCTGCTAAAAAGAGGGAAAAATTAAGATTTTCTTGCATTACTCTCTTCTTACTCAAATACATAACAGTGTACTTTAGATATCCAGTAATTCCCCTCCAAGTAGAGGCTTGACTGGAAGCCATAAAAAAAACCCCTCCTATTTACTCTTCAAGATCTGGAAACCAGTAAGTCTCTCAGCTAAAAATAAAACAAACAGCCAACAACAACACCCCACCACCTCAACCATTCTTTTGAAATGCAAGTTAATACATAGGGTTTTATATTCTTCAGCAACAACAGAAATCTCCTTTGAAGAAGTAGAAAAGAACTAATTACTCTATTTAGAATATCCATGACTTGGGAAAGAGGAAAATCTATAATGTATCAGAACTAGTCAACAACAAAAGTTGAAAATGTTCAAATCCAGCCGATTTCCCACCAGGCTTGCACACACAGAGTTGCTAAAGCTCATTACAATGTAGCATAAATGGATGTCTAATTAACATAACAAACTGATCCAAAAGAAAATCCCATCAACATACGTGAAAACAAACCTGATGTGTTTGAAATTCAGCCAACTACAAATTAATTCAACATAGATTACATATACAGGCAAGAAAGAGACTCCAGCAGAGTAACTGGCATTGTACTGGTATATAGGCCAGAAAGAATCCCTCGTACCCTCTATCCCCTCCCACTCACCAAGCTGAATTATATTTGTGCACCATATGTTCCAGCCAGAAACAAAGCAGTGGTCAAGATCTTATTCTTGATCGCTATAATTTATATATAAATTATGTCTCTTTTCCCATTCCAGGCCAAACATTTTCCTCTTTTGAAGGACGGAGATCTCTCTGTTGGGCTCCTGAGCTGTCAGTCATTTACAGCCTCTGATGGCCTTGCTAGTAACACCCAGGCTGGCCCACCAGAACATATGCAACATTATAGGAATATCAGTGTGGCAGCAAGGAAGGATGTAAAGAAGCCTTAACTGTGTCTAAAATAAGAATGGCCTGAGAAAAGTGCTGTGTTGGTGTTGCTATATACTCCAGTATCCAAAGAAGTTTTACTCTGTGCTATGGAGCTAAGGGCAGAGGTAAGAGAAGACACAAGAGCCAACTACACATGTGACAGGCAACTGTGTGAAAGATGTTCTGACACAATCCTGATGAAAGCCATTTTGTATGCTGCTCCAAACTTACAATATTGCATGAGCTCTTGGGGTTTGCTTCTGTGAGGCTTATGTGAAATAAACGTGTGAATTCACAGAGCACCTGTTATCCTACAAAACTGTTGCCCAGAAGTACCTAAACATAAATACTCTTTCTTACTACATAGCAAGTTCTCATACGAGCAATTAGTGTAGAAAATTCATACCATAGACATCAACAGACTTCCTTATGCCAAAGGCTTTCAGAAACATCATTTTATCTGCCAAGTACAACCAGATGCACTATACTCACTCATACGTGTTAGAGTACAGAATGAGTATCTTTTGTCATATCATTTGAAAAAAAACAACTTACTTTGGAAATCCTTTTCCTACTCAGCCTGCTGCTATGTGATTGAGCAGCAGTTATCTGTGTCTTCAATGCTGGAGGAAGAATCATTTTTCTTCTCTTTTTCTTTTTTTTTTTTTTTTTTATTCCTATGTTACCTACATCCCAAATTATCTGACATACCATTTTACTTAAGTTCATATTGCTCTGCCCTTCAGGTCATAGCTGATGCCATGGCCAGAATATCCTCTAAAACACTGGCAGATGTTTGTTTGAGTGGACTTTTATAGGTCTGAAGCCTCATTAGTTGTTTTCATGACCTGAATATTAATTTAGCAGAATGATTCTTAGGCTCTCTATCTATCTGAACACTCAGGAAATTTTGAGTGCTATTCAGTTATCATTATTTAGAATAATATGGATTAATTTAACAAATACCTTTTATGCCAGTAAAATTCTTTTTAAATACAGCAAATAATTAATGAAATCTCTACAATAAATCTAAGTATCTTAAGTCAAGATGACCCAATAAAATTAAATTGTTGGGTCAAGTGGCAAATGAAAGATATTCAAGATTGGTAACACCTCATTAAAAACCATTTCAGCTGCCCTAAGGCAAGATGTTAATACACAGTAATTGTCTACTCAGAGTGAATCTTTCTTTTTTCAGTTATATGAATAATGCAAAGTAACTATTTCAATATTCTTGTTTATATCTTTAACAGATTCATTATAGCATCAAAAGGAAACCAAGACAGCTTTAAATTTTTTATGCAACTTTCACAATTTCACAAATAGGAGAAAGAAGGATAAATACACTCTCTTTTTGCAAGTGCAAACTTTCCTTGTAGGGGGGAAAAAAAAGAAGAAATTAATTGATTTAATTAGGATAACTGTGAATCCCAAGGAATTAGTACTGCTGCTACATCTGCATTCATCTTGTTGCTCCAATAAAACTGTAAACAAATAATAGGACACCAGTAATAGTAATTTAAACAGTGTGAGTGATGTCTATCGCTGCACCACAGAAAATTACAAAATGTTTTCCAATTGTCTCTGTAAAGTTCTGTGTGCGTTCAGCATTTTAACAAAGCATATCAGTAAGCAGCAGAACAGAAGTGGCTTTTAATGTAGGTTAGCACAAATTCTGATAAATCTCAAAAGTCACCTCACCATCAGAAGATAATCTGACTCTTCAATCTACCTGTAGAAAAAGAATACTAGTAATAAATAAATGATGTTAATATAGCTTTTGTTATACTGCTACACAGTACATTTAATCTGCTATTAAATATTGATTGGCTGTCTGTTTTCTGGTGTGCCAATCCTGATCCCAGGGAGGTAAAAAGCTCCAGAGCCCAAACCTGGAGTTTCCTGAGGGCACAAATATCAGCACAGAAAAGACTTAGACCTAAAATAGGGAAGCTTCGAAAGAAGTTCTTTTGCAAATGAGTGGCATTTGTATTTCTCAATGATTTGTATGTCTCAATGATAATGTTTTTCTGCCTTGAAAACTTTCACCAAACTTCTGCTTCTAATATGTTTATGTAATGCTGTTGAGGCTAATTGGAACCTTTCTCTTTAAAAAAAACAACTCAGAATCCAGTAAATCAGAGTCTAGTAAAAGCATTTGCTTGACAATTACTGATTTGATTAAACTTCCTGCAAAACTTAATAAACTAAGATAATTTTCAGGACCTTGTCCAAAATTGATTTTTTTTTCCAAATTACAACGTTTACTTTTTGTATTCCTGTTATTTTTTAGAATGTTTTGTGACAAGTAATAGTGATGCTAACAGGACTAAAGCTGTATTCTAAAAATTCCCAGACTGCCCAAACAGGCAGTGCATACTTTAATAATAGCAGTGAAAACCAGCTGGGCTTGCACAGATTTTCCAAAATGTGGGTATCAATGCTAAAAACAGATATCAGATAAGAAATGCACAGTCTGAAGCCCTCTGAAGAAATCGGGAGCATTTGTGCTCTCTTTCCTATTGATGTGTTTCAGCCTTGAACTGAAAGGTCTGTTTTTAGAAAAGCAAGGATAGTTCATACCTACTGTACCCTTGGCCTACCCTGCTGAGAATACCAACGCGAACGTCTCATCTCCATGTGATATTTAATCTAGACTGTAAGCCCCTCAGGGGCAGAGATCACATCTACTTGTCTGTAAAACCTAATGTGCACATATGGCAAAGAACAAATAGTAAAAAGGATCACAGGCAATATGCGACGCTAAGTTTTGTTCACCTTTGCAGCATGAGAACATATTTATTCCACAATTACTTTCCAGAAAATTTAAGCTTGAGAAAGCCTCTGCAGCCCTAGTCAAAACGCACACCCGGGTGGTGTGACACCATTCTCTGCAGTAACAGGAGATTTTAACATCGGACCTTCTGATGCCCAAATGTCCTCCTAATAGTGTTTGATGTTTAAAGGCTGGCTAAGAAGAACGAATCCTTTGTTTTATCCTAATGGATATCTGATGTGACAGCTGCTACCTGATTTAAGGAGAACTGGAGAAACTCAAAAAATAGCAACAGAATTTAAAGTAAGGAATGGCAGAAGTTTTCCGCCTTTCAATTTTTTTCCCCTATTTCTTTCCCCAGTCAAAAAAGTATCACATAAAAGCTGCACATGGACAGCAACACAATACTGAGAATTGTGAATCTGTGAGCAGGGATCTGGAAAGAATGATGTTACTCAGCAGTGTGCTAATCACCTGACCACAGCAGTTAAAAAAACTGTCCTCATACAACAAAAATGCTCATTGCTAGCAGGCTATCACAGGGTGGGCTTGACTATTCTGCTTCCAGCTGGAGGTTGTGCCAGAAAAAGCCAGTCTTGCATCTTAAGAGTAATTTAAACAAGCAACCTGCTTTGGTGAACATGACAATAATCTGAAATAATGCAGGTGAAAAGCTAAAAATTGTCTTCCAAATGCAAGCACCCTCTGCTGAAAGCATAAAGTATGCACACGATCGTTGGGTTAGAGCAAGGAGCCAGCTTTCTGCCAGAGCTGGCATGGTAGTAGAACATTATTTGGATTCAAAAACTATGTTAGATAGGACAACAACATTGTCTTTATGACTCATTTTTGTCAGACTGGATTCAAAACTTACACCAACAAATTTGACATTTCATACTGCTCTGCAGAAAGCAAGTAAAATGAGTCCATGTTTTAAAACAGCAGGGAAGCTTCCAGTGCTACAATTAACTGGTAACATATGCCACTGCTGCCAAGAGGATTTTTAATCTCTTTAAACATTAATGTAGCATTTTTGCTTCTGTCGCAATAAGGCAGCCATCTGTGTTTGAACCTGCTGGGAAACTAGGGATATGTTTACAGAGAGAGAAACAGAGTGAGGCAGAGAGGGAGGTAGACAGCCATGTTTCTAGACCCAGCATCAAAGTAGCATTGCAAACCTTTTAGAAAGTATTATTAAGGAGTCGTATAACAGTAGGAAGACAGCTCAAATGTTCAAACTGCTCAATTTAAAACTGTTCAAAAAACAAACTCCACCCAACTTAGTACATATTCTCCTTATTTAATACGCTTCTTTTTCTGCAGAACTGTCAGCAATTGATAAAGGATCTCAGTAAAGACTGTTATTTCCAGGAAAAGCCCAGTTCTATGACACTGAAACAAACATCTTACATGATATCAAGCAGCAACAAAAAGGTTAAGTTCTATAAACTCTTTCAGTATTTGACCACAATTCTGTATTTCTGTAAGCACTGTATTCTAGCATCGGGACTTGATTTCAACAGAGTACACCTTTTAAAAGTGAATATAACTCTTACGAAATGTGAGGCACCCCTGTACTCACCTTCACAGTCTGAGACTGCTCTGCTAAGACATCACATGATCTTTACATCTTCTTACCTGAAGTTCAGTCTTCCTCACTCTACATCAGTACTCACAAATGTTCTGACCTGTCAGCCTGGTTTCACAAGTACCCCATGGTGATTTCCATGTGACTGTCCTTTTGCCTTCTCCAGGCCCTGATAAAGTTGAAGCCACTGGCCAATTTTAACAAAATATGAACTGTTTCAGAGAGAATAATTTCTCTAGAGCTGTCATGAAAGGAGATGGAAAGGAAGCCACATTCCTCCAGAACAGGAAGGTTTTCAACCAGAACAAGACAGGCAAGTGGGGCATGTAAGAGCCCAGAAACAAGCACTGCCCCACCAAGTCTTGCTCTGCTGCTTAAGGGAAATGGGTAGGACTGGGAATGCTCTGGACCAGGGAGGACTGATGAAGGAGAGAAACATGAATGCTCTGGAGGCTGCAGTAAAAATGACAGCACTGTGACAATGGAGTAAGAACTGAGTTCTGCTAGTCATGTTTTTCACTGAATTATTTTTCAGTAGGGACTAGAGTCCTCTATGAAGCAGACACAAAAAATGCAAAATCACAGCTACCATCCACGAAGAAACAAAAAACTAGAGTCACTCATCTTGGAAAAACACCAGCCCAGCTTTTTTTCCAAGTTCAGTCTTCACTCCTCAGGATGACAGCCTTTAAAATATGAATCCGTCTAAGGAAAAGAAAACAAGAATTGAATTTGGCCTAAGTACACTTACTACAAAACTACATCTGCAAAACCATAACCATTGATGTCTCTTGCTTCTGGGAAAGATCCCAAAGCAGCTCACAGCTGCTCACATGACTGCCCCTGACTCCAGAGCCAATGTACCCTTGATAGCATAAGCCAGCTGGATGCTACTAGGGCCAGCTACCCAAGTGAGCAATGCATGGGATGAACAGCCATAAAAAACAGCGTGAAAAACACCCCAAAGCAAGATGAATCCCTGGCAAAACCCTGGCCTTGACACAGACACAAACTCCAGCCTTTATCAGTTTACACAGTTAGTATTTTTAATATGGTGGGCTAAATTGTTAAGTGTTGACTTCCAACATCTTTAGATGAACCTCCAGGTGCTCAAAAGTTTTAAAAACATAGCCACACAGATTAAGGCCCATTTGTTTTTCCTGGCTACAGCAATTCAGGTGGGAGATTTTAAAGAACTTAAGTATGCTTTTTGCTGCTGGGTTATTGCTGGTTGTTGTGGATATATTGACTAATGGATGGAAGGGGGATACAAGAGTGGTCTATTGTGTTATTAAGAATCGTCAAGCAAGAAATAAGACTTCTTTTAAATGGATACGTGCAGAGGTTAAAATACTTCAGCATGGATATAGACACAACTGTATAAATCTTGGAGTGATATTTTTAACTGTGGCTCCTAATTTAGTTTAAATGTAAAATGGCAATAAATAGTTATTTCTCACACAGATAATTAAATACCTATTGTTTATAAAATACTATGCAACACATAGACCTTTAAACTCTGGGAAAAAAAATCTGATAGTGATTTTTTTGTGATTTATTACCTACTATGTATATCTTATTACATCCCACATATTACCTAATGAAAGAAAAGCTATATGAAAACAACAACTTCCTTTCTCAATAACAGAACTTGCTCAAGTTTTATCTCTATTTAAAACTGACCTATTTGCACACTCCTCTTAAGCCTGCTGAACTTGTAACTGGCATGCAATATTTCAGATCTTTATTATCTCTTGAACTCAAGCAGTAGAAGTTGTGTAATGTTATGACAAACCAGTAAAGTGCTGACTAAAATCATGATTTGCTTGAGTCTGAAACATTACACACATAGGTATGCATTTTGAAGCTCACTACAAGTTCTGTCATTATCCTTTAAAACATATTTTACCGCAAACTAGTTCTCTAAAAACAAACTAATCCTGGCAGCCAGAAACAATAGTAGCAGGACAACTGAAAGGAACTGAGAAGAGGGATGGCAACATTTCTGACAATGACAGTATTTATGAGCCACCTGCAAAGAATCAGTCTAATTTATCTGGATGACTCATCATTAATTTTTTAAAAATACTTCGTCTATCTGCTTTTCTTTTTTTTTCCTTTTTAAAACACCTGTGGTTCTAGCCAGATTTTGGCTTTGAAATGACATATCGCTTACTGAAAAAGTTTTGAGATAAAGAATTTTTGTTCCTAAGCTGAATTCTTATTTGTTTCACAAACTCTTGCAGAATTCTAACTTTCCATAATTCCTGAGTACTGAATCTTTCTGCATCACTACTCAGTGGCAAGGACAGGACGGTGATTCTCCCCATCCTTGTGTATGCACTCAGTTGTTAAGCAAGTGAAGAGTTTGATCGAGCTATTCATACATCCAAAAACAAATTTATGTGTAGATTTTTCCACCAATAAACGAAAGGGTACTCTACTAGTTAGCTAAACTTTCAAAAACATCATTAGTAGATATTTAGTTTGATGCATATCTATGGGTAATATTAATTTGCTATTACTTATCAAAGTTTTGACATTGATTAAGGATCTCAAAACAAAATAATGACTTAGATAAAAATAAGTATAAGAAAAAGCCCAGCATGAAGCCCACTGATAAAAATTACTAAACATTTGTTTTCAGTGGTGTTTAAAAAAGTACTGATATTGATGTAAGGAAAAAAATTAAAATAAATAATAAAAAAGGAAAGACTATTAATATTCTGTAGTTTATGGCAGCAGTCCAGAGAGGTGGCTTTTTTAGCACAGAAAATAACCAGGCTGGCCAAACATGATTTACTCATGTTCAACACCTGCTGGCTTGCCCCAGTCACCAGTCATGTAGCTGAAAAAGTGTCAATATTTTCTATGTAATCTTTCTCTAATCTTCTTCTGACCCAAGGTTAGGTTAACTAGGCCCCTAGTTTTCCACATCCACCTCTTTGCCTTCAGGTAAGATGGACATAACAAGTTTCAAGCATTAAAATAATTTCTAATGGCAGGAAAGAAAGGTCTGTGCGGGGTGCCACTGAAGGCTGTCAAATATAAACCAACACAATGGTTGGCAGTGAAGTAAACTTGCTTAAATTGTTATTTTTTTTCTGTTTGAGTTTTTCCACCTTGGCAAAACTGACCTCCCTTTCACTGGGAATGTCAACAGAAATGTTAAATAAATTAGCATATCAACTTTCAAATGGTGTAAAAATAAATTAAAACCTGAAAATTTGGACTCAATAAATCTGTATCTCCTTATGTGAAACTGGAAGAAGTGGTTCCCATGAGCTATGTTAGAACAGAATAAGAGAATTCACCTTAGGAAAGATAATTCCCAGCATAAAGTCTCCAGAACCAGAAACAAGCCTGAGGAAAAAAATGAGAAGCAAGACTAAAGGTACAGTGGCAGGAAACATGGAAACACACTCTGATTAAAGGGAGATTTTAGTTTCTTAAAACAGCAACAACAAAGAGAGAAGAAAAAAATAAAAGCAGGATTTATTAGACTTATGAATAAGTTATATCCTCCAATGAGACTTGTGTGTGAAAGTACTTCTAAAAATACGAGCAGTCTTACTACGCACAGAACAGACTTGTTCAAAAAATGAAATAGTTAAGGTGGGTAAGCTCTGCAAATATTAGCTAGAAAACATGGTATGAACAGTAGGGACTCAGTTGCACTTGTCTTGAAAATCAGAGTGCATGGCTGAGCACTTTAATATGTGTTAAGAAATCAGGAAGTGTACAAACGAATTGAGATTACAGAAGCCTACACTGGAATCTCTCTATACACTTAATTTCTGGTAAAAGCTGCTTTGGTTCAAATATGAATTACTGATTTTCTGGCTGGAGGTTTATCACTGCCATCACACAGTACACTTGTTAACTACTACAAATATCATGTTCAAAATCATGCCAGGACCAAATTCAAAGTCCACTTTTTTCTGTCATCAGTTCTTTACTATCAGTGAAACTTCCCTTGCACACAAATCAAACTTATTTTCTCTCTCTCGATCAATTTCCGTCCACAATAAAAATCAATTCTCAGTCACTTTGTCCTCCACAGTCAAAGTCAATTCTCCTCATGCTGACACACATATTCAAATATCTCCCTCTGTAACTCAACGCTACTTAGTGCATGCACCATCAGCATCAATTCAACCCACAACCAAGTCTTCAGGAATTTATTTGGTTTACCCACTACCCAACAAAATTAACCCCCACTCACACTTGCTGGATCAATTTCCTCGTCCTGAAATTTGTTTCCCCTCCTTGACTATCCTGTTCTGCCCTCAATTTAATCAAAACACATTTCAACCCCATCTTCTACCCTTCAGAAGCTCTGGTCTCTCCCGCTGGCAGGTCCCTTTCAAGTCTTTATTCCAGTTTGCCTTTTCTTAGTCCTCGTTCCCAACTGCTGCAAGTCATGGAATGCACATTCCATTCTCCTCCCTCTTTTCTTTACACTTCTGTCTGGGGTCTCTCATACCATACTCCTCCCTGATTTGGCCCTCCCTGATGTTCATACATCTGTTCTTCTTCACTGATGCTTCTTGATCCGTCATTAAAAATCCCTTAGTCTTCCTTTTCCTTAAAGTATCCAGTCTTGTTTCACAGGGTGTAGATTTTAGCATGTTGATTCCAATAAGTGACTGAAATTTGTACTGAGTTCTACTAAAGCATTACTGGCTGTTTCTTGGAAAGTAGGAAGAAAACAATTCAATCCCTCTTAAAAACTAATTTCAGCAGCAGATCCTAAATGCATTATCACGTGAGACTACATAGCTCTGGCAAACAGAGCAAGAGTAGTTATGCTTCACTTCCAAGGAATTGCAGAAGGCCTACTATTGGTAATAATTTGGGAAAACATTGTCAGCTTTTGGAGACATTTGACTATTCCCTGAGGACCCTTAAATAGCTTTTTTTTTTTTTTCCTGTTGGAACATGGCTGGTACTTAGAAAGAAAACTTCTAACGTACATATTGTATGTCTGCAAAGAGTCTCTAAGAGTCAGCAAATAATCTCTTTACAGATCACATATTTAATTTTATCAATATATGGTCAGCAAAATCTCATTTTACTATAGTTTCATCTTTGAAGAAAATATAGGAAACGTCATAGTGATATGTTTTTTGGAGTTATTATTACTAACTTGGTGAGTAATTTCGTAACTTAATTGGTGACTAAATACAATGAAAAAGGATACCTCATGGAGTTACATGGAGCTTGATCACATGAAGTTTGAAGTTTATTCTTATACAAGAAAGCATTTTATTTAGAGCATTACGATCTGCTTGGTATCCAGGCATCTTTTTACTTTCTCCCACCCCTGATACAGTAGTTTCATCAACTTCAGTGAAATGTAAGTTCAAATGCTTAATTGAATCAAGAAATCAATTTCACTTCTTCCTTTTCTTCTTTTTATTCATTTATTTTGCTCAAGGTGATAATACTTTCTTACATAGTGATCTTTTGAGTTTTGAATTCAAAGTTCTTAGAAGCACATCCTATTTGGTTTAAATTGTCACAATTCCTTTAGCTGTACTCTCTGAACATCTCAGATGCAATCCTTTCCTCTTACAAATATTTGTGGGATGTCATTTTTTAAAAATGTTTTACAGATGGACTCTGAAGAAAACCCGCCCACTCATCAGATGTCTCTCATGGTGTTTTAATACCTTTTTGTGATTTTCTTTCACTCTTCTCTGATTATGTTTTGAGAATAATTATTTTATATCTCAAGGAAAAGGAAAAACAAAAACATAAGCAAATACTCTGAATAATAACTAGGTAGAGTTTTAGCACCATTCAACTTTTGAGTAAGACTTCAGCTGGAGTTCATTAGATATGATGGAAAAGTACACGCAGAAAACAAACGAGATCTATATTCAAAATTTTGGTGTGTAAGTATTAGACGTCATATCCAGAATACCTAAAATAAGTGATATGTTCTGACTACATTCACTTTGAATTTTACTTTAATGCATAAGAGTGAAACTACAACTGTAGCAACTATAGTGGCCAGACTGCGTTAACATGCGTGCAACGTTTACATGCATGGTGCCTCTGATTTTTTTGAGAATGGCATAGTGATACCTATCACATAACTATACTTGTATCTCAGTTACATCCATTCTGACTTTGTAGCAGAATAAATAAAGGACTTTGTTTAACCTTTATTTTTTTCCCCAAAATAAAACTAACAATAATTTAGGAGAAAGTGATTTTATTCATTAATGATTGCTTTTAGTTATTGCTTTTATTAGCATATTTAAATTTGCAACACTATTTAAGCGTTATTTTTCTAATTAAACTCACTGCAAAAGAAGAAAAGAAATGGGAAATCATTCAGCAATGATCCTAGGTACAAACATCAAAACAAAACAATTATTAGTTGGCATAGAATAAGTAATGGCCGACTGCTTTCCTGGAAACCTAGTGTATGAGGGCTCCATTCCATCCTCTTCAGAAATGTATTAATGCCTATTGTTTTAGCACCAGGTGCACATGTTTGTCTACAAATTATTTTCCTCCTGAAGGCCAAAGAACAAAAGCCAAAACCTTCTAAACTGGAAAATAACCTCATCCGAACTTTTATGCAGGAAATCCAACGTTCTTAGCTATACCATTAAAAAGAAAAGAAAGAAAGAAAAAGGAAAATTGAAGTCAAAACAAAGAAACTATTTTTACATTTATAGAGAGAGAAAGGACAATATTTATTCAAAAAAAGCTAAAACAGCCTCACTGAAAAATTAGGAGAAGAAATGTTTTTTTTTTCCCTTTCCAGCAAACTAGTGTGAGTCTTATAAGCCACACCACTGAAGGGACAGAGAAGTAAGGGACACTCCCTGATGACAGCAGGTCCATCTGGGAAAACTGCGAAGCACAGTGTGACGCTGCAGCTGCCTGCACCAAAGGGGACATTCTCACTGCACTGAGCTGCCTCACAAAAACTGATGCAGCCCCGTGTGTTCTCATCCACTATCTTTCACTCATATAACAGCTTCTAGTAAAGTATTTTCTGTGCTGCAACTTCTGAATATGCTACTTCTTTAATTTGAAATGCATCACATCTGGTTACCTATTTTCTTTTTGAGTATCAAGCCTCATGTCTTTGATTTCAGTAACATTTTGACTAATTATGTAGCAGTAAGATGAAAATGTAAAATTTATTTTATCACTCATTCTATTACATCTCACAATGTAGTGAGTTGTAGTGCTATAACATAATGGAAAGTACAGTGACAATAGCAGGGTGGCAAAGTCTTTGGCTGCAGCAAAGGAGGACAAGCCCAGATGCAACAGCCAGAGATGCAGAAACAAAGGGAAAAAAGCTGCTTAGCTTCAGAAGGCCTCAGGTACACAGGGATCTCAAATGAGATCCCCTTGTCTCCACTGCCAACCCTTAAACGAGGTCTGGGAAGGGGTGGATCCTGGCTTCACCCCTTCCAGTCACGCAGGTGCACTGCATGCACTGAGCTCCCTGGGTTGGCCTTGCCTTCCCACCAAGTGCTCAATCACTGTTTCAGGCTACATAAGTACAATCATCATCTTCCATTCAACCCCTGCTAGCATGCTCTCAATGTAAAGTTACACAATGCTTTAGTTTTGGTTTTGTCATTTTCCTTTTTTTTTCCAAAGATTTGGTTGAAAGTGCGCACAGTTGAAGTGAAGCACCAATGTAAAAAATAAGAGACTAATCAGACAAAAAAAATATTAATAAATGGCTCTAGAAGAAGTGAAACTACTTTAGATTTTACAGAAAACAAAAACAAAAGCCATTTTTCCAGCAATTCAAAATAAAAAAAAAATCCTTGCAACTCTTCTGTATTATGTCACAGTGATGAGCAACAGACAAAACGGTCTGAAGTAATTTTGGAAAACAACCACAGAAAATCTACAGCAGATCTTCAATCCCTAGGTGCTCAATGTCAGAAGCTATAGAGAAGTCTACTCAAATACTGCTAGTTTTCCACAACTCTGGTTTTTCACCTTGAATTATTTTAAAGAATCCTCTTAGAATATTCAGGTAGGTTTCTGAGATCTTAAACTGATTCACCTAGGAGCAGAAATGAATTTTCTCATATGACAACAGTACAACCAGCAGCACCATAGCTATGAAGAAGCATGTCAGAATATAACCTAAAAAAGATTTCAATTAAAGCTTTCATACTCAGACATTTTCAAAGATCTGACACTGCAGCTCCTGCAACAAAAATACTATAAAAAGATGCAATGTAAATTAGATGTACCATGAGAATATGGGAAGGGAGGAACCTACCTGACAGATCAATACAGTCTTGTCTTGTATCATATCTACTGAGCAAAGCTACTCCTTTATAGAGAAGGATTTACTTTAAAAAGCCCATTTCCGTCCTACATGAAGTCCTTCTCCTGTGATTCTTTTTATTAAGATCACATAGGAAACAACAGCAGCTTAGAATAGGAGATAGATGTATTATGGTTATCACTGGTGATTTCCAGAAAGAGTTCAGCAACTTCTCTGTGTTAAACACTTTCTAAAAATCCTCTTCCCAGATAAGATGCATGGATATGTGTCAGTGGGTTTAGTATTGAGGTATTTGGTTAGGTTTCAGTGAAACATGGTGCCTGACTCTGTAATGACACAGTTTGAATTGCATCAGATACAGACAACTACAGAGTCATTAAAGTTTTAAGGCATATGGACAACATTCAGCTCTAAGACTGTGACAGAGAAGAATATAGTGGGATAATGGAGCAAAAAGACTGGGAGCTAGCAGCCAGGTTTGCTGCTCAGAGAAAACGTGAGAAAGGGGAAAGGGGAACTTCTGGAGAGGCTTTACAAGTAGAATGGTTTCAGCTCCTTTTTTATCCATTCTGGTTCAGTTTGTCACCAACCACTCACCAGACAGCATCATCTCTCCCGCCAAGAACAGCTAAGATCCTCCTCCTTCCATGATGAAGCTCTTAATCCACAACTCCCATCTGAATCCGCAACAGTTGGTCTTGCATAACTCTGTGGGTAAAACATGTGGATGTTTACTCTGCCTGTGCTTTGAATCACCTCTGTATACAGCGATTTACGATGCAGATGAAGAAAAAGGCAACGAATGTCACTGCAAGCAAGGAGGCCCGCAGTCAGGCAGCCACTCTCTCTAAAATATTCACCACTGGGCCTCCATGAACCTTAGCTGAAATTAGAAGCAATGTCCTTCTTCAGTTTTATACAAAACAGAAAATAACATTCAGAAATGATTATTAATTATCTTCCTAATGAAATGATTCCAGGAAATAAGATGAATGCAGGAAAAGGTAGGCTCAAAAAATAGCTGGTAGTGGCTGGTTTTGGGAAGTGGAAACAGGTGAGCAGGGGCAAACTGCAGACTGACCCAGGGTGCTGCAGCTGAAAGCATGGCACCAAGGCCCCAGCAACAAAGCACGTGGGAACTGCTGGGAGCAGAGAGGATGCAAATTAACCACCTGTTTATTTCAACTTTCCAAATTATTCAGGAATGCTGGTAGGAGAAAACATCAGTGCTGGAGGTGATGGGAACAGCCAAGTGTCTATGAACACTAGTGGGAGTGGAGACAGAAATGCAGCTTTGAGCCTTTAAGGGGAAAGTCGCAGTAGGCCACTGTTGGGCAGGGTGAGGCATGGGAGAGCACCACTCGCTAACAGCGCCCCCTGCTGCCAGGGCGGGGAGCTGCACCACTCCTTGTTTGCACCAGCTGCCTCAGGTCTACTTGTGCGTTAGCTTATGGACAGCCGTCATCTCCACAACAGCATGGCTTTAAGGACAGCAGGTCTCGTGGAACAGCATTTAAAAAAATACCTTGCTTCATTCTCAGTGTACCTGTCCTACAGGCTGCCTCCTAAATATTTCACTTAGACTTCTGAAACAAATTCATTTGTTTTCCTAACTAGAGATCGTAACCAGGCTGACAGGCATTATTTCTAGCTGCTCTCAGTATTAAACTTATCTCTCTTAGTATGTGACCTCAGGTATGTGGGCTCGATTTTCCTGAGCTCCGAGTGTGAAAATTTCATATTCCATTCAGCTCCTTCTCATGAGAAATGGAAAGAGTATTCATAGAAAGCAGTTGTATTTGGGCTTAACATTGTTAGCATTTCTTCTCATGAGGGATATTAAATAATTTCATGCACAACTGCTCAAAATATTTTTTAAACTTCTGTAAACATAAGATTGCCAAAATCTAACATATGTTATGTGGTATTTAATCCTCAAGAGGAACCGAAGGAACAAAACACTTCTGCTAAAGTAATTAATAAGCACCAATACAGATACCTAGAAGCTGTTCCATCAAAATGAATCATATCCTCCTGTAAGTCACGCCCAATATTTAGCAGCCTAAAAAAGAAAATTCAATACAGAAGAATGCCGGCTGAAGCGAGTGCTGAAATCTTACGTATCGAGATCAAATCACCAAAGCTGTGCTACCTTCTGGTGCTCCTGAATCAGGAAAAAACAGGGAAGTTATTTGTAGAAAATTAATTTTGCCTGTTTTGGCACAGCTTATCAACCCTGCAGGGACCAGCGATTAAGGTTAAAGTGTATGCTAATGAATTATTGAAGTAAATTAGAAACCAGGAGAGCTCCCTAACTCCATTACATTTGTAAAGGTCTTTTTAGTTGCCACTTACAGCACTGACAGATAAGTCTTACTTTTTGTTTTACTGCAGGCTATGGTAAACAAGAGTCTCTGTTAAATGAACCTGTTTATAATGCTCTGCAGCTATTACAATGTTACATATATATTATCCTATTACTTACAAAAAACCAACCTGATAGTGATGTCTGTGGATGAAGCGCAGGTGAAGTGTGAGCCCTCTCTACCAATGTGGACTCCTCAAGTGTAACAGAACTGTGTGGTTCTGCCTGCTCAGAGGCAAAGCTGCTGCCTGGAGTTGCTGGCAGTGCTGCCTGGTGAGGGCTACAGGAATGGCTCCTGGTCTGTGACCCACAAACCTTCTCCTACTCCTTGCCCTTCACTGCAGTAGATGGGAATTACTTTATAACAGTTGTGAAGATGCTGTTGGTGTTAGCAAAACTGTCCTCTTGCATATGCAGCAGAATACTTGTTAAAGAAGAGCCTGAATTCAATTTCCCTGTGAGGTTTGAAAATCACATCTGCTAGCTTTGGGACAACGCTCCCTGGCCACAGGGGAGCAAGGGAAAGGTACTTTCTGCTCCCTATTTCAGTGTACAGCAGCATATAATTTAAAATTCAATGAACTGGAGAAGGAATAATAGGCAGAGTCTGTATCTTAATCGATGATGTATTTCATTGGATTCCATTGCTATTTCTGAAATTGGAACTGCTTACCAGTCTTATGGTGCACTGAATGAATGCTTAAATACATTAAAAAAAAAGTCTCCATCTGAGGTTGTCTTAGAACTGCGGATGTCTCAGGTGTCTCATCATACTATAAACACTTAGGATTTTTGTGTTTTTCAATAATTCCTGGTTTTTTGTTTTTTCCTCTTCTTCTTTTCTTTTTTTTTAAATAAGAAAGCTTTACACATAACATTAATATGGTTAATATACATATTATTTTTAAAAGTTTTTTGCACCTTCATTGTTTATAATCTCAAAATAATTATCATGAGGTTTGAATTTTGCTGTTTTTAATTTTAGAGTAAATTTCTCCATAGTTCCCATTACCAGAAAGTGTAATTCCAAATAACTTTTTTTTTTTTTTTTTTTTTTGTAACCCCTTTGATACTGACACTACAGAGGTATGGATTTTTTAAGATATTAATAAAATATAAGGCCTCAGTAAATACAAAATCCACATTTCTTCATCTTTACAGTATAAAAATTCATAAAGAATGGAAACTTCCTAGTTAAAGCATTGAATGCCATCAAGTGTCACATGAAAAGTATTATCATTGTTAAATAACATAGCTCTTTTGGTTCAGTGCCACAAGCTGTTTCATTACATTGCCATTATTTAGTCCTGGTTTTGGTACCTTGAATGAGATAGAAGTAACATAGAAATGGGAATTTCTTTTTCCGTTACAGAAACTTGGTATTGAGAAAACAAGCCGAACCGCAGAACTAGTTGTCATTGCCTTCATAGCTGTAGAAAGACTCTTTACGCCTTTGCCAAAAAAAAGGGACACTGATTTATACTAATGATGTAAGAACTCTCGCTACACGAGTGTGCCCACTGCCATCTCAGCACTGGATTCCCAGGGGTCAGTCGGTGCTCCTCTAGCTGGAGTTTCACTGTTTGCTCCGGGGTATGATTCGTTTCTCTCTAGAGATGTGTATAATTTAATTATTTTTGTTCTTAGTCAGAGAGGCCCTTGAATATCTTCATCACACAGCAAAATAAAGTAGCCATGAAATTTTGGCTCATCAGTCAATGAGGTGTACATTAACCTAAGCTCCCATGATTAAGCAGGCTGAGAGTAGACCAAGCTTAACTGAATGGAAGAATGTAAGAATCTTAACTTATGGAAGAATTTAAGAATCGGATTAAAGAAAAGAGGGATGATGCTGAACTCTTGATTTAACATTGCATTTGTAAAACAGACACTTGCTCAACAGGTTTATTTTATTTTATTTTTAACCTCTATGCAGGATGTGGTTCTGCCAACTATGGCTATGAAGGTTTTAGAGACAAAAATACACTTTTCTATATTAAAAAAGTGTGAGCTGCCTACTCGGCACTCTTCAACTACCCCTCAAATTTACTAACACAAGGGACTTTCATAAAGGTTGTTATTAGCTTTTCTTATTTTGGAGACAACCTGTCCCCTTCTCCCGGCACTGAGATTTTTGAGATCCACTGATAGGCTTTGATAGGCAATAGAGGTTTCAAACATAAGATCAGCAGCTTGACAGAAGGAAAGCACCATACCGGCAGAAGGAATGCTTGAGAGTGCAGGACAGCATTTTCATTCAACCAGGCAGGGATTTTTGCTGGCCAGGGAGCCCACGTAGGCTGCTCCCCACTGCAGCTCTGCTGCTGGAGCATGCTGATCCCAGATCCTCGTTGGAGTGAAGGAGAACTGCTGGGCATGAGGGAAACTGGCGCCAGATTTTCTGGTCTGAAAATGTAATGTGTGTGTTGGACACATCTGTGAGAACCGAGGATTCCTTGTTTCATAAGGTATCTTTCTAGGTTTTCATCACATCGGAATTCTTTGCTTGTAACATAGCTGAAGCTGGAACAGTCAAAAATCAGGATCTGAAAGAAACTGCACTGACAGCTTCATAGTTTCACAGCCCAGCAAACACTGGCATGTAAACACTCTGTTAACACGATCCACATATTTGTGTTGAAAATAACATTTATCTGTGGACATACACATCAAAGCAGAGATGCAAAAAATTCCAAGTATTTTTTCACATAAATTCAGAATGACAAAACATCATCTACTATCACAAAGCAGAATAAAGAGAACTAAATCTCATTTTCCTAGGTATTTAAGCCCGGTAACTGTCTAAATGAAAGGGCATTTTCACTCCTTGCTTTTAAGAAACCAAAATTTATAGCAGTATTGTAGGAGTCTTCAAGGTCAAAGGGTATATAGTCTGCTTGCTGCAATATAACCTGACATGATAAATCATGTACAAGCAACCAGCAGTGCTCCTATCATGAATTTGTAGAATGAGAAGAGAAAATTATTTTTACAAAATATTCATTAAATGATATAGCAATTTTCATTTTTTATGTGTTCTGTTTTACTGCTTTGTTTTTCCTTCACAATAAACAGTCTTTTTAAAAAAAGCCCTTTCTCTTTCTTATCTCCCCTCCAACAAACATTATGCCACAGAGAAAAGACTGCTAATAGAATAGTTTTAGAGAGAGTAGGTAATGGCTTTCTTTGGGACTATAGCAGTACCATATAAAAAGATTTTTCATGAAGTATGAAAGTAGAAGTGACACATATTCAGCCTTTTTTCATTGTTGTTATAAAAATACACACTCATAACATTCCTAAGGATGATGACAGAAAATCAGAGCTTTCAGAAACACCTTAATCTGCTGCTTGCTCTATATGAGCTTCACCTCAAGAAAGAAATAATTAGAGGTCTGAGAAAAGGAAAAGGTTGAATTTGTTTAGTGCTAAATCCTGCAAATATATTAGGATGGTTGAAAGCTATAAAGAACCAACATCTCCACAGTACCAACAACATAACACCAGAGCACACGGGAGATATGATTTACAAAATACAGAAGATCCTAATACAAGCCTATGCCATGATCCTATGCCATTGTGGAAGTTGGAGGATATTTAAGTCTCATGTGTAAATGCTTTAGACCTTTGATGCAAGTTTTTATGGGCAGTATAGACTAATAGAAGTGCAATAAATAATAATTCAAATGGGAAAAAAATGACAAATCCATTGAATTCCTACAAATAAAACAAGTCAAAACAGCAAGGAATCACCCCACACTCAGACAGGATTGGATGCAGATTACCAGAGGGAATTCTGTCGTTTACAGTACTTACTGGTTTTTAGTCGCACTGCCAGATTTGGCTCACAAGGTACCGCAGAAGAATCACTGTTTTCTTTTTTCTCTCTTTGTAATGGCCCTATAAAGGGGACCTACACAGGCTGACTGCGATCCTTCACTGGGTGAGAGGAAGCTTTTTCAAATCAAGAAAAGAGGTGGCTATGGCTTCTCCTAAGGTAACAACACCAGGAAAAGCTCTAAGATCTGGTGTGAGAATGAATCATGTACTAGCATTTTTTTCTTTTTTTTCTCCCACTATTATTTTAAATTTTCCAGTGACATCATGTCAGCACTTAATACTGCAATGCTATACTTCACATTCTTGCTCATTTATAAATCACTACTTTAAATTCCTCTTCATGGTGATCTTGCAGCGGATACGGATTATTTCTATTCATATTATTTGCTCAGTGAAATGAGGGTAGATAGAGCTGGAAAGAATTATGAAGGTGGGAAGGGGAACAAATCCCAGTAGATTAACCTGATCCATCCCGATTAAACAGGCTTAGCTAAGGACTTTATTAGGGGGCTGCGAGTATGGGGAATGGGCTGCCTATTCCTCCTCTGTGAAAGCTTATCTCCATTTGATTCTTTTATTTCACTTCATGTATGTACTTAAAGATATTTTCTAAATGCATAGGATTTTTAAAATGAAAAGCCTAACGCTAACTGTAGTTGTGACCTGTTATAAATGCTTGCAGGTAATTGTGAAAACTCTTATCTTCTTTTTGTTGATATTATCTACTAAATTCTACATGAAACAACAGAAATGAAATATATCTTTTTTGTTACTGTTTCACGAGAAATCCAACAGAAACAAGTTAATCATTTTTTCTATGCCTGTAAATTACTGTAAGTATCTACAAAGGGTTGGTTCTCTACCTCAGAGTCTGGGATTGAGCTTCCTGATTAAAAGGAAGAGACGTACCATCTCTTTTAAGTGCTCTACCATTTTCAGGGAAAACACACTTTTTTGCTTTATCAGCTGGATGCAAATTTTGACATACCTCTGCAGGTCATGCATGGAATCAATCGATGACAAGACTGTTCCATTGTGAAATGGTAGGAACTTGTGAGCACCTGAACATGGGCCTATACAGAACAGAAAATGGACTGCATACAATATCCCATGCCCCAGATATGATCTGTAAGCCACTTGATGGACCATTTAAATTTCAATAATACTTTAATGGAGGGCTCTTCTGTTATTACACTTCTAAAAATATCAGCACTGTCCATCAAATGTGTTTTTAATTTAGAGGCTTGAAGCTGATAAAAATAGTTTGCTTTACAGATGTGATGACTGTGACTTGAGTGTTTTTGCATTATTATTATTATTATAACTGCTATTATTATTACTTTTCTCTGTTAGGAGACTTAGGCTTAAACCTTTCATTCGCTTGTCAGAAAGAACTGAATTCTATTCCACTGTATATACCTTATGATATCCATGGCCTCCTTACTTGACACTCTCATCAAAATTCCAGTGTCAGCTGGTGCCTGTATCTTGCAGATCAGTAAACATTTCATTCATTCAGGACAACTCAGGATATTCACATCGGCCATTTACTGCTAATGAAAAAAACTGTTCAAACAATTCAAAAGTTGGTAATTTAAATAACTATACAAAACAAAGATACTACCAAGCCTAATTCCAGTATTTGTTTCATGACTAAGCTTTTTATTACACAAAATCACTGATTCACTCACAGATAATAACATATAAACATATAAGAAATACTTTGCCATTTGTATTTTGGATTTTTGTATTAGTGATTATATTAGCATTAAAAAAGGAAACAAAGATTTGACTAAAGCAGTCCTTTGCCTTTATTTACTGAAAGTCAGAAGTGAAGTATTTATGAGCCAACTGTATAGGTTCTGTACCTTATTGCATGTATCGCTAACTCAGAACACCTGGACCACATCACCATCAGCCTTTCAAGTTGCAACATCAAATGCACTGCTTCTCCATTTGCTGGGCAAACTCTAGCAGGGAATCAGATTATGGATGGTAAAAGCTCTAATTTTTACACAAGAATCCCGGTAGTGGTACTTTTTAACTGAGAAAACATTGCAAAACATTTTATATGAGGAAGCTTGAAAACATTATCCCAGTGAGGGATATATAAATGAAAATGAGATGCTGCTTCTGGCCCAGAAAGCAAGCAACTACCAGCACCATTGTATGCTTCCTTTTTGTGTTCTTTTTAATTCTTTGAAACAGGAAGGCAGCTAGCATTATTTCTATTTCTTTTATTTCCTCAATATTTAAAGTCAAACTCACAATCACCATACATCTACATGGCAGTCAGTGTGTAATAGATAAATTTACCAGCTTTAATGACTAGCCTCAGAATCACAGAATCACAGAATCGTAGGGGTTGGAAGGGACCTCCAGAGATCATCGAGTCCAACCCCCCTGCCAAAGCAGTTCCCTACACCAGGTCGCACAGGTGGGCGTCCAGGCGGGTCTTGAATATCTCCAGAGAAGGAGACTCCACAACCTCCCTGGGCAGCCTGTTCCAGTGCTCTGTCACCTCACCTTAAAGAAGTTCTTGTGCACATTGGTGCGGAACTTCCTATGCTCCAGTTTCTGGCCGTTTCCCCTTGTCCTGTCTCCACACGCTGCTGAAAAGAGTCTGGCAGAAGTTATTCTGAGAAGAAATCCTGCTCATTCTGCACTCATAATTTAATTTAAAATACATCATATGAAAATTAAACGCAGCTCTCAAACATGCTGTTATTCTTCATTCCACTTTTTTTTTTCCTCTAGGTTTTATCACATTAATTACAGTAATTGTGGGCTGCCATTTGTAACTGCATGTCTTTTGCATCCAGTGAACTAGATATAGCTCAGCCCTGTCCACTGTCCCAAAAAATGCTTTTACTAAAACCAAAGGCTAACAGGGCACATTAAATATTATTTTGCGTTACTAAGCACAGAAGTCTGCAGTAAATGCAGGCTGATATTATTCATGTAAACAGGCATAATCCTGTCTTCAAAGCTTGGATAATTTGTAAGGACCTATGGCTCTGGTAGAACTTACAAATGAAGGCATTTTTACTGTCACACCCATCCTGACTCATCGTCATTGGCCCAAGAGCCCTGCGCCAGGAGAAAACTGCACTGGGCCCTGCAGAGCCTCAGCTGCTACTCAGATAGTGACCACCTCAACTAGAGTAGAGAAGTCCCAACTTCACTCAGAATTGTATGCGTCCCTTTCTCAGGGGCAGCAGCAACAGCAGAGCTGCTTATAATTTTCCCAGAAGCCAGGACTGGGTGCTTTATTGTTCCCAAACATTTAATATACTGCAGTAACAAAGTGAATATTTAAGTTCTTCTGAAACAAAATATCTACTTGATACTACTGTTAAATTTCACAGAACTAGTACTGTTGCCATATTTTTTATATTTTGTGGTTTTCACTGGCACAGCGTGACTTTCACCAAATAAATATTATTTAATATATAAACACATGCCCAAGATATAACATTAACAAATAAATATAGCTCATTCAAGTAATTCAAGAAATAGTCTTTAAAAAAAACCCTAAGTACTAACTTTTATCAATCAAAATACAGCATAAAAGTAGACCTGGTTGTATCTCTACGGTTCCCCAAGACTGGATAGTTTAAGTTTAAAACAAAAAGCTGATTTCATTAATGGGCAATTGGCTTGGGGACTAGGAACGTACTGCTAACACAAGAGCAGCTGGCATGACAGAGCCCTGCCCAACATCTGATATCCCCACACTGACTCTCAGCCTTTGATGGGGTTGAAACTCTTACTTTTGGATTAGAAGGCCTTGAAAAACTACGCTGGTGATGATAATTGCAGGCAAGCTATCAGTATGTTTAAAGTAGTAGTCCATAAATACAAATTGTGCAATTGTACCGTTATTGCTAGGCTGTAGAGCTACCACTCCATTGCAGATCTGTCTCTTTTGCACAGATCAAAACGTGTGCTGCTGTGGACATTCAGCTACCTTGCAAATGCAGTCTGGCTAAAGGCAAACTGCGGTTTGCTATACAGTTAATAGCAATGAAGGGAAATCCCATGAATCATTTCTGTTTTAAATCCAAAAGACAATTATAATGCTAATACAGAGGTTTCCAAACCATGGCTCAGAACTTATAGATAACAGAAAGGGAGCACAAACTAGCATGAGCACATCTACAAAGGGATCTGAGAGGTTGCATCCCAGTACTTAAAGTAATTAGGGGCAAATCTGGAAACTGCTATCTTCACAGAAATAGAAGCTGCTGCAGATTTTCAGCTTCTACATGTTTTTGGTTAGTTGTTAACCAAATGAGTCTGCAGTTACTAATTTCCAAGAGTAGCCATCTGGTTTACAGAGTGACCACAGTACATGGAAAACATAACCTTGGATTACAAGTACCAAGAGTCTTTGTTCACAATATAATTTCCTAAAGGAAAGAAAAAGCAACAAAATTTGGTGGTCGTTGCTGCAAAATTCTATTTTACAAGTTAAACCCATGCCTGTTCACCTGGGAAGAATTTTAATACAGAAGCATTTTAAACATTAACACCTACATAATAGCCTACAGAATGTGCCTAATAAAGGCTGATTTACCACTGTATTTGATTAAACTGTATCTCCATCTGCAGAAGGTAATGGATTCTTAAATTACTAGGGATAATTATAGCCCACAAACCTTGTGGAGCAGTCCCTGTGCAATGAATAAGGTGCAGTTCCACCCCACCCCACTGCCTGAACACCCTGAGCTGTGGAACAAATGTTATCATGGTATCTCCAAGAAGGAATTGAAACCCTGTGAGTCAGCAAAATCCCACAAGTACCCCCTTCCAAAGCCATTATCTGAAGCTTAGCAAGGAACTCACACTTGTGCTGACCCCGTCTGTAAAGCAAACATCGCTCCTTACTACCACCTTAATCCCCTTCCTCCCAAAACAAGACAAACAAAAAAAATATACTTCACTGGAGATAGCACTTCAAATCTGCACCAAAGTTCATGTTGTGAAAGGTATCATAACAGGGGAAAAATTTTATTCTGTCAATATTTCAGCCTTCTATACTACCCACACTCTGCTATCCTCAAGAGTTATTGATTCCCACATCTCACAAAAAATGTTAGAGATCTTCTCCATTAAAATAAGGAAAATAAACCACGATTGTTGCTCTTTTCCTTCAATTTAGTAGAAGTTTCTCTGCTTACACGCAGCAGTGCTGGCAACACACAGTTCTGCTACAAATTCAGACCTGACACACCATACTAAACTCAGGGTTTCTCTATTAACGAGGCACAGAAACTGCTTTTTAAACAGAATCAGATTAGTATTCAGATTGTATTTTGATATCACATTTTCCAACTCTAGTTAAAACAAAGAAGGAAGGAAGAGATGTGAAGACTTTTGAATCTCACCCTGCATACTGTAGTCAGTCTTCTAAAATGGACAAAGTGAGAAAAAAAGGGCTATGAAATGTTTTCTTCTATGATAATGGGAGAAAGTTGTCCAATTTCCAATTTTGTTGTTGACTTTGCTGATAAGAAATCTGCTGTTAATGAAACCTTTGATGATAATTAATTTAGTAGGAAAAAAATTGATTTATTGTCTTTTAATTTGATGCCAAAATTTACTCTTTTTGCTGGTATTTTATATAAAATAAAAAGTCTGTTTCCCTTGGAAAGCCCCCAGGCAATAGTTCTAAAGTCTACAGAAAGTAAAGAGAGGAAAAGAAAAAGATTTGGCAGGACACTAATATAAAAAGAAAATTAAGAGGTTTATGCCAAAAGATCTCGATAATAAATATCTATCAAATGTTTATTATTTTTAGAAATGCTGTGTTAACATATTATGGGAAAGCTTTGTGTGGAATGTAGCAGCACTTACACATAACTCCATCGCTGTGACAGCCATAGCTCAAACTGGTGTATTTTATTTGGTTCCCTAGCACTTCTGAAACATACCCCAGTATTGTCCCTGCTCTAAAGAAGCGTAGGGACTGGCATCCATGCCACCTAGCTCTGCTGGAACCTTTGCTTCACTGGCACTAAACCACTCAGACAGATGCATTTCACATTATTCATCTGCAGAAAATGACCTATCCAAAGAGAATTTGGTGCACATCTCCAAACAAAACATATTCCATTTCGTGGGGAAATGTACACAGAACGCGTTTCTTCCAAGTAATCTGGTCAGGATATTTCAGAAAAATAACAAAATAAATCCCCAACAGATCTTGTAAGCAAAGATAAAGAGAACATGACAAGTTGGTGTGTTGGGAATATTTTAGTTCAGGACTCAGTAGTTCACGTCAAGCATGTAGAAAAATTGGACTTCCATTCTTAACTACTTTTTTATATAGTACTATTATTATTTGACACTTAACTCCGGAATAGTTTTGTTTGTTTTTTTTTTTAAAGCATCAACAAAAACCCCACAACAGAAAACAAACAACAGCAGAAAAAATCACACCAGAAAAAGTAGGTTAATAGGAAAGATAAAATAACCATGCTTTTTAGTTTATTTGTTTTTGTCTTCTCTAGGCCAAGTATTCCAGTACTATGACCGAGGAAACCTACAGCCAGGACACAAATTATGCAGGTAGCAAAAACCAGATTCTGGCAGTTTTTAGGCACATAATTCCTATGTCCCCTAGCACTGACTGACTGACTGGTGCTTGGAGGCTGGTGACGAGCTCAGTGCCTGAGGAGCAGATGTAATGGCAGTGCACTGTGCAGTGCCATGCCCATCATAGGCTGAAGGGAATTCCTGAAGCTTGAGTTATGCTGAAGCATTGCTCAAAGGACACTCACAGTTGCTTGACAATCCTCTGAAACCACATTTACTTCCCAAAATTATATCATTAGCTTGGAAAAAGATGCCATTACCTAATAGTTTTCATATAATACATTCTAATTAATAATTCTAAAAAAACCCTGGAAGTTACTGTAACAACTAACACATAATATGCTTTGTTTCCCCTAACACTCGGGCATCTTAAAGGAGAAACACACTCATCATAAGTCACATATGCTCTACTATAAACTTTCAATTTTGCTCTAACAGATGGGAAGGCCAAATTACAATAGAATAATTTATATGTGAGAGAAACTGCAATTTCTTGTTGAGTCCATGTTCTATTTGCCTTAGTAATTGATGCTAGATCATCTGACAACAAATACCCTCTAGCCTGTATGACTTCCGTACCTAATGCTGTAAAGCTGATATTGTTCCTCGCGCTAAGCCATGCTCATAGAGAGAGAATATAAAGGGTGGAAAATGTAACACATTTTCTATTAAATGAATGACCAATGAAATATGTTGACCATGAAACACAGCTTGACATACATTTCACTCCGTTCTGAATTATCTTAGACATTTCAGTGTCTTTGGTTTGTGCTTGTGGACTGACCTTGTGCACTTGGTGAAGCCCAATGACTCTCCTCTCTTTGTTCTTTCTCAGAAAGAGGATGAGTGACGCCCAGTACAACATCACAAAATGTCACTGTGCCATTTTTTCTAATGGACAAAAGCAGTCACATTTTGCAAGGAAATTAAGAACTGGAACATGGAATGATTTGGTGTCTGAGACTTCCTGCATTATTCACAACACTTGCAAGTTGACATCAGATCAGCTTTAGATAATGGTAAAGCATCTGCAATTAACATCCTTTTCTGCAACTACGCATCTTGAGGATATTTAAACAGTTTTCCTCACCAAGCAGAAATTATTCATTTAAAATATGCATCATCTGAATATATCAGTTTTCTCTTTTTAAGGGGTTTTCTCTTTTTTTGTGATAAGTATTCAACGTGCCTACCCTCTCTGAAAATTTGAAGGCAATTCTAACTTCGTGTAAATCTGTCTTAAAACTTAAAACTGCTGCTGACTGTGTAATGAACAAGAGCTGATTAATGTCTAATGACACGTAACACAACACACTACAGAAATGAGCCATGCCACTACAGCACCCCTGGGAAGCTGCATGTGCAAGGCACTGCCATGTCAGTGCTGGCTCCATGCACCTCTGTCAAGTACCAAATTAATGTATTTAAAAACAGTAAGAGTTTTCAAGAGCAGACAACAGAAGAAGACAAAGCAAATAAGAGTTAAGTCACTATTAACTGTGTATGTATTGAACCAATGAGTTTACTTCTGGAACAAAATATAATTATCGGCATGAGTTCAATCCAGGAAACTCAGGGACATACGGATGCCCTTTGCTAATGCCAACACAGATTACAGAAAACTACCAGGAAAATTACCATGTAACTGAAAAAAGGCCCAAGGACATTATGGTTTTCCAAGTGATGTAAAAACACAGTGGTTGATCAACTCTAGCTCTAGTCTAGTTTAGAAAAAGCAAAGCACAGGCATATAAACCTTAATTAGGAAAAATACATGGAGTATTTAATATTAATATAGATAAATTGTATTTACCAAAATAATAGAGGAAAAAGAATAGCAACATTGTGTGCTCTGATTAAATCGCTTAAAAAAAAAAAAAAAAAAAAAAAAAGTATGTCTTTAAGTTCAAAAATAGCATTTGCATCATTTCATTGTTAGACCAGAAATGAATGCAAGCATCTTCCTACCCTGATGTGTGCTCTATGGATTTCATTCTTTGCTTTTTAGTGCAGCTCTTGCATGTGACCATAGTGTTGGTGACTTTTGAAGCTCTCTGCCCATGTGGGGCTGCTCAATCACATTTGCCAGCGTGTGCCAGCTCTGCTGGGAAGTCTTGGGAGGCCACTTCACTGCTTGGGTATCAGAGCAAAAAACACCACTTCTAGTGTAATGGTCTTCCTGTGAATAATTCAGTCTGAAAGTTAAGCTAACAGACTTGTTGGAAAGTAGTAAATCACTGTCAAACAATGAAAGACACATTGATGGTTATAACTCTTTTCTCTGTTGACACATCAATCTGTCTGTCTTCTGACTCTGAAAAGAATCCATTACATTAATATGTTTCCACAGGCAAATTGAGAAATTCTGATTTTAATCTAATCAATCAGGAAGGTTATTTTTGTAAATATCAATTTTATCTTGTTTAAATTTCTTCTTATAAGAAATGAAATTTTAGTTTAAGAAATGAAACATTTAGAGCTAAGAAGAACTAAATATTAGAGCAGCTAAATTAGATTTTTGAAAAGTAATATTACTTCTGGAGAAGGTAATGTTGTATAAAATAAAAGTGAAGCTGCTAAAAATGTTATCTTCCTCAAAGCTATGAATATTCTAATTTGTAGGAATAAAGATGTTCCAGATACTTCTGAAAATTCGGAAGTCTTTCCTTATTCGTTCATCAAACAGAATTAGTTGATAGATATTTTTTCAATCAGATATGTACTAATGCTCCAACAAATAAGTGACAGTTCTGAAAGGCATAATTCTATTGAATCAAGGGAGCAGCTTCAGTAGCTCCAGATGGAAATGAAGGTCAGGGCAGGCCAACAAACAGGTTCTTTGAACTCATCTCTAACACCAAACACGGTGCGTTTCACATAGGAGCTCTTTTTTTCAAGTTTACAGCTACATGTTTGTAGTGATTTGGTTCCAGTAGCCTCGAGAACATGTGATGAATATGACTTAAATCTGCAATAAGGTAGTTCTACCAGGTGTTTGAGCAAGCAAGACCAGAGCATGTCACCCTACTGCTTGGTGGCAAGTAACCTTGCTCCTTGCAACCCCCAAACACTGTCATGAAGAGCTGGGAGCTATTTTATATGCTTGAAGTCAAGCTTTGCTATGCAAGATCTGTGGATGATCTCCTTAGCTCCACTTTTTTTTTTTTTTTAAATCATGGGTGATTTAAGAACATAAAATTGCTCAAGACCGACCAAGTCTTAAACGTTTCATAGAATTCAAGCACTTGCACTTTCTTTAGAGTAGCATGCTTCATTTCACCTTTAAAGTAGAAGTTTCTTCTGGTATGGACAAAATCAAACCTAAAACCACCTGAAATTATTTTCTTATTTCTCTGCAATTTTATTCAGGATCTTCAGGCTTTCAAGCTAATAATTCTCTCTGAAGATCATTTTAGTGCCCAGTGAAGTGTAACTCCCTTCCTTTCTGGTTAAGAATGACAAAAATACTCTTCTTTAATTCAGCCCACATGCCTAGAATTTAAAAATAAGAGTAATATAATTGTTGTGAATATTTTTGTAGAGACAAGGAACAGCAGGGACAATCACAAACTAGCAAGAACATCCTGGGCTGAAAAAAAATAGCAAGTATTGTTTTTCAATCGATTGGATTGCACAGGTAGACTTTTGCCACGACTAAGTATGCACTTTAAGTGTGCCAAGGGAAGACAGCCTTAAATTATAGAATTCCAGATAGGCAGAAGTGAAAAAGTCATACAGATGTTATTCTCTAGGAAGTTGTTTTGTTTTTTTTTTTTCTCTGAAACATGAGAAAAAATTATCTAAAAAAAAAAAAAAAAAAAGAACGACAACAACATAAAAACCAACACGGTGTTTCTCTGTATGCCAATATTGTGCTATGTTAGAATTTTTATACACACATGGAAGGCCACAGTGAAAATATATGGCAATTCTGCATGGAATAAATATGAATAACTGACTTGTACATCATTTACTGTTAGACTTGCCTAGGTATGAAAGTACTCATGATAGTCACACATGATTATTGGCAGATGAAATACCATCAGCTTTAAGGATCAAGCATGGCAAGGAGGTTATACTTGTTTGTAACACATGGTCTAGTTTTAACATATTTACCTCAACATATACTTTTATTTTGTGTAAATAATTTTGCATTTTACCCTTCTATTTATTTTTTGGGGTGTGTCTCGTGTCAGGTATTTTTATATTATCACTCCATACAAAATGCCTGATCTTTAGGTGCCATGGCTTCCAAAGTAGGCAACTGAGACAGAAAATGCATGTTTTTTCCTCCCCTAACCTAGAGATGACCTGCCACTGGAATGCAATTTCCTCTTTCATCATCATTACTCCATAAAAACAGTAACAGCACTATGTCACGCAACATTTAAAACAAAACAAAACAAAAAAAGCACCAACAGACCAGTAATTACATTACTACCTAGATACAAAACAAGCGCAATTTCCCTGTACGGCTCAGAGGACACAAATGTAACTAATAACAAGAAAGAAGTTCAGAGAACACTTTCCCTGTGTTGCTGTCCTCCAGACCTTGGCCAGCATCAGCCTGTGCCCGGGGATGAGGACTCAAGGAACTGGTTGGAGCATGCCAGCTCTTCTCCAGAGTTCTGCTGGGGCTCACTTTGGATAAGAAACTGAAACAGAGCAGAAAGTCTAACAAACTCCTAAATTTCAGTCCATTGTCAAAAAGCTTCAACAAAAACAAAACAAAAAAAGTCTTGTAATTCTTTAACACTTCAATTCTTCAGTCAACGTTTTTATATTCTGATTTGTGTCAGTACAGCTCCTGTGTGGCAGGCACAGAGCAGGCACTGTTTGCTGGCAAAGAACAGAAGCAATAAGTGCGTTCTGCTTCTAACTGAACTCCAGAAATGATAAACAGCGAGGGACATTTAAGGAAACACCAAAGCAGTATTAATCAGCATGACAGGCAACAAGCCTAGCACATCAGCAGCTGTTTCCTTGGGACGTGCGGAGGAGGTTAACCCTGAGAGGGTTTGTGTCTCATGGGGAAGCCGTCCTGAAGGCCTGTGGGGCCAGCCGTGGAGATGCTGGAGGAAACAGAAGGACTCCTCCTCAAAAGGAAACAACTGAAACTGATCCAGAGTAATGCAGTGAGCTCACCTGTCACGTCGCTCCAGGAATTTATAGCCATGCTAACTAAACTAAAATAGTTAATCGGGGTTGAGAGGGTGGACATACAAGGCTCTGTGCACTTCATTAATTGGAACTGCTGTGAAGTTAAGACAAAAGAAGTTATTACTTTTGCAGTATTTCCTAACAATTATTTAGGAATTTCCAACTCCCTGCAGGCTTAAAGAGAAGTGCGAAATAATTGAATTAGTTTTCAGATATGCTAAGCCTAAAAGGCTCACATTAAATCAATGGCAAATAAGATGCACGACATCTCCAAAACACAGATTACTCATTCAGGATTCAAATAATACTTTTAGATATGTGGGAGTAAGCATTCTTAAAATTCAAAATGTATCAGTAGCCAGTATTTCTATAAATTCAAAATTCTTTTGATAGGGGTTTTTGTTGGATATGTGATAGTTAAATTTGAATATTACCAGAAAGGATAATAAATATTGTTCCTGCAATTTTTAGAGGATTTTGCAAATAATGCGAACTATCATATGAGCCAGAAAGAAATATCTTATTTCCTCAATTCATAGGAATTTTTCAATTGAGAGAGAAAAATGGACTACGTATGTAAATTCTTCACATGCTTTAATTGAGTAAGTCTTACGTTTCCATTTAAATTAAGACTTGTTTCAGAAGACTTGCGTCTTCTGAAAACACAAATTTTAGTGTTTCGGTTCTGCAGATACGATTTAGCATTCAAAAAAGCACCTTTACAAACCAACTCATTCTGCTGCATTTTTTAACTTTTGTAAACAGATTGCAGAGAATGAGCCAATGCAGATCTGGACATCTTGTATGTCATCAGGCACAGCTTTTGAGTTTTTTATTGCATAAGGGATGGATTTCTGACAACACATTTTAAAAATTGCTTCTTATCCAAAAAACGACAGGCAAGAAAATTACTCATGAAGAATAATATTTGTTCAAGAATTGTAGTCCCTCCACGTTCTTTGCAACGACTGAGTAAGTTGGCTATGCACGTGGAACACCAGACGGATCACTGGGGACAAAATCTACCCAGAATTGTACCCACACTGTGTTTCCACAGCAGTCTGTGGCTTCCACTCCAGCCCCAGTGCTTGTGAAGGACTGGAGGCATCCAACCTTCCCAGAGCTGGGGGACTGTATCCACCAGATTTGTTTGTGTAAGAGTAACGCCAGGCCTTGTGACCATAGAGCAGGTGGTTGGAACTAGATGACTTTAAGATCCCTTCCAACCTAAGCCATTCTATGATTCTATGATAGCAGCCTCTAGACAATACAACCTTACAAAAACCTACCAAATTTTATGGATTTTTTGATAGTCCTAACAACTGTATGGTTTATGATATTATTTTATTATTTTTAATTAAAAAAAAATCTTTCAACATTTTTTAAGAAGAAATAATCATGCATGAGTTTTTTTATTATTATTATTATTTTTAATATGAACACTAGCTAATGAGCTGGAAGTGTTGGGAAGAATTTGGTCAATGCTCAATATTGGCAAAAAATGAACAGAGAAGTACATCATGGTTTTCTGTTATGGCACACTAAATACATTAAGTTTACAAGTGACCTGAAGGAACAAGTGAGGAAGGAACGTTTTTATCACAGAACTATTTTAGTTAGCGACTCTACAAGGATGTACGGTTCCAGTGAAGATGTCAGTCTGCAGTAAAAGCACACACACTGTAGCTCCCTTTCTTTAAATACTGCTCGTACTACTAATTACAACCCCTCAGCCACTACCTTTCATTTATAAACCTTGCTGCCTCTCTCTAGCATGTACAGATGGTGTAATACAATTCCTGAAGAGTGTTCTGACTTTATCTTATCGTTTGCATTTATATTGCCTTTAATCCATCTAACTATTTATGTCCAATGGCCAGAGACCTAGTCCCAGGCAAACCAGTTCTCTCTGTTCCGATCTTTTGTACATTTCCTGCTTTTCTCCCCTAGTATCTCCCTTTCATATCATCTTGTGCTACTCCAGCATATTTGTTGTTCCATTTTAACTAGAGACGCAGTCAAAAACGTATCTCATAGTTAAAAAATCACCATAATCTTTCAAATACAGTTCACCAGCAATAATCTAAATAGAACCTGAGTCATACAGTGGAAACACGACAGTTTCAATTCATGCACTGTATCTGTTATATCTGTGCCAAACAGAAGACTGAGCTGAACACAAAATGAACTTCCTGTTTTCCAGCAAATGCTACTTAGCCATAGTTCATATTAGCTGAGAAGATTAGGCCTATGAAATCTCAATTTTCTGAGTCCAAAGGGAAAAGTGGAAAACAGTACACAACAAAATAATAAAACCAGCTTGGTTTTACTTAAAACAAAAGTAACATTGTGTCAACGTCTTCTTCCAGTGATTGATGGAGTAATATGGAAGTACACCAAAATACCAGATCTGCTGTCATTTAGACAAACATATTGAATTCAAGAAACAATTGTACAGATAAAAAATACACTGACAAGGCAAGAACACAATGCAGTACAAAAAAGTATGAAGGTACTGAGATTGTAGTGCCAGTCTGCTAGCTGCCCGACTAATCAGGAGCAAAGTGCTGACAGGCTCTGGTCATGCAGTGGAAAAATGCAGAAATCAACACTGAATCTCACAGGGCATTTTAGACCCTCTTTTTATGATTGTCTTGTTGATAAAGATGTACAAGCTTCCATGAATTAGGGACACATCCCAGGACACAGCTTTTGCACAGAGAACACAGACCAAGGCAAGCAGAATGCTGTGAGGGCCCTGAGGAGTGGTAGGGACAGGTATCACACCCATACTGCCCCCATCTTGGTGCCACCTGATGTTGGCAGGGGCAGGTATCTTGTTCAGGTCATCACATCTCAGGATACCTATCTCATGTGCTGCAGAAACGTCCAAGGACTCAATTGGAGTCTTTCAGTAAGACGAGCTTTTAATAAAGTAGCTCTTAGGAACAGCTTGGAAAGCAACATGCATGTGACCATGAAGAAACAAAGAGGAAACTGTTTTCAGTATTTTTAAAGACACTAAAATTAATTCCTGAAATTAACAATACAGATCTCATCTATTATTAAAACTCTCACAGAATTTTCAACTTCATTCACAATAATTTGTCTTCTAATTTTTGTGGCACATCTACTAAAATGCGTAACTTTGGTTCAAAACTCCAGAAGCTATGTAAATGGATGTATGACTTCTTAAATGCTGCTATTAGAAACACCTGCATTAGTCACCACCTGGTCGAGCATGAGCAAACCTAGACAATGGTCATGGCTAAAGATGGCATGGCTGATTTGGTAATTGCAGGGACTCCTACGTTCTTGGAAACCATTCATACAATTTAATATAGTTTTCCATAATTTTGTATGCTGTCACACTCTTATTTTACTCCTGCCAGGTCAAGAGAGTGTTTCAGCTTCTTCCTGATTAACTTCACGGTCAGTGTTTGCTTAAACTCTAAAATGTGTATGGAATGCTGCCAGGCTACAGATCTTCCCATCATACTGCAAGGTTCTTCAATAGTTTTGTTACTTCAGAGAAGAACATTTAACCTTAGAGGAATCAGGTCTGCGAAGAACACAGCAGAATTATAAACTCAGAGAAGTCTCTGGAAGAGAAAGGGAACAGTCCACTAACTCTATTTGACTTGACTGATAGCATGAGTTAAAAAAGAGTTATGAAGCAAAGCAGGCAAATTGGGAAGGAGATTCTGTTTTGAACAAAGGCAGAGAAGACACCATCTGTGAGAGGATGACAGTGAAAAGGATCTTGTGCTGAGGACCCAGGTTGTCAGACTCCCAAGTTAGCGTAAAGGTCACCTCTGAAAGATAGCATTTCAAAGGGCAAATATTATAAGGTCGCCCTCTCTGCTCCTGCAGCTGAATTAAGCCTCCAAGAGCTTGACTTTGAAGGATAGCACTCCAGAGTTTTGCCTGAACTGGCCTCTCCTCTTGCATCATTTTTCTATGTTAGGAGACAACACTTTATATATTTGCTTCAAGATCAGTAATGCAAAGAGCAAGATTACATACAACGATAAAGAACATAGCATTTGTCATGATGACTATCTACTACAGAATACTCGACCAAGAAAATGAGGTGGACGAGGCTTTTTTTTCCTGAGATATAGGTAGAATCACCAATAATAGGAGCCTGCCAAAACAGATCTGAAGATCTAAAGTACTTAGATGTGTTGTAAAAGAAAGAATAAAGAACAAATTGGTCTGTAAAATCTAAGAAAGCAGCAATGGCAGTTTTTGCAACTACAAAAGCTACAAGAAAGTCTCATTCTGTTTGCAGGAAGAGACTTGCTGAGAACGGGAGGATATAAGGCAGGCTGGATGAGATGAGGAAGTTCGGACCCTCAAAAGAGAAAGAAAGAAAAATGGCAAAATTAAAACTGTGGATTTTAAGCATGCAGATCATATTATGAATTTTCTAAATCTGAATTGATGTCACGCACAACAGAGAGGCACACAAAGTAGAAATGAGGTAAGATGGGGAAAGGAAGATTGACACATGGGATTAAACTTGGAAGGGCATGTTTGAAATGAGATGCAAGTAGCAAGAAACATTAAAGTTATTAAAGAAAAAAAAGAAGAATTTGTGTTGTAACCACATTAAACAGTATCCTATGGCATTATCAACACATGACAACGTGAAAACTAAGTTTTTCAACATGTGCCTCCACCTTCACACAAATCCCAGTCATGCAAGTGACTAACAGAAATATCAATGAGAGGTAAAACCTCAGAAAAGAGGAGAGAAATAACAGTTCAGAAAGTACTAAATGAACTAGAGATTATCAAAGAACTGGGACCTGATAGTCTGCCAGCTAGTTAAATGTTCAGAGAAAACTCAGGACAGTTAATGGTATCTTAGAGGAAAAAGGACAAAGTGCTGAAAAGCTGATATTCAACATGTATTGTCTGAAAATTATCAGCAAACAGAAACTGGAGCTGGGAACTGTAGTCAGATTCACTCTGTTACACAATTACTTGACATTACTTGTAAATACTGGTAATAAGGAAATGAGAGTCAACCACTGTTACTTTATCAAAAACAAAGTGAAGCAAATTCAACTGATTTCATTTTATATAGTGTGTCTTTACTGTATATTTATTGTATATGATGTAAAAATAAAGAAACTGATAAAAATTATTTGAAAGCTCTGACTTAAGAGACACGAACAATTTCTAAGCAAGGAAAGGTCTTCACAAATTAAACACTATCTTAGGAAAATGGAAGTGCTTTAGCTGAACAGTGGGGACACAGGATGACAGACAATGGTGGAGAAACCTTAGGGCAAGCCTGTCCACAGGGGAAGACACATCACTGTGCAGAGACGTTTCATGGTCTTGAAAACAGTGTTGTGACTTTAACTTTATGACTGAGGACAATATGATTCTGGAAGTTCTTTAGCATAAATTTAAGTGCATTTCTACATTGAAAAGCAATAGAAGGACATCTAACTGTCAGAAAATTGTCCTCTTCCTCCAAAATATTTAACCACTTCTAAAGTCTCTTTTTGATACTGATCTGATTCCAAAATATTTCTAATTTAATTTTTAATAATGCTGTAAATGAAAGCCAGGGACAGATCCTGGCCCAACATAGTGTTTTCTGGTAAGCAAATCCATATTAAGCAAGCAGAGGATTTTGTAAGGAGATCATAAAGATTTCCTCATCCTTCATCCCATCCCCAGAGGTCACAACCCTTCCCTACTGTATGCCTTCTGTATCTCCTAATTACTGCCTATTTCTTTTCACACTTTGATCAGAAATTCAATTCTGCACATTTTAAAAATCTCCTAATTCTTTTTCTTTGGAAAAACAACAACAACAACAAAAAAAGACTTTTCTGAAACAGTTCCTGCCTTGCACTAACCACCTGGCTTCGTATTTGTCATCTTTCTACACTAACTAGGAGTGTGCTTAGTCTGCAAGGGCAGCATGGGAAGATGGTTAATTCCCTTCTGAAATACATAGCACTCAGCAAGGTAAGCTGGAAGAAATTGAATTCAGTAGAGTATCATTTGGCTTTGATACAATGTGCTTTACATTGTATACTAACTCTAAATTGAAAATCAGTGTTTTATGCAACATCTCTTTTCCAGGAAAGATATAATGTAGACAAGATATCTTCTTTTTATATTTTCTCACAAGTTTGGTCACTGATCCCCAAATATTTGTGCCCACATCTTATGATATAAACGACTTTGTTATTAACCCTCAGATTTTCTGACCTTGCCACTTTCGTTAAGTAACAGCATAAGCCAGTAGAATTTTCTTTCAAATGAAGTATTTAATCTATAAACCTGCTATACTGCATTATATTTTTATGTTCATTGTTATGAAATGATGTTATTTTGTAAGTATAATTCCGTAATAAAAAGAAAACAAAGATTGATGCTGAAAGAGAATGAAATTTCAGAACATGCCATAAAATTAATCTAATTCTGGAAAATGATAAAAAAAAAGTGCAATTACTCTACTTACAGGTAGAAAAGGAGAAACAACTGCATATATAAAATAAGAATAAAAGCTTTATTTTTATAGTAGGAAGCTTATGAATATCAATATGACAATGAGATCTTCCAAACAAAAGGGTCACTCTTAGTTGCACATCAGATTTGACGATAACAGTGTTTATTTCAATGCAATAAAACCTCCCTTTTTATTTTTTTTCTTCTTTACTTAAGGGTACCTTTGCATAATGAATATTCTGGCTTTTTCAGAAGTTGCCTGAGTCTTTTCCTATAAATCACTCTGCAGAAAACCTCGACTCCTCTTTGTTGCAAAGCTGATGCTCAATCACAGGATCCTTTTTGGTGCCATTTTGGAAGTACCAATTGGAAGCACTGATCCAAACACTGACAACAGAAGGAGATTTTAAAATTCACCTGGTAAACATATATGCAGTGTTTAGAAGTATTAATAGAGGATGCAACAAGTACTTTGGTATGAGGAGTGTTTGAAGCACAGAATATTAAGAAGGAGTAACTATACATAACTATTTCTCATAGGCTACCCTCAAACATTTCTAGGAAGCCCAAGGGCTACAGATCAACAGTTGTTGAACAGTGGAAAAGAATGTAAAAAATACAGTCCACTAGAAATCTTTTAACATTTACTCTTCTAGAAATACTTTCAATGTGGGACATTTCCTTGTTGGAAGAGTTCCTTCAGTAAAGTTTTAAGGAAACATTTGTTGCAGTTTACTAGTTAAGACATAAAAACCATCTGTGATTTTACATCTTTATCCTCACAGGATGAAGAAAATGCCTCTATGTGACAGAATATCCACAATCAAGAAATCAGATTAATCATTTATTTTGAAAAGATCTGAAAGCGAAGTGGCATGCCTCTACAAAGTTGACATCCGAGTCACATCCCTTTTCTGCTGGAGTGTACTTCTACAGCACACTATAAGGAGAGAAAGATTAAGACAAAACCCAAATAACGCATCGCTTTTCAAATGTACCCTGCTGCCTGTGTGCAGCATGAGAGAAAAAAAAACCTGTAGAAATTCTTAAGGTTGGATACCAACATATGAAATATACACAAACTGATAAAGAAGTTAACAATAAACAACAAAAAAGGCTGCTGTTATAGAAAAGGAATTTACTTGCTAGGGAAGATCACAGGTCATCCACCAGTCAAAGTCTACATCCTTTTGGAATTCAATATGCAAAAATATAAGAAAGAACCATATGAAGCCAATGCAGAATGGAAATAGCCTGTGGAAAGAGCTACTTCCTGAACTACAGTAATTAAAAGCCTTGACATAGCTATGAAAGAAGGGGATGGATAATCTTTATTATACTGTAAGCAAAGCAAATGGCAGATTGATATCCCTTGGCACAGGAATATGCTACTAAATATTTGAAGACAAGCTGTGACTTCAAATATCACATCCAACTGCAACTTTAATTTTCTTTTTTTTTTTTTTTTCAGAAAAAGCAACTCATGCTGAGGAAGATATGGCTTATTTGAAACTTATTTACTGTCATAACAGATGGCGAAGACTAGAGAGAATATAAATGAAAAATATGGGGGCCCAATAAATGTCAAGGCTTCCAACTTGGTTTGTAAAATTAAGAGAAAAAAAAAAAAGCTATATCTGTGCAAGATATAAAAACTTATCAGAATAGATCACTTTTTAACATCTTGGAAATAACCATTTTTCTGCCCACACATTGTGAGATTAAAAATTGCACCAGTATTACAGACATGGCCATCCTGACGAAGTTGTAGAGCGTTATCTATACAGACTTACAATTATCCAAAACTCTTTTCTAGGCACTTATTCCCAAACCTCAGTGGGTCATGAATATCTTATCAGTCACATCTATGGTAGTCAAGATTTTGTGGCAACTTGCATGGCAGTGGGAGCAGACGTGCTGGCACTGTTTGGTACCTGAAGCCATCAGAGCTGGAGCCAGAGCTACAGCCTCAGGGCCTTGCCCTGATGTGAAACATTCAAGCCTAGGGTTCTCACTCCTGAATTAACCAGAATTTTTAAATAGCAAAATCTCCTGCAAACCAGAATTGTATTTTATGCACAGCCCGTGCCAACATTCATCTCAACTTCCCGTGACTTCAAAGACCCTCAGGACTCTCCAAAAGGCAGCAGGCATCCTACAAAATGAGGCTTTGGATCCTCTTCATAGAAATGGGTGCTCCTATAACACATCTTTCCTTATTTTGTGAGGTGCACAGGTGAAATAGAGCCACTGAAGGATGAACCCTGTCCATTCACTTTTGAAGGGAAATTGCACTTGCACTGCTATTGAAGCCACCACTGCCTTGACAATACTTTTGATACAAACAGCAAACAAATATTAAGGCAGAACTAAGACAAAGTGAAAATAATATTCAACAAAAATCTGAAATAAATTTCAAACTTACATAACGAAGCTGAGGCTGAACAAGTGTATCTTATTAGAAAGTGGAGCCTTCACGGTTAGTGAAGTTCTAATAACTGTAGTTCACAAAGGAGTATAAAGCCAGCAGCAAAACGAATAGACCTTATTCTATAGTTAGCTTTTCTGTTGCTGTTTTATAACACTTCCATGACTGGGATAAACGCCACTTTAATGCAGTATCTCATTCACTGAAACAGTTCACAACTAATTTTACTTTAAATCTAGTAATGAATATCAGAACATAGTAAGAAATGGAGTGTTAGATGCCCTATAAAAAAAAAGGAAAAAAGAAAACAGCATAAGTACACTTCATTTTTATATATTTTTTCTTAATGAAAAACAAGGAAACAGACACAAAGTATTTGAGTTTTTCACGCTGCTACCTTTTATGTTTTCTGTGCATTGTATTTGAATGCTATCCTCTTGATTATATTCTCTGAAACACTTGTTTGAAGTAAGATACTTTATTTTAATAAGTGGAACAAAGCTTTGAATAGCTTGGTTCAAAAAACAGTTTTAAATGAAAGGAGCTGTTGCTAAGCACAGGGATCTTTGCCAAATACTTTTTAAATGGTTTATTGTGCCCTAGCAATCCTGAGATTAAAAACATCTCTTGAATTACAATGACACATCAAAAAATAAAATTAATGTGGGGGTTTTCATTACAAGAATTGAGCCTCTGTGTGTTATTCTTTCCATTAGATAAGAAAGAAACATACTGTGGTACATTGTTTTTGCTGTCAGAGGGAGCTTTTAGGCAAATATACAATATCACACTATATCCCTCACGGATTCAATCACGTACTGTACAAGTTCTTCTATTAATTTAACTTAATGCTGTGGATTTAAGGGATAGACCGCATATTTTCACATATTTTTCTGTACCGGGGATGAGCTATTTTTAGACTCTCCATAAGTCTTCACCAAAATCAGAAGATCCCATTGCCTCATATGAGTACAGTATGCAGAACGGCACTGCCTCACTCTGTAACAAACAGTTTAACTTCCCATAGTTCCTGCAAGAGCTGCAAAATGCTTGTTTTGCCACAGCTCTTATGCTACAGCACTGTGGGGCATATAGATCTCGGTGTCAGTGAGAAGGCTGAACGCAGAGAGCTGGATGCTTTAAAGGAAAACAAAAATCAATAGCATTTCCTATCTAATAAAGATGTCTAAACCAGCACGCTGGCCTCACGGTACACAAATTATGATTTAGAACAGGGAAAAAAGGAAGTAGCAAAGACAACAGAGAAAACAGCTGCTAAGTGATTTTAAACCAAACTCGAGCTCCACATCCTGAAACGCTGTTTCACCTCATTTCTGGCTGGGCTGCGAATATCTAGCAAACACGCTATCTCAAGCTGGCTATGAAAGCAGGAGCATGCAGATTAGTAGGATTTTTCTCAAAAACACTGCTATTGTACTTTGCCAGACGTTCCATAAGATACCAGGGAAAGATAACACATGTACCCTGCCAGAGAACACATGTACATCGGTGCTGTATGGTTTTAGCTCACAGGTTTTATCTGTCAAAATACACTTTACTGCTATTACTGCACAAGGACAAGTCAGTATCTGTGAGTTATACGTTATAACAGACTAAAACAAAATACATTATACATATTAAAACCGAGCAAAATCCAAACTAGAGAGATTAATAAATATGAATGCCTATAATAACGATTGGAAAAGTGGCTCAAATTACATTTGTCATGTTACCCACACATATAACACCTCAAGTTACTCAAATAAAACAGGCAAACAAATCTAATTCAAATGAATCACAGTGAAAGCTTGTCACTTCCGTATCTCATCTATTCATATCTCGTGTTCACGGATGATGATTATAAAGGCATTTATTCAGGCATCTATTTGCTCCAAAATATTTCTCCTTCAAAGAATATACTTAGTTTATTAATTATCTTTCAATGCCATGCTACTTTCAGTAGAATTTGTACATACAGGTAGACAGCATTTTTTTTTTTTAATCTTAAAAAGGAAATACACAGGAAAAGAAAAAAGAGGAGTATGTGAGAAGGAAAACCAAGGTCACTTTCTCAAACTGGCCACTGATTTTTTCCTTCCCCAAGCCAGCACAACTGCTTGGCATTCCAGTGGGGACCAAAACTGGCCTGGAAGTCTCTGCCCTTGGCAAGGGAGCAGTGTGCTGGCCCAGCACTGATGCACTGGAGCAGTCAAACGTATAGGGAGTAGTAGGATGGTGATCCCCATGAGGATTCTGCCTTCTAGGTGTGGGATTAGGACTCCATCGTCTAATTCACTCAGGCACTCAGGACCAAAGGCAATGAATGCCACTAGGAAAAATATTCCTAAACCAGCCACATTTGATTTCCTGCTCTGATAGGAAACAAGAAATAAAACACTTTAAAAATGAATCAGATCCCTTCAACCTTTGCTGAAAGAAGGCCATCATAGTTTATAGAACTGAAAAGGTGAAGAAGAACAAAAAAAAAAAAAAAAAAAAAAGATGAAAACAATTACAAATCTTTATACGCCTCTTCGGGAAATAGATATTTTTATGTTTTTCTTTGGTAATAATGTATAACTTCAGATTGGTATAACACCAGGAGAACACGCAGTCTCACATAAAACACTCCTCCCCAAGGAAAATTATTGGTCTCAGAAGCCAGGTACCACCAAACCCAAAACACATCATCATCTGGGACAAAGATGGAATGAACTCTCATGCTATTCTAACCCACAAGAGGATGTGCTCTCCACTGCCAGTCGGTATCAACTAACGCTCATTAAGAGAAGTAAATTGTGGAGGCTTTGAGCATTGGCATTGGAACAAGACCATGGCAACTTGGTGTATTCCTGCTTAGTTCTCCGGGCCCTTTATTCAGTGGCAGACACATGCCATATAAAGTACAGCTGAGCTAATCATTTTCTCATTTCCTAAAAAAATCATAACCATGTTTATAAAGGCATTACTTCTTGTACTGATTTTAAAAAGAATTAACAGAACTGAATAAGCAGTAATTTTTATGATCAATTTTCCAATATTCTAAAGCATGAGATTAGTTGTTCTGTTTGAGTCTTCTTCTGACAAAGATCAGGCTGCAATCGTTCCAGGCATCAATATGTGATGCCACAAGCTAATAAATAATAACAAAGTAGAATGAGTTCCAATAACTGTTTTGAACAAATTATGACAATGCTAAATAAATTAGAAAAAAAATCAAAAGCAGAGTGAATGAGAGAAAGTGGCTCAGTGCTGGTAACAGTTATCTGAATAAGAACGAATTGTCCATGCACACCAGCTACTCACGACAAATACTTCCTTCTGAACCAAAAGTATTGGGGGAAAATTTATAAAAATGGGAAAACACGCACTAATTGCTGAGATTCCTTAATTGTGAGGAGAAGATTTCAATATAAATTGTCCTCATTTCAGCCAGTGTTAGTTTTATTTTCTGTTCTGAAGTAGTACAATAGTCTCTTGCAAGGGAACTTGGCTCAGGGCTTATTTTTAAAATTAAATTTCAGTTATAATAAACTCTTGCATAGATTGAAGCAAAGTATTATAACAGTAACTTGCAGATGATGTTATTTCAGCTAAGAAATGTCATAAGTTTAAGGTTCATTGCTCCTCCAATGATGGCCCCTTTAGTTAATTGAGCCAAGAACCACGGAGCCATTTTTCTTCCTTTGGCAATTGCCATGGTCAAGAAAAAGAAAACACAGTTTGGGTGCTGGAACCTCCCTAAGCCCTTCAGTAAACTGAACGCTGAAATTTCTAAATTAATAATAAATCGAATTACTTTTCCAAATACACGTTATCATTTACTTAATAAAGCATCCGAGGAGAGGAAACGAAGCACAGATGGAAGATGAGGTGCTGGGCGTACGCAGGTGAGTACTCGCACAGGATCACGGTGCGCTCCAATGCGCTCTGCACGCCCTATCGGCTCACACGGGATACGGACCACTAGCTTACGCCTCGCTCTAAGTCTGACCGCTGGAAAACGGGGCTTCCTTCACTTCGGAGCTCCTCTGCACACCTCGGGGCAGAGCGCAAGCCACCGGCACCCCGCGCCCCAGGCACTGCTCGGCGCCGCACGTCCAAGAGCCACAGCGGCGATGCCGCCCGGGGGTGCGCGGCCGCTCTGCCCTCCGCTCCCGCAGCCGCTCCCTGAGCACCGCCGGGGCTACGCGGGGCCGAGCGCAGGGCGCCACCCGGCGGCGCGGCACGGCACCGCCACGGCCCCAGCACGGCGAAGCCCGTCCGGCCGCGCCCCAAGTCCTTCGGTGCTGTCGGTCACACGGGAGGATGGCCGCAAACCCCAATTCCTTTGCTTCATAGCAGCGTGCACTGCTGTGCTTACGCTAACTGCTTTTATTCCTTGTATATTCTCTAGAAACACTTATTTTCCAGCTATTCCCGTACAATAATCTACTTTTCAGTATTTTATTGACCCTTTAGAACCGTTCCTTCCCTCCCGTCCCAGGCTGCTGCCCTGGATAACAGCCGACATTACAACCCAGTGGCCTGAATATGATGACTACAATTCCTTTTTCTTTGCTAGTAATTTGCCAACGATCTCCAAAATGTACATACATGACTGTAAATGTGAAGTGTTACATTTAACTATACATGCATTATCTGTACTATGTACTATATACTACATACTGTTCAACAGTGTAACCACTGGAAGTTACTATTAGTAGCCCCTAATTTAAACAGAAAACATTTATTATGAAAGTGCTCTGTTAACCAATCTCCATTTGGTAAACATTTTGTGAACCTTATGGGAGTAACACTTCACCAGTCCGGGTACTTTGGAAGTGAGCAATATGGGCTGTTTTCCTCTGCAAGCCACCACGGATTCTCACCTTTCCCTTCCCTGCACTAAGTAACGCCCTGCTTTGTTTACCTTGATTGCATGGCACGGACCAGAAACAAGCCCAGGAACTTGTCAAACTCAGATAGACTTGGGCAGGGAACAGCCTCACTGTTGCTGGGGCCATTCCAAGGAAACAGGCGCTGCTCAGCTCACCAGCAATCCCAAATGCCCAGCTGCTCCCAGGGACGTCTGGCAGAAGGGGGATGCAGTGACGGCGCTTGCTCTGCTGCTGAGCACCAGCAGTGTTACGCTTCATGAGCCGCAGGGCCTGAAGTCGTTCTGGATTCCTTATTCACCTTCCCAGGCTCTGTCCTTGCAAGTTTCCAATACTGCATTTTAGGAAAATACTAGTACTGAAAGTATTTCATATTTCAATCTATTTTATTATATCTGCTTTCAAGCCCATAGAATTTTAAATAACTGACTTCCTCACTGAGCAATGGGAAACTAGAACAAAAGAAATCACGCTTTAAAAATTCCTAAAACTATTAGAGGTATTTCCCCAGTGATGCAACAGCCCTATCAGCTTTTTTGCATGTCCTTTTTTCCCTGCTTTTCCATCGTGTCTTTCTACACGGTGTACAAGTTCCTAACTAGAGTGACAGTTCCCTGTCTGCCTGTACACCCCCTGCACGACTGTCTCCGGTTTGGCTGTGTGACCTCCAGTTCTCCATGGCCTGCCACTCCCCTGCACCACAGAAACCAAGGCGTGCGCTGCCCCTTGATGGCACGGCCTTTTCTTTTTTCCAGACCACTGGTTTATAAAATGAACAAAATTGGTGCTAATCCTGGTCTCCTGTAGCACTCCACTAATCACTTTTCCCTTTCCCAAGCCACTGCCCACTCACAAATACCTCTTTGATGTCTCAGAAGATAATTTATCTATTCACATACCTCAGCTACTATAACGTACCAAAATTACAGACCTTGCAGATTATTCTTTTGTGTTTTGCTCTATCAACAGATTCCCTAAATGCTAGGAAAATTATGTCTATGAACCCAATTTAACTTGTTACTACATAGCAATGATTTGTTAAACGTAATCAAATTTTTGTGGCTGTCTTTAACTGTAATATTCCAGGTGCCTCCAGTGGGGCCTGGTATAAAAATAAATGGAGTACAAAAAAAAAAATATTAAATATGAACATTATTCTGTGCACCAATTTACCATCAGAGCTCAGGTAGTGTCATGTCTCAACATTCTGCTTAAAGGAGAAATTTAGAAAGCAAACACCCAATATCTCTTACATATGGACAGAAAGTGCAGGCACACAAATCATGTACTCCTTTTTGCTTAGAAATTCAAACTACGATGCAAATTACAGTAACAATATGCAATATCAGTACTGGAAAGGACACCATTCTACTTACAGTACCCTTAAAGCCCACCATAGCCACTATCCCCTCCCCACAAAAGACGGGGGCTGTTCTCCACTCCACCTCAGTAGCTTGTCCGTCATTCTCCCAGCCTTGTGTTCAGTTATCATCAAGCCTTTTCCAGCGCTTTGCTTCACATTTAACAACATGCAGTGGGATTACTTACATCAACCATGCCTAAGCAGAATGCATAAGCATTCAGTAGTATCAGGATTAGTATCTTTTACATGTTGGGCAACTAAGCAGGCACACCTTCTCCTACAGCTCGCTCCTTAGCACGTAAGCTGTAAAGCAGTCGGTGTGACTGTGACACACTGCCTTGTGGAGCAACCACCATGAATCACGGAGAGACGCAAAGATTTCAAACAATGAGTGAAGAATACTGATGGAGAGCTGTGCTCTGAGCTGCTGACATCCTTTAGACATAAAGCAAAATAAAGTTTGGAGAAAAATAAAAGTTCTGTTTTATATTTACTCTGCGCTCACAAAATTCCTTCTTTCTTTCCTTGACTAGTCAGAGACATAAAAATCCTATTACAACAAAAGAATTTGTTCCAGACCCCATCAAATGTCAGTGGCATTCTGATAGCTATGTGCCAACACAAGATAAAGATTAATAATGGTGGCAGCAACCTCCTTTCCCAAGACTTCTATAAAGAAAAGGAACAGAGAATACCAATGTAGCCACACATTTCTCAGCTGCTACCTTTTAATTCTTGCTGATTCCAGTGCGAACCTGATCATGAATCCCCTCAATTATTGTTGAAATGACACGATACCACCACTTCAACCTTTTTCTTCCAGGAAAAAAAAAGCTATGTTACAACACAGAAATATTGTTTTGTATTCCACACCAGTAACACACATTTCCACAAACACAGTGACTATATGGACGTTCCTCTCTCATGCATAAAAAGATCCTTAACAGGCTGTCTTTACTCACAGGGCCCTTCAACAGGTATTCCTGCTTATGTCTGGTAGTGATATGTACTGTAAACGTGTACACCATCCTATTTTATATTAAAACAGAGACAGATTGTTTCATATAGTTGAAATAACTGATAACAGACGGCGTAGCCATGCTAATTTATGTTGATCAGGATCTGTGCACATTTTCAAATCCCTGAAGAAAGGGAACTCTGACTTAAGCTGTTATGTCTAAAGCCATCACATAAAACCCAATGGGGGAGAGATGAAAAAATAGTGGCACAAGAAAGACGCCTTAAAAAACTACTTAAATTCTTGTCAACTTCAAAATTGAAGCAAGGTTACGCTAATTCCCATGTTGAGATTTAAAGCACCCCTGCATTTAGACTCTCAATGAGAATGAATGAATAGATTAAGATGCAATGGCAGAACTGATTTCAAGTAAGCCATAAGCTCTTAAGCGAACTGGTAATTTGGGACAGAAAAGCACAAATATTCCACTTTAGTTATATATTTGATATCAGAAATCTTGCTTACATCACAAGCTTTTTTCCTCTCTCACTTTCTACTCTAAGCATTACTAACCCAATACCCAACACTGTCCCTGGGACTCGTACCACCAAGCTGACCACTTGAGCAGTTCCTGCACAGTGGTGGGGTTACTGATGGTAATTTCAAGCTCCATGAGAAACAAAACAATAAATCAAGGGTTATCAAATGCTTAAAAAAAAAAAAAAAGCAAAAAGAAGCAGAGCTGGTCAGCAGCCTTCAGAAGTATGTTAGAGGGAGGGAGCTGCAGTTATTTGGGAACACTGAAAAGTACAGCAAAATGCTGCAGTGAAGAATTGTGGCTTTTGTGTGCCAGCGGTGCTGCCCTGCTCTATATCTGACCTCCTCTGGCTGTGCTAGCAGGGAATTACCAGGGGTTAATACTGGCAAAGCCAAAAGAAAAAAAAAAAAGGCTCTGGGGAGGCACTGAACGTACTTCTCCACAAGGCTGGAACAACTGGGACGTTAATGGCCCACACTGGAAGGAGCAACTCAGAGCATTCTACTGTGCCTTTCTACACAGAGTGAGGCCTGGGGGCAGCGCTTCATTCTTTAGTGCAAAAACCAAGAAGTCCTTCAATGCTTTTCAATTTTCAAAAATGCCAGGAAAAAAAAAATCTTATTTGACCAGTTAAAAATCCCTTTACAGCTACTATCCAGCATTTTCTTTTTCTTTCCACATTTGATGGAGGCCACATGTATCACTGCTGCAGCATTGCCCAGCTGTAGGAAATGGAGCAAAATGGATTTTACCACACAGGTATTAAATTATAGTTTTAGTCCTTAATAACAAAGGTGGAGATGTAGAACCCTGATACTATTAAAGCATAAGCATCCTCTAGAAATTTAAGAGATGGGAACAGTTCTTTGGCTCGCAGGGCTTATGTGGCTCTGGCCACCAGAATGGGGCTGTGTTAGGGGAACACAGCTGGCAGTGCTGCCCATCAGTGCAGCACAGCCCATTGGTGCCTCCTTGCTCTTTTATGTCTTCTACAGTATTTCCAGAGCTCACTTCTACAAAGGAACTCAGAGAAGAAAAATAAAAATTGGTATATTTTAATTCTGTGCAACACTTAGAAATCCCTGACAGACTCAGTATTTACATGAGACCGAATCGTTCACTTTCAGAATTACAAATAGAGCACCATTCCATATGGTGCTTCTTCTCAAATGACTGTCCTGTAAATTACAACCGACAGAAGATGGAATCAGCAGCAGCAGCCGCAGCACCGGCCCTGCCCAGGACATGAACTCCCACTTTGCACAGACCCGGCTGGTTAACTTGGCTCAGTTTTGAGCTCCAAGTTCTCCTCCCAGTGTCCGTCTCCTGTCCTCTTGGTGCCATTTTTGGAACTGCTTGGCTCTTCGTTGGGTCTCTACCATGTGTATGCGAAAGCCAATAAATATTTCACCTTATCATTTTGCTGTATGCTTTGTGCAAATGAATGACGTCACTGGCAGCAGCTGTAGCAGTTTGACACTACTGCTTTAATCTCAGCAGCTGGCCAGGTAGCAATGGTTTGAATATGATACTGTACCTTCCATCATCACTGTCACAGAACCAAAATATCACTTCTTTTCTGGGGTAGCCAGACACTAATTTTCTCTTACAAATTTATTGTACAGCTTTGAACATTCTGAACATCCCTTCCATTAGGTATATTGTTATGAGAATTAGTGTGCCTGCGATCACTTAGCTTTCAATAACATGAAAACTTTTGAAGAATGACAGACTGAAATATAATTTTATTTCAATAAAATTATTGCAATTGTAATTGCAAACCAGCTGCCATTTCCCATAGAGGAGGGCACTGTTTCTGAACGCGACTGTACTGCAGTGTAACGAACCGGAGCGCGCACAGAACACACTGCTGGGGTCGTCCCACTGCCATCTGAGGTGCATACGGGGAGGCAGGGCCTGCCCTGATTGCAATATTGTCGTTTTGACTGACAGACAATATGTCTACGATCAACTCGTTTGAGAGCCATGTGTTGCGACAGTTCCTTGTCCGACTCCAAAGCGCACAGTATCAAGGCAAATCAGTGCCTGGTTACTATGCTTTAATTCCATGGTTAAAAAAATCCTAGAAAACACGGGCATACAAAGAACAGCCATACAGGCAAAGAGGCGCCCCATTTTTCTGGGTGTATCTGTTCCTAATTGTTAAGAATCTTTTTAAACAAAGCCAGAGTATGAAAGAATAAAGCCTAGAAACATATTCACCAAACAAAAGTGCTCCCTGCAAACTTTGCAAACTTCACAGTTGCTATTCTAAGGCGAAGCAAATTTGAATACGAATATTTGGAAGATTCTACTTTTGAGATCACAAGAAAAAAACACTTTGATATTATTCTGCAAATTTCTAATGCACACAAATATATAGCTGACACCGAAACAATGTTTTTGTTCTGACCTCACAGAGGCCTGCGTAATTGTAATTATTATGCAGCATAATATGACAGAGATATCTGTCATTAGTAGAATTTCTGGAATTTTGAACATACATTTCAATAGCCTAAGTGGACCTAGCTTGGCAATTTAGCTGACCCTGGAAAAGAGTGCCTTATGTTCATCTTGTGCAATCTGTCCACTAACAGATGCACACCATTTCGATGTAAAGAGGGGTGGAGGAGGAGGGGGGCAGCAGGAGAAGAGTCAGGCCCTTCAGCAAAGAGCCACAAGTTTCAGTAGACCAGCATGAAGGAGGCACAGCAACGCACAAATCCCAAGCAGGTTTCAAGGAAACCTGTGATAAACAAATTACTATTTTTAAAGTGTTGCATTTACTTTATGTTAAATTATATGTAAACATTAAAAAAAAAAAAGTATCTGCACTGTGTTTACGATGAAAGCACAAGATGGAAAGGGAATGCAATGAGATTCAGGCATTCAGAGACCTCTGTGACTGCAGCCAGCCTGTAGAGTGCACTGGTGGCAGTGGAACAGCTTTCCTCTAGCACTGAGGACCTGGGGCACCGGGAGGCACAGAGCCCGCAGGTGGAGAGGTTCTCCAAGTGAATGGGCTGTGCAGGTGATACATTCAGATGTTGGAACCGCTTTGCCATAGCAACAGACACAACCTGTCATATTATTAACTCAGCTTCCTTATTACTGCAGAAAACATATATTGGAAGAGTTGTATTACATTTAAACTCCGTGCTGCCTACTGGTTTCTGTGAAATTCTCTCACCTGTGCTTATTCAGTTACTACCAGAAATGTATAAAAGCAGAAGAGACTTGCAATCAATTTTTTCTTAAAACGTTTGAAGTGCCACTTTCCAGGATTATCGCAACATAAAAATATTCATCGTATCTGCCCACACCAAATGTTGATATAAATTATTAATTTAAAGCAAATGTGACAATTAAGCAGATTTATTAGCCTTAATACATCACAGAGTTACTAAATTACTTCTTTTTAAAAGCTCATCTTCCCTTCCAATCTGCAATCAACACTTCTTTTCTTTTAGGTCCTGTATTTTATTTATTGATGAATATTGTTTTCAGAATGAGCTACCCAAGTCAAATTTTGTAGTGACAGCATATAATTAGCACACAAAGCACACACAGATACATTATTAGTATCACAACTGTAGTCTCGAGGAAGAAAACAGACTCTTTCAAAACTGAGTTTTCAGTAAATAATTAACAGACAAAACCTGATCACTACAACTGTCTTTATTAGCAGTCTCAGTATGTGGACCAGCAATTGACCAATTGCTCATACCTGGAAGCTGCCTCCTGCCACAGGGCTGATGCCGCAGATGGGAGAATCGTGGCCAAGCTCCTATTTCCCCTTCCAACCACACGCCTACCCTGTGAATAAAACCAAACAGTAATTTTCAGGATTGTCTAGAGCAGAAACTGTGCAGCTTTCATGCTTCTAGAGATACAAGAGTATCCCTAGCTTGTAATATATGTGAAATATCTACAGAAAATTTTAAAATCTACCATATTAAAATAAACAGATATAAAAAATGGCTCACTGAACCACACTGGTGTTTACCAGAAACGCTGCTTATTTACCACATATTCCTTTGGGTGTTCTTTATAAAAACTCGCACTTTTATTTTTTTGCCTTGCACATTTTATGTTGCTCTGGGAGCTTTGATATTGTTTTCAGCTGAGCAAAAGGAAACGTCAGGGATAATTTTGATAAATGTTAGCTATCTCATACTTTCTGTTAACAAGTGCTTTGTGTGTCTAATAACATGCACCTGTGAAGCTGATTTTTTCTTCCTCTTGTGACCTCAAAAAACTTAGCAGGGACTGTACAGTAAGAAGACATTATGCCTACTGCTAGGTCAATAGCATTGCTGAAAAGGCTTAATAAAGCAGAGATAAAATAAGGCCTGCCAACTCCCTGCCACCCGCCATCCCCCACTGGCTGCATGCTTATTCCCAGCCATCTTCTTATTCTACTGTGGTTTGCCAGGTGAGCACAAACGCAGCCCCACAGACACTGTGGTGAGGAACACGCCAATACCCAGCCCTCAAGTAAGAGCATCTTGAGAGCAGCTGTTGGCGATAACGGCAAAAAGTTTCCATCCACACAAGCTCTTTAAATCATACCTCTACTGGATTTCAAAGGGAATATGCTCTCTTCAGAGCAACTAAATTACTACGATAACCAATATTTCCTTCTTTCTCACAAACCCTTACCAGGAGGTGACAAAGCCTACGGCACACAAGCACATACAGTAACCCATTCAATATTTTGCAGGCTGTACTAATTTTCCATTTTATTATTTCTGGTCAGTAAATATCATTGATAATAGCAACAGAGTATCAAATCACAAATCCTAAAGAATTCACTGTGGTTCCAATCTTTTTTAGTTTTCACTTACGTGTTTTCTATCAACATCCTACATTGGTTGCTCTCATGAACCATCACCACTGTTCCCCCTCCAGGATGAACTGTGGGCTTTAAAACCTTTCTGAAACAGACTGAGAAATTTTCCTAGGTCTACTCTGTGGGAGATGATCAGGGAATGTTAGCATGGTTTCTGGCTTTCATATCTACTTCTGCTGTTCACAGGTTAAAATATTAGAAAGAAATAACTGTCTCCTGATCTGAAGGCTACTGAAATGAAAATACCACAACTTATTTTAAAAAATCAATTTTTCTCCCAAATATCTATGGCTACCTTCATCACAAGTGAACAGCGTCAGTTTTGATTTTTGAAAAGTGTTCCATTTTTATAACGTAAAGGCACATGTGCATCTAGGGAAGGAGTAATGAGTTTCAACCAGCTGACAAATACAAAAATAAGGGACTGTCCGCTGGCTAATAAGCGTTAAAAATAAAAACATAGCCTGGTTTCCTGTAAAATGATTTTCTAAACTGGATTTGTAGAACACTAACTGACAAAATATTTTTGCTTAAGACAACTTTCTTAACTTTAATGCAGTTTCTTAAAAAAGTTAAAAGCATTTGCTATAAATGTTCTCTCATACAGATCCTAACGTTAAAATCCTTCCCAGATAAAAGTAAATATATTCTGCAGTACATTAATTTGCACAGAAAATTTTAGTCTATCAACCTAGGCAAGGATTCAATGCATTGTAAAGCCTGGCTGAATAGAAATCTGCTTTTTAAACAGAGTGGCTTAAAGTGAAATTTTATTTTTATTCAATCTCTGCTTCTGGAATCCTCTAAGCAAGATTGTTTTATTTCAGGGATGCTCTTTTAGTCAATTATTTAAATTGTAAAGCTGTACAACAGGATATAGTCTTATAGTCTGGGGATTTGTGATGTACAGATGGGTCATTTATTTATGAAATTTTTGTGCTCTACTGCCGTTACAATATTGATGTTCTTCTCCTTTGCTCCTGCTTCTGATTTAAGTAAAATGATAGCTATTGAATTGAATGAATTTACAGATTAGCCATTATAATGAAGTCTTATTTAATCATTAAGAAGAGTCAAAAGAGGGGAAACGCACAGAAATCTGGCTGATAGAGCTCTTGGATAAGAACAGCTATTCAGCAGTCAAGAGCAAAACTTCACTGAAGTCTCTCCCACATGTCGGTTTAAACATCGTGTTCCTAGGTTACTTTTTCTTATGAAGGAAATGTCAGTGTCATCTGCATCACTCACTCCCCATCTCCCCCAAGCAGGTGAAGCATAGTTTATAGCCTACCCTTACAGATGCATTTGATTTAGGTGCTGTAGTAAAGTGGAAGTGTCAAGGTGATTCATCTGTCTGCCACCTCTGACAGCTGTGTTACACAAAGTGCCTGTGTGGAGCACATTGATTGGGCTACGGAAGGAGGTATTCCAATATCAAAGGGAAGGCTTGCTTTGTCATTACAAGCACAGCACTGGCTTTCCCCCAGCCTAACAGAATGGTCTGCGTGAACATTTTGTTGCACATTCTGGGTATGTTTCCAGGATTCTTGTCCCATGCCAGGGACCAACAGCAAACTTGCTCATAAAAGAAATTGTGTTGCCATGACTAAATTAAAAGTAAGTAAAGAAAATGCATTGGCATCATAAAAAAAATTAAAGAAGAATACTTGAGCATTACGCCCTTGATCCATCACATGTTTTAAAACAGTATCCACTACTAGCTAAAAATGTTATTTAATTTTGCCACAAATCCTGTAAAATACTTGTCTTTCTTTGAGGGTGTTCCTGAACCTTCTCAGCACCGTCTCATTTATTTATGGAAAAATAACACCCATTATCTATGTTGTGAATTGTCATCATTACTTTTACCAGACAGCAACTCTTACAAGGTTCTCTTATTAGTAAAACATTTTCTAGATAATACTATTTTGTAATCTAATTCCTGTCTTTTCATCCATGTGTGAGAAATGAACCTTGCTGGCCAAGTTGAATGATAGGCATGTATACATGTATGTAGACTGAGGTGTCATTTGTAAAAGAATGAATTATTTGGAGAGTTAATGGGAGCAACCTTTGATGATACAGTTTCAACTAAAGCTATTTATCCATCATAATACCTACCTTTATGGATTAAAAATAGTTGTATATTCAAAAGTAATCTGAAATTCAGTGCCTCGGTTGTTGATGTGTCAGTAATTTATCTAAAATAGGCCATATTTTATCATAATATCCCCAAACTATTGGGAGTTCATTTAATAGCATGCTATGCTTCAGAAAAATATACTGTTCAATTACAGAAAAAAAAGTTATATTCAAACTTTTCTTTGTGTCCTTGCTATTTTGAAAAAGACTTTAGAATTGCAATATATGGGTATAAAGGAACTTCAGAATGTGACATTTTGCCTAACTAGTAGGAAAAATAAATGCAAAGACAACTGATTTCTTTCTATAATAATGAAACAATGAATGTTCTACTGCCTCTGAATTAAAATTCAGCACGTTAGATAATAAAAGAGAAGCTGTAGGTATGTTTGCCCAGCTTTGAAATAGAAGTGCATAGAGAAAGTTTCAACGATTCTAAAATTGTATTCTGCACTTCCAACAACTTTTAAACACAATCTTGACTCCTCTTCAAATTTTTCCTGAAAAAGGATCTTAAAAACATAACAAAAATTGTATCATGAGGTGATGCGTGGTTCATCAGGAAGCTGGGAGCTGAGATCTCCTAGATTTGAATTAGTGCTTGACACTTGATGCCCACAGTATTATGAAATCTGATTTCAGTCTCCTACCTATAAAACTACACACCCCTTTCACTTAAGTTTACAACCAAAGGAAGAAACATCAGCCTCAGACAGTGCAAGTAAAATCTGGGGCTTACTGTGAACCATGAAATCCTAATTACTGAGCTATGTGATGGAGACAACAGGATGAAACAAGGCAGTGTGCTAACACAGTCTGACTAGTAGCTGTGAGATCCTAGGAGCCATCAAATGACTTCAGAACACTATTACGATTTTTAATTCTGAAGTGAGAGTTAGAGATTTTAAATAATATCTTAATGTTTTGATTTCTTTCTTGCAAAAAAAAAAAAAAAAATCTTTCTAAAATGACTGAAGAGAAATGAGGGACAAGCAGACCAGCAGACTGATGATGGGACAGACCTTACAAGATGCAAGCATATAGAGTAGGAATGTCTAAGAATTTGCATGACTTCAGGAGCCAGTTTAAAGGTTTCTTCTGAATACCAAATAACCTCAGTGGATATCAGTGCATCAGGCACCTAACCCAGGTCTACTGAGTAAAAGCATGCAGAGTTACACTTCTTTACATCTCCAACATACCTGAAAAAACTTGGTTAGCAAGTTCAGACAGTCCTCTCAACATTTACCTTTAAAACAAATAGAAGAAAACCCCCACACAAATTTCTAAAGAAATTATGTAAATGATGACTACTAAATTATAATGTTCCTTAGGTGGCAAAATAAAATCTCACAAATTCGTCATGTGTTATCTCCTTCAATAAATGTTAGATTCCATTTAAGCAATAAGAATGCTCATCTCATTAATCAGAATTTGCAACTTAATGCACATAGCAATATATAACACAAGGAAAGCCTCTCATGCTCTATTAGAAGATGAGGCTGGCACTGCGTTTTTAGAATAACGTGGGCATGTGCCATGCTGAGGCAATGCACTGCTGGGGTAGGCTCGCATCCGACACAGCCCTGGCATGCCTGCAGCTCCATCAGCCACTCCATGGAGGGAGCTTACACAACACGAAGCCATCGGGGATGTCAGAGCAGAGTTTTGCACTCTGCATGGGAAGGACCCTGCTACTGAGGGAGCCTCTAGATACAGAGGCCTGACCAATCAGTGAGCTCCTCCACACTGTTAGACACAAAAATCTCAGCGCTGCAGTGAAACAGGACTTGCTATGGTCTATTGAGGAACCTGAACAAGTTCTTGGAAGAGAAATCAATCAGAGGTTATCAAAAACAGGCAAATTTCTGAGTCATGAAGTCTTGGAGTGGCAAACTGCTGACAGGTGGGAAAATAGCCTGGAGAAGTATCAGTCTGGGCTCGCTCGTCTCACTGTCTTCAGAAATACCCTACCATAACGTGTCATTTACTTGCCAATAACAAACCTGTTCTGAAATGAGAAAATCTTGAGGTAAATTGGAAATTTAAGTGATAAATAATGACAATGGCCAAATTATTCTTATTCTCTCTGTGTGGCATGCATTGAGTGGAACTTTTCTCAGAATCTAAATGCCTTTAATTCTAGCCCGTGGACAAATTTTCATTGTGATTAAGGACAGGAATATGATTCAAAGTAAAACTGTTAGAAGTGAGAAATCACATGATACTTTATTGACATGGTATTAGTAAAATTCAAAATTTATCATGCATTTAAAGACTTAATCATATTTGAATTTGGCCATAAAATTTCAGCACAAACACGCTCAAGAATCATCTCTCCATGATCAAAGTGAATGAGAATAATGGTTCAACAGCTGATCACGTTTGTTAATTCTGTAACATTCTTATAGCATTTTATAGCATTAGACTTTTTTATGGAGGATGCACCGTAGCTTGGCATGCGAAATGGGAGACCTCACTCATATACACATGCATGAAAAGAAAATTAAATTGTGATGTCTTGTTCAAAAACACACTGCCACCCTAGATGTCTTGCTACTAAATCCTCTGGCCAAAAAAAAAGGTAATTCCAAATTAACAAAACTTATTTACACAGAAATTAAGAACTGGTCAGAATACTGCTAGAAAATTTTCAAACTTATTTCAAACTTTCATAATCTGATAGAGTTCAAATTCTTTGGTTCTGTTTCCCAATGGTTAGATGGGATATAATGTCTTACATGGTATAATGTCTTACCATAATCCCATAAGCAAAAGCCGTAATCATTTGGAATAACCATGCTTCATCTTCTTTGTGGTCATTTTTATATTTAAATTGCTGAAATGAGACATATGCACCATATTCCTCACAAGGATTTAAGATGCTTATGTAGGGTTTATTTTTTTTTTTGTCAAATTTTTATCAGTAGTTAAAATGAGTAAACGAGACAGGTATCCAAGCATGAAAGAGGAAAAAATTCTTCCATGTCTGTTTTCCACATTAAAATACCTTTGTCTGTTTCAAATTTAAAAGCAAGTAACAGCCAATATATGCCTTATGTTCTCTCAGATCCCGGCAGTACTGACTGCTGCAGACCATCTATGCAGACTACTGGAACTCTTTTCTAAGTGGAGCACTTAGGAGCCCAAACTCTGTAGGTGATCCTGAAAATGTCACATATCAGCACCGCAATGCCAAATCAAACAACACCAAACCTACATTTCCTACTGTTTGCACATACATCAGACCAGTCTTTTTGAGGACAGATACGTGTTTTCTTGGATGTCTGCACTTTGCAGTCAAAATCCTCAACACTCAGCAGGGCCAAAAACTGTTTCCTTTTGTTCAAGCTGATATCAGAGGGACTATTTCGGTTTGATTGAAAACAACAAGGAACCTTCAGCCTTTAGATTTGAACCTTCATTAATCGTTAAGTAAAAATTCCACTGGAGTCGAGGGTATTTTGTTGGTACATGGGTGGAACTGAAGTCAATAGAATATTTTTAAATACGAAAAAATTCAAACAAGGTAATACTGCTTAAAATGATGTCACATTTTCCAGAATTAAAATATAGTAAAACTTCCGAAACTCCAGCATAAAAGGATCCAAGTCAAATACCACTGAGACAAACTATTTGCTCAGGATCAGCTTGGTTAACTGAATGCTATTCATGTTATTACCAACACAGATTTTGCTTTTCTTCTTAAATTATAAGAGTTAGCATTGTAAAAAACATAGCTTCATCTTGATAGAAGGTGCCCTTCTGAAACAGAAAATTATGATTTCAGAGTACAATATTGTAAAGGTAACTTCAAAATGAACCTCTGACAATTATTTTTTTTTTTTTTTTTTTTTTAAATATATGAAATCAGTAAATAGAGCATCTCAGAGAGTACTGGAGAAATAGAAAACAAATTAACTGTAGGAAATATGCAACAAACATTCCTTTTCAATGTTTAAATATAGTGTGCAAACATACATTTCATCCTAACTGCTTCTGCATCTGTGTAATAGCACAATTAATATGTCTTCCATGTATTACTTCATGGAAGATAACACTTCCAAGAGAAATTAAATACGGATATAATTTTCTGGCACAAGATGTCCCTAAACTGCAGATTGCTCCAAGTGTCTCCGGGGAAAAAGGCAGGATGTCTGTGTGCCTGCTTTGCACTCACTCAGTATTTCTAGACAAGCCCTACAGCCCAGTGCTGCAGTGAGAGGCTGGTGTGGCAGCATGGCAGTGGCCACTGACACCAGGCACTCACGTTCTCACCAAGGTGACACTGGAGCATTTCTGTGCTGTACTTCTGCTCTTGAGAAAGAGAAAAGACTGGGAGCAGCCCTGAGGAAAGGGACACAGATGTTTGTGTTTATTGCACCACCTGAGCTAATTAAAATTCTTACCTTTTTAAAAAAGAAAAAAGCTTCCCATGGGAATGAAAAGTGGCTTTAAAAAATTACAGACAGGACAATAAAAAAAAAGATTATTTTCAAAATAAATTATTTGGTCTAGCATTTTTGAGAAAAATCAAATACTGTTACCCTGTCGTCCAATTTTTAAGTTTTCTTTGTTTGGGTTAGGACATAAGAAAACAGACCTGTTAGATAAGCTTATCAACCTTGTCTGAGATTGCATGTTAGCTTTACTGCACTCATGAATAAGAGCTTCTTGCTTAGCATTTAAGAGAGAAAAAACTGGAAGAAAGTAGCCTGTCTGCCTTGGACGCTTACAGGTGATAATCTCTTGTTAGATAAACATTGCCTGGTATTACATGGTAGTATATGACAAGATTTTCATCTTTTTTAGTACAAAAGTATTTCCCAGCTGTCACTGAACTTTGCCTTATCCAGAGGGATTTCTAAGTGGGACTTACAAGAAGATTCCAGCCCCCCTTTAGAGATTTATAGATACATGAATTCATATTTCAGTTGGAGATAGACCTATCCTACACTTCTATCTCATTTTTTATTTTTAAGAACTAAATTGTTTTTGTAGTGAAGTAGTTAATGAATATAAATTGAGCAAAAAAAAAAATCCCCACTTATTTCAGTGAACTGCTCTTTAAACAAAATTGCCAGATAAAAGGGGAAAAAAAGCTTTAATCTGCATTAGTTCTAGACTCAAATACTTCTGTAGAGATAAAAGATAGCTGTTCACAGATAGGTCTCTGTGTTTACCTAACAACTAACAAATATTTTCTAAAGGTCTGAGAATTTTCCATACCATCTTGATACAATTGAATAGAAGAGCCATTTAGCCTAATGAGCATTAAGATTAAATCATTTACTCACAGATCAAAGGAGATTTTAATTATGTAAACGAGTTGTTCAGAAACACAAAATGTTCCATTAAGCTTCACAATTAATATATACAATATTTATGAGTTCAGACTTTTTTCCTTGTTAAAAATTGATTGTTACATCAAAAAAGTTTCCCTAGATGCATTGATTGAAGGAAAAATATTCCGAGCCATAAAAGAAGCAGGCATGCAAAAGATTTTACTGCCTTTTGCTTTTCTTTCTCCTCTTCTTTTTTTCCCCTTTTTTGTTGTTGTTGTTGTTGCTCTGAGCGTCTTGTCACCAGATGTTCATTATGTGGACAGAAATACTGAGTTCATGTAAGCAAGTACTCACTCACAGCCTGGTTATACCATACAGAATGCATGTCACTGGGACCTCTAGATGGAAATAGTGCAAAATAAAGCACTTCTAAAAAAAAAATCTTAATTTGAAGTCTCCCTGCTCATTATTTATTACAATATAAAACATTAGAATAAACAATATGGTGCGAGCATGAAATTGAGCTTCGGCTCTCTGGTTTGTCATGTATATTTTTCAATGGAAATGCCTTAGATAAAATGAAGCATAAAGCAACCACTCCAAACAAGGATGTCGTCCTGTTCCCATATCCAGACAGACATTACCTTTCGGTGGCACAGAAAAACTTGCATGATAGTTCATTAAATCACTATTTTTAACAGGCAAGGTTAGAATAAATGCAAATGTAAAAAATGATGGAAAGAACGCTGATGAAATATGCAAGTTGGATTAGTTATAGAGTAATTTATTTCTATTAGAGGTTCTACTTAGGAAAGCAAATCAACAGAATAGATGCCTGTTGACACCAAATAATCCGGAAAAACAGAGGAAAACTGATTAAGAGGGAAGAAAAATCCATTCAAATTCTCAAGGCCTGAGGTATGCACTAGCAAAATTTTCTACAAGATTGTTTCCTACACTTAAAAGAACCTAGAAACCACATTAAAAAAAAGGATAATGGAATAGTACTTCTACTAGCTGTGCAGGGGCACAATTCAGCCCTCACTTACTGAGTGTGCTCCAATGGAGAGCAATAGATCATAGCAGTTTATGATGTATCTGAGAACACAGACTGCTTTTAATATTTGTCAGAGTTAGCAGCTTAGTTATTCAGGCTGCTCAGAGTCACTTACAAACGTGTAAATTTGTACAGAATAGAAAATTGCTGATATGATTCTATATTAGATTTACAAGAAATAAAATATTTAAATATTTTCTGAAATCAGTACCATTGTGCCAGTGAAAAATTCCAACACCTTCAACATGCCATCTTAGCAGAGCAGCTGAAGCTTTTTTTTCTTCCTCCATATATTAGGAACTCAGCATACTTTGGCTCTTTCAGTCAAAATCATGATCTTATGAGTGATCTTATTTATTTGTGGTTTGTGTGCAACTTCAAGCTGAAGCCAGTGCTGTTCTAATTATAACAGAGTCAACAGAATGACAGAAATCTTCTGTCCTGGAAACCCATAACTAATTGAATGGAATTCAATAGTTTATATTCACTGCATTCCTGAGGAATCCACAAATGTATGGTCAGTTTTTAGGTATTTTCCACATTTTTAATTTTCTATTGAATTATAATTCCATCCCAAAACACAGTAATTTGCCTTGCTCCCAATGCTCCTGCTTTTGGATACAGATGGCTAGTGATTAAAAGTTGAATTCACTTTCCATCTATTCACTGTCTATCAAAATGTGTGAACGTAAATTATCCCAATCACTTTCATGCATGGCATATGAAAACTGATACATCTGAGTGTCTATTTTTCCTGTTGGTAGAAGAAAGGAACAACTGATAATACTTTCAGTAATTTCTCATTACTTAATTTTCCATCCACAGCACTTTCATTTTTCACTAAGCTCTCCCCTTCTCCAGACTACAGAGAAATAAACAACCTGTCACAGCAGACAAAGCAGCAACTGCAGCACATTCTCTCTTTCCTGGTATGAGACATACAAACTTCAGGGTGGAGGTAGCTGTGCACATGTGCATTGTTGGGTATTTGTCACACAGAGCCGAATCTGTAAGTTAACACTCGTGGATTCACACCTGCTGAGTACAGCTCCACTCCAGAAGAAAGTAATGTGTGCCGCTACAGAGGGCTGAAGATGAGTGGATTTGGGCCATCAGAGGATGTGATGCTATGGGCTGGAGTTGGTCCAGCTGGTGAAACTTTTCCCTGGGGACTTCAGCTGATAGTACCCGAGCCATGCTCCCTTTTAGCACACTTTGTAAAGTGAGGCGCATACTCATTATTCCATTGGTTTCACTTTGCTGGGCAGCTTGGTACTTAGAGACAAAGTATGCATCTCCATCTATCTTTTGCCATATGCTCAACAATTATAAACATACCAAGTCTGGTTAAGTCAAAATAGTTAAGAATATAAGCTAGGTGGAAAAGGGTAGAAAAAAGGAAGGTTTTGAACTGCTTTGGAAACATTTCAGTGATGTGAATTTCTACATGTACGGCAGATGTGAGAAAGAAGCAGAAAGGGGAAGGTCAGGTGGACGAGATTCCAGCAGGCCTCTCAATTGCCTTAGGGCTGCCTAATGTACCGGAGAGACAGGACAAAATATGCCATCAGTGCTGCCTCATGGACTAGGTACGTCACCTTCGAAGTGCTGATATTCAAAACATCCCTTACGCAGTACTTTTCCAGTTCACAAAGAATTAAAAGGAAGCAGTTTGCAAAGTTATTGTCAGATTTTTTTCCTTAAATATTTGATAAAAAGCAGAAGCAGTCCTTCATTTAAAAACATAATTTCATGTTGATTTTTTTTTTTGGGTGGGGGGAGTGGATGAGGGGGAGACATATTCTGTTTTTATAGAGATATATTTAAGCTATAGCAACATGCACTGCAAATGTAAATGCAAAAAAGAGCATTGTTATATAGGTATTTCCATAAAGTTATGCCTTTCTCGACTCAAGAAATCACCTGAAAAATGAAGCCAAATACTGATGTTTCATAGCTTATCAGTATGACCAGCATTATTCAGAAATACTAAGAGACTCAGGAAGAAGTACCATTGGACAGCAAAAGGTGCAACGTGCTGTTCATTTGGTCCGAGCACCTCACTCCTGCCCGCGGGTCTCTGCACGAGTGAATAGAAGCAGGGAACGCTGCCCAGGGAACACACTGGCCTTCTTGCATCCTGCCCGGCACACAGGGCCAGTGCCTGCACACCTGTCAGACAGAGGCCGCACTCACAGACCTGCCGGCAGCCCCCAGCCTGAACAAAGGCTGCCACAGCCATCTTTCTCACAGGCCAGAAATTAATTTCCTATTTTTAATATTTATCATTTACATAGTCCACCTTGCCTGGTTGACAGAAGTAAGAGATCAGAGCAAGAAACATGATGATTGTGCCTCTCTTGCTGCCGCTGCAAGATTGTTTTCTGCAATATGTTGTTTAGAGCTTTTCTCTGTCCAGTCTTAAATGACTCCAAAAAAAGACAATTAACCACTTATATTGGAAAATACTCCATAGTTCAGCAGCTACAAATCACAAATAAAGCTTTAATATTTTCCTAAATCTTAGCTCATTAGTCCTGACAAAATTCCCTGTCATCTTAGATGCTTGCTCATTTTCTCATGTACACGCCCTCCTTATATCACCTTATGTGATGTTATGCAAACTCTGTCTTTGGTTTTAGTGCACTTTGTAGTGAAACTTTGCTTTCTTCTTGGTGGAGCAAACACAAGTAGGGGGATAAAGAACAGAATAACGTATAAAATGATATGTAAAATATTCAAAATATTTTCTGTAATTCAAAGTCCTTTTGTAACAAGGATACTACTCAAAAATTAAAAATATGTCAAAAGAGAAAGAATACCAAGTCTGCATCTGAGGCAAATTTAAGTAGTCAGGCCCATCATTAAGCCATGGACAGGCCCTCGAGCATGAAACAAAACTCACTTTATCCACTGAAAGCCACCTCATATGGGGGAAATATAAGGAATGTAGCTGAAGAGAGAGAAGGAGGTAAGGCTATGGTGAGGTTTTCAAACAAACAGAAATTGAAAGGGAACTCGTTAGAAGCCTGCTGGTTTATTGAATGAAGGAAGTCTTCCTCCACTTTCTATGCTGCTGCTTTCAAATGAATTAACAGAGTAATGAGAATATTTTTATGTCATTTGCTGCTCCCTAGTGGAGACAAAACATAATTTCAGAGTTGAAACTAAGTGTTAGGTCATCTCTGTAAAGAACAAAAACTGAGTTGCTCAGAGGAAAACTTTCATTCCAACATTATACAATAAAGAACAAAATGAAAACCTATGTAAACGTGGGAACATATATTTGCTTATGACTATTTGGCTATTTAACCTTATACCAGTTAACTGTTACATTAACTTATAACATTTTAAGGTATTTCGACATTTCAAGTAACGATTTAATCTGGAAAAATCACCTTTCTACCTTGTGTTACAAATGTACAGGTAGCGTTATTTGCTTTCACCACAGCAGAGAGCAGTGCTTAAGACGCCAGGTGACCATAATGTAACATCCCCATTATATCTATTATCAAAAAAAAAAAACAAACACATTTACTTGTGAAAATACACTGCTTGTCTCCTTTCTATATTTGCAACTGGGAAAAGATAAGCACTAGAACTAGTTTACTTGTATTTCATTTCTGTGGTTTGTGTCTGATTCCACAATGGCTGGTGGTAAAGTCTTACTTGCTTTGAAGAACTCAGGAATGACACTGGATCTGAACGACCAATGTGGCACAGCATGTTTTGCAGTAAAGCAGATGAAGTAAGGTTTGTACCCAGCTGCCTGCTGATGCTCTTTTACCAATTATTGTTTTCTAAACTAAAAGCTTCAAACCAATGAGATTACAGACCCAAGTGCAGTTGCTTCTTTTTGTACTCTTAGATAGCTCTGTTGTAGGACAATCTGAAATTTAAATAAGCATTATTACACCTGTGACAATCAGCCACCATGAAGGAAACCAACAATCTGCATATAAAGGACATTAAAGAGCTGATAACACAGTGCTTGTCTATCATTTTTAAAACTACCCATTTGAAAACCTAAAGAATGAAAAAAAAGACAACAAATAGGATTCTTTCTTCAAAATACTCTAATGTTTTCCTCTATTCAGAAAATAAAAACACGCACAAAGAAAGCAACACTGATGGAACAGAGAGAAGGCTTACTTCACCTGCAAATGACAAAAAAAGTAGGGGTGTCCAAAGGCATATGGAAAGAGGTTTGGAATTTAAAAATACGAAAAGCTTCAAAAATTAACTGATCACTCTGTCCCCTCCTCCTACCTCAACACAATCCAGACAATTCAGACGTTTACTAAGGTTTCATACCTAAATAGAAATGGTTCAGTAGACAAACCCCAATCTGGGAACTAACTGAAAGAACAACTGATGTCATCCACAGGCAACAGGAGATCACAAGCTGTGCATCAGTCAATTGCTGCATCTCTTACTGCAGTGTATAAACAAGAGTAAACAAGTTCTTTTCTGTTAGCACTGAAAAGGCTTGAGCTGAAATATCAAATCCAGTTTAAGCACAAAGTAAAAGAGAGAAAAGAATCTACATATAATTTAGGGAATGGATTCATTAAAAGGATTGGAAAGGATAGAAATAATTAAGGCAGATGTCAGACTCATAACTGTTTTCTTCCTCTTCCTTTCCTCCATACCATCAGCTTCATTCAACCATTTGCTTACAGCCGATTTTCCCTGCTGTTGTGTGAAGGCAACTGGAACTCTACAGCTGTGTGGGACACAGTTCAACTTGTGTTCCCTGTGATTTGTGGCTGATTCAGGGAGAGCAGTAAAGTGTTTCATAGATTTGAGTCGCTTGCTTTGCATGTTCCATTTATTTAGTACCATTTGCAGGACGGGTTCAGAACGTGTTGTGCGTGTGGGGGCTTTAGGAGCCCCTTTTTGAAGCACAGATATAGTCTCAGTTATCTAATCTTTTTTTCCCCCCTGTAAGCAGAAAAGTCTTTCAGTGACTCTGTGCATTAAAATTATTTTCAAGCATTTGGAATTCCAATGGCTATTCCATCCTATACATCAGACCACTGCAAAGATCACTTTCTTGAATATAAATGAAAAGTTCATAATGAAATCAGTGAGAGTGATGCTTGCGTATCAAAAATGAGAATTTGGCTCCTGGTATACTGCTCCAGATGATGAAATACACTTTAAAATCTAGACATTTAATAACCCTAAAAGCCTATAGTGCAATATGAAAAATCACAGTACAAAAAGAGGAAACTTTTTTGCTTAACCTGCACAACTTCATAAATGTGAATATTCCTGTATTAGGGTAGAGGCTTTCTGTTTGTTTGTTATTGTTCCTTCCATGAAATTAATTCCCTAATTTCCTTGAGTGCAGAGATGGAGTTGTTTGCTTTTGCTAATCACTAAGAAAAAAACCAATAAATTATATACATACACGTACAACCTCCTCATGCAATTGATATAGCATGTAAGTTTCCAGCTAATTCTTCCATTAAAATCCCATGAGGTGGCTTAGCAACACTGATATCATATTTTGTATAGCTTTTGCTTTTGGTGAGAAAACCAAAGCATCTCATTGTAAAATGGCAACTCCCTAAACACCATCTGAACTGTGAGAACCCTCAGATTGTCACCAAATACACACTGACTTGCTACTGAGTTACATTTCATGGGATGGCTCTCAGCAATTTCTCCCATCTGAAATGGTATTTAGATCCCCTGATTCAGATGACTTCTAAATTAAATGACAGAAAATTTACAGGGAAAAAGGACCGGAAATTTTTGGAATTAACACTCAAGACAGCTCAGAACTTTTAATTTAGGAGTATGACAGTTCAATAGATGTTTGACAGCTGAACTGCCAGAAGAACGGGAAGGCTTTGTCCTTTTCTAGTCCTACTCACAGTTACACCAAACATATCCACCATCTCCAGTCTTCAAAGCTGATTTTAAAGCTCACTGCATCGAACAAAAAGGTCATTAAGAATATCTGATAGGCAATGATTGAAGTGGGTACTGTAAAATTTAGAATCGCTCCTCATGCTTTCTTGCAGTAAGGGACAAGGAAATGGACAAGTATCTCATTTTGTGTTCTCCACTCTTTTGCCTGCCACTACTAGAAAAAGTAAGCATAATGCATTTATCAAAAATTTGCAAACTTAAAACATTCTCTCACTTCACATTCATACAAAGCAACTCTGCAGACCTATGTAGACACACACCTTCAAGTAAGACTGCCCACCTACTTTCCCAGACTCAATTTTAGACTCTGTTGCCCCATATAGTCACACAACTCTTATTTAATAAAACATGCATTTTATTCATTGTTTTGTAGGTTTTTTTAATTGACATTTTTACTATACTGCTGTGCAGAGCAAGTTCATGAGCAACAAACTAAGCTTAAAGCTAACATGGATAAATAAAACTTGTTCCAAAATTCAATTAAACCAAAAAAATTCCAGGATCATGAAAACGAGAAAGAGATTAAAAACTCTATACAGAAAGAATAACAGAGCTGTGTCAAACTTAAAANAGACATATCCCCTTATTTATTGCCTCAAATAAATAATTTAAATTAAGACTTTACCATCATGCACATATGTTAACACTGAATAGCTCCCTGCTGTATTAGTGCAGTCAGAATAGGTAGTAGTTAGAGTATTTTACAACTGGCACATCTTTATTCAGAACATCCAGAGGTTCCTGGGTCAACAGCTTCCTATTTATTCAAATTTATATTGACTAGCTTTGGAAGGCAAAGCTGACAAAATGATTAATTAGACTTTGTAACTCATTGGCAGCCTGCAGTTTAATAGAATTAGTAGAGCTTAAGTTCATCTTTAAATACCATGACGGCTTTAATTTTAAAAATGTCAAATTACATTTTTCAGTCAGTGCAAAATACAAGATGACTTATTCAAAACTTACAGAAAACCAAAAAAGACTAAATAGGCACCATGTTTTATGTAGGGTTTTTATGATGACTATGACGTTCCAGAGAAGTGACACACTTTAATTCAGATTATGAAGCAGTACACCCTGCACAGACAGTAAGCTGACTGAACACAAAAGTTCTTGAGTTTATAGTATGGGCATCCAAGCATTTTTGTGATCCTTTAAAAATTAAACTTGATAATCGCACCAAAAATGCTCATGAAATATAAATAGTGTCAGAGAAAAAATTTAAATGAGTAGAAATTATACATTTTGGTCCAATAAAACCAAAGTAATTTTAGCAGCAAAGTCTGATTCCATCAGTACTGAATGCAGATCTGTAGCAGCTGTGCATCTTTCCACATCTTGTCAGGTAAGCATGCAACTCATTCATTTTTATCATCTTAACTGGTATGAACTGCTTGGTGTAACTGGGTAGCTAAACATTCAGCTGGGGATGCGCTCATTTGTTCTGTGAGCCACTCTAACACCACACTGGCCTTAATTCCCCTTAGGGGAAACATCTGTTTACATCCTGATCTTCACATATTCAAGAGAGAACATATCAAAGTATATGACTGCAGAATTGATGCAAACACTAAAACTTCTCATAGACACTCCATTCCTTACGTTTGGGTATTTCCTGAAGAGCTACAAAGATGTCACAAAAATGACCTACAGACATCATCCATCCCTTATGCTGGTTCTACACCTAAGTGTAGGAATTTATTATTAACTGATTTTCTTCATCCATTTACTCTTCTGGGTATTTTGGCTTGGACAACACTTGATGAAGTAATAACACCTTAACGAGAGATACTACTAGATAAAAAGCATAATAAACTTTACTTTGGCAGCAAGAAAACTGCCTAGAATGCAAAAACAATAACTTAATCTGCAAATGACTTTTCCTTTTTTTCGTAAGAAGCCAAGCAAACACTAACAGAAGGCCCAATACAAAAGAGGTCTCTTGTCATTCAGAATGGAGAACATGTTTCAGAAGGTGAAAAATCTCAAAAACTCAAGTTGATAGCATATTCAATCCATAGAATTTAAAATCATCTGGGCTTTTATTATATGAGCTACACAGTGGAGACACGCACCCAGAGGAAGCACGAGAGCAATTATGTAGCCTTTTCAATTGGGAATACTCAGAGTTTGCTGCATAAATACTAGCAACATGCTACTCTCCCTGCTGTTTGTTGTAACAAATAAGCAGAAGAAAGGGATTTGAAAAATCCAGATTCATTCATTATCTAGAACTGCAAAAAACTAAGTTGTGGATAAGAAATACATGGTTGGCACCTAAGAAACAAATAATGCTTGCAGAGTGATCAGAGAATGGATGGCTCTAGAAAAGTGTTTTCCTTTGTCCAGAAATGAGAAAGTATCCAATTTATTTTGTGAGATTTAATGAGCCAAATTCATTTTCTTTCAATTTTATCTGCTTTCTTTTATTTATTAGTTTTTAGTAGGAGTGCATTTTGGATATAATTGGAATTAGATTTATTCCTCCAAAAGCAAAACCCTAATTGCCCATGGTAGTACTGATAAAAACAAGCTATGCCTTCCCATAATTCTGAGCCAGGTTGAAGTACATCCCCTGGCAAAGAAGTTCAGCTTCAATGGGATGAACTGGAGAGCAGGGAAGAAATGCCTGAGACAAGCTGTAACTGCCAGCAGGACTTAACATCATGGTGCCAGAAGACCACGCCACACTCCAAAAAGGAAACAGTGCATGAAGATCTTCAAAATCCAAGTGGGAGAAGAGAGGATTGAGATGCCCACTGCCTGCTTTTTTCATATGATTAACAGACATTAGTAAAGTCAGGATATGTCATCTGACTTCAAACAGATTCAGTGAGAGGAAGAGGAGGCAAACAGCAAGAACAGTCAATTCATTCTAATGTAACAAAATATAGAAGACCACAGGAGAATGAGGAAAAAGGATAAAGTAACAAGGATATCGGACCTAATGTTAGAGCATGACATCAAAAAACCTCCAGAAGCAACAGAGCAGAACTAAAGAGATTGCTCTGTTCACAGTATTACAATTCAGATGTATTTACAACATGCCACGTTTTATCAGCAGATCTTCATTTACTGAAGCCTACCTGCAGTGCCTGGACATACAGCTTAGCACCCAGCCAAAATGCATTAGTATACCCAGATATTCCATATAAAATTTGACTTATTTTTATTCACTTTTGAAAAACTTAAAATTGAGAAACACACTACTGAGACAACACGTACTTTTTTTCATATACTAATTCTACATACCTCAAAACTAACTCATGGCTATTTATTTTTGATCCACCTTCAGAAGTTACCAGATGTTTTAACAAAACAGTAGATCTACGGAATATAGAAGGGGCTAGAATTCTAGTTAGGTATACTGATGTACCAGCATTAAGATCAAGAGATAAGTACTTTGAGCACATGTTTCTATTATAACAATCTGAAAATAGAGAATATCACTTCCCCCCCCCAATACTTAAAATGTCTGGGCAAAGATTAGAAAGCCCTTCATAATACATGTACTGTATATTTTCTTTTGGCCTTTTTTACTTTTTTTTTTTTAATTGTGTGGTTTCTGCCTGACTTGACAACAAATTAAGTATGCAAAACTGCAGTTTTTCATATTTCCCAAAAGCTGCATCTCAGTACAAATGACACTCTTGTCAGTTTTTGCAGCAGCGAGTAATGCCCAAGAAGACATTGAGAATGCTCCAAAGCATACAACACAATCTCAGTTTTATAATAGGATAGTGCCATTCTAACAGACTGCAACACTGACCACACTGTATTTCAGATACTTTGAATAAAAGAATAAAACAAAACACCAACCCTTACACAAAACAGCTCCTATACAAACATATCTACAACACAAGCATGCTTCCAAGAAATCATTAAAGAGGCAGAAAAATATCAAGCTACTGTAACACACATATATGTATGTCAGAAATCCAGGGAACAAGGTACACATTCAGATCATAATGTCTAACCAAAAACTAACCCAGCATCTACAGATATGATTGGTAGTTGTATGCGTCAGTAGACATGCACATGTGATTCTATGAAGCAGCAGAAAGGCTATTTCAAATAGAAAATTTCTTGAGAATTGTTGCACTGCATTTCTGCGCAATCCATACTTCTTTCTCAATTATGAGCACCAAAGTTGTCTGTAGACATCTAGAATATTAGGGGAAAGACCCATTTTGATATAGTGATAGAAATGAAATAAAAAACCCACAGAACTGCAGTTTCAGGGTTTGTTTCAGAGACATGGCATTTTCTCTAAAGCTAATGAAATTCCCAACTCATTTCAGCAACTGCAAAGCATATTCTGTCCAGACAGAATGGTAGTAGTATTTGGGACGGCTCACCTATGGGGTAACACAACGGTCAGGGTATCTGGGTAGCCCATTGTCTGCCTATGAGTTCTCAATAAGCAACAGTGATGCATGTAAAGTAGTCTGTGAAATTAGATTTAGCAGATATTTGCAGGTTGGCTTTTGATCATGAACCTAGTAAGTTAACAGGAAGCAGGGGAAATAAAGGAGCGCAGGCAAGCTTTGCACTTTAGTAGTGAAATATTTGTGTATATTTTATAGAAAATACCAATAGACAGGTCTTGTGGCTCTTCAGGAAGAGGTAATTTTCCACTTAAATGCATACGCATATTAACTTGGGTAGTACGTGCAAATGAAGATGGCAATCTATAAGAACTTAAAGTACACATATTGAAGGAGATTCAAAACAGTCAATTCAGCATATATGGTATACATGACTGATCATAGAACGATAATGAACAACAATATCCTTTTGATGTTAATTAGTTGCACTTGATAAGGCAATGCTAAGTGGGTTTACTATATTCAAGTAAGAAAAAAATCAAAACCTCAATAAAGCCTTGAGAATACTGAAACCAATCAGGATTTTAAAAGCAACAAAACTATAACACTGCCAAGAAACTCCTAATTCACTGGATTATCTCTACTCCAAAGTAAGAGACTTAATAAAAAAAGCAGTTTTGCAAAAAACGTCTAGGGCTTTTTATTTTTTAAACTGGAGGGAATCAAAGACCAAGTTTGTTGCACTAAATTTAAATGATGGATTCAACTGTAAACACCACAGAAATCCTCTAAATAAAATATCGATGTATGTAGTACTATAGACTGGTGGATCAGAAGTGTTTAAAAAGTGAATGAATGAACTTTTTCTTATGTTCTTACATTCTTTCTCAAGTCTCCTCCCATCTGAGTGTATATTTCATAAGCCAAGAACTGCATGAATTAGGTAAGGAGTAGAGCTGGTTTTTCTCCTCTCACCAGCATGTTTTTTCTTACTAAGACTACAAANTATTAAAACTTTTTTCTAGGTGTTCCTCACATACAATTCTGATTTGAAAGACCAACAATTAGGTAGAAAAAAAAGTTGCCAATTTCCCTTCCTATAAGCAACCTACTAAATATAGTCCACAGTTTATGGTTTCTGCAGATGTTTTTGATGCTCTGTGCCACAATTCTGCCTTGCAGAACCAAGCCTGCCTGTACTGAAGTTCTATCAGTAACATGAATATTACCTACTGCCGGTGTATTATCCAAGTTATTATTAATTACTAATTTGCTATATTGATCTAGTGCTTTCTCTTCAATATTTTCAATACCTAAATAACTTATTTACTTCACAAACAAGCAAAAAAGCAGAACGCTGCTTTGAAACAACACACCGCCAGTGTTGTTTCACTTGCTTCACACTTGCAACATCATCCCCTTCCTTTTCCCTAAAATACGCAAAGAAGTGACAGGCAGTTTTCTGTTTGGGTCAAATACATAATAACAAATATAATAACAAAGAGCATAGTATTTTGTGACCACCAAGAAAACATCAATATTAGGCACAGAATGGTACCAGAGACACAACACAGCCCATCCTTGCTGAAAGAACTCTCATATGACACTCCGTGGTGTTTTCTTTAATAATGTTGCAGGAATAAAAGCAGAACATTCATTTTCTGTTCTCATTCCCTTTCTGGAGGGGCAGAAAAGGTGACTCACACATGATTTCTGCATACTTAAGTACTTCATGTAGAACTGAATATTCCCTGTATTTCCAAGCACTTGCTTCCCGAATCAGTAGTATTCCATAGTATTTAAACAGATACAAATGCATCTCAAGGACAAAAATCCCACTGTGGGAAGAACACAAACCAACTACATATCTACGCAGTCTTTATACAGAATTAAACTTATCCATTGTTGTAAGTGCCATTATTAACTGTCATTAACTTCAAAATGTATTTCTGCAAAGATGAGCCTTTAAAAAAATAAATAAATAACTATCTTGAAAACCAGAAAAGTATGTAACTGCATTTAGAAATAAAGCATAAACATGATTTCTCATTCTTTGCAGCTTAAACTACAAGCTAGCAATAAGAAAGGAGTGATTTCTCCTCCATTCTGGAGCTAGCTCCCAGATGGAGCAAAGAGGGGCACTCAGGTCCTGAGGCTGCACTCAGCCCAGCAAACCACAGCTCCAGAACCAGCAGCTGGCTTCCTGCTTCTCTCCAGATGGCATTCTCTATAGCACATATTATTTGTGTCTTACATACAAACAGACACTTGCTTTAATTGCTTTGTTCTTGCTTGGATAGCTTACTCTTTATGCACAATGTCTTAATGAAAGATGGAGGTTAAATCCCAGACTTTGAACATAAATATTTCCCCTTCAGTTCATGATCTTACTGAAGTAAAAACTGGCAGATAAGATTTTACAGAACATATCCTAATATTAGTGTTATCTGCATCACAATGTATTGGAAAGGTTAAGACTAACCTATACAGTCCCTCTGCATAGGAAGGCATGGAATTGGATGCAGATGGAATATAAATTCTGTTGATTTCTTTCTGCAGTTTTAGTAGTTGTTTCATAAGTATATGGATTTAAACTTAAAATGTAATTTTGTAGAGTGATATGATGAAGTAGAATATGGTGGATTTAGTATTTTTACCAGTGACTTATTTCATGCATATTTCACAACAGAAAATTTCTTTTAGTTAAGACTCAGCGGCATATTAACTCCCATTAGCAAATAAAACTGAGAGCTTTCTGTAACTATATTGAATATATCTTAAAAGAATTGACAACTGAATTGCTCTAATGTAACGATAACAGCTATCATGAATGATAACCAACTTGATAATAAGCAACTGAACTAGTAGATCAATTAGACTCATAAGAAAACAAGTGGCCTCTGTCACAGTGGATGCTCCAAGAGAGATTCTACAAGAGCCTTCCACAGGAAGGGCACGATTTACATTTTAAAAAAATCTTAACTGAAATATACAGATAAAAAAAATCAGTAAGCAAGCATTTAACTATTTAAAGAGCAGTATTTTATAGGAATTATAAAATTCCCTTTTGACCTACAGGAATCCAAAAGTCATATTTACCAGGAAGAGTGGTTTTTTTTTTCCCCCCTCTCCTAACAAGTAATAAATAAGCTCAGAAAACTCAAGATATGTTTGGAACGAGAACATTTAGAATCCTTTGTACCTTCACTAAAGCCTACACCTATACACCACAACTTGGTGTTAAGTAGTTGAACCAAACAGATCTATCAGTGTTTTATTTATTTTGTGTATTGCAAGCATATAGGCCGCAGTTTATCACAGTGACGGCTAAATCTATCATCCCCTACCTGCAGCTATAATAGGAGTGCTCTCAAATCAACAAGTCTTTCCTTCAGAGTAACTGAACTGTAAATTGTCCTTGACCAGTCAGACAAACAAAAACAACCTTCCCTGTTAATCTGCTGAAGACAAACAGTTCACTGTCTTTCATTCTCAGAAGAAGGATGTCAGTGGCAATGGTGTTTTATATGTCACATCCTTCACACAATGCTATTCTGCTTTCTGGTTCAAAAGCTTAGTGAGATATTAAGAAATATAGGCAAATTGACCTCTATAAAGGTAAATAATCATTCTGCTTTTAGGAACATGGATTATTTTTTTTTAAAACAAAAATGAAATTTCCCAGATAGTTAGACTGTATTACAAAGAAACAATATTCTTCTACTTGGAAGAGAAAACTCACATTAACATGAGCATGACAACAATCTTGTATCAACACACAGACATGTTTATTCCTGTGCAGGATCAGGAAATTAACAAAACCTTAAGATACACCTATAGAATTATCTGGCATGATCCATACACACCACTGATGGAACTTTACAGATCAGATATACTTCTCATGAAATTTCTGGAAAGCATTTTTATTTAGGCTATTTCATGTGATCTTCGCAGCAACTGAAAACAGATATTTTATACCTTCTCATCACTTTCCGTAACTGATTTTTAAGGTATTTTACCAAAAAGCATTCCTGAAAGGCTCCATTAAAGAAATGCTGACACATTATGTTAGGGTATGTTACAGTATCTTGGGTTCCATCAGTCACATTTCATTACTTTTACATAACGTGGCTCTATTGATGCAACCTGATGTGACATGTCACACTGCAGTGTCAGCTACAAACTTGGACTGAAAAGTTTTTGTCCTCACAACCACTATCTCTACATGAAACACAAGAAATTATTAGACATATCCCTTTATTTATTGCCTCAAATAAATAATTTAAATTAAGACTTTACCATCATGCACATATGTTAACACTGAATAGCTCCCTGCTGTATTAGTGCAGTCAGAATAGGTAGTAGTTAGAGTATTTTACAACTGGCACATCTTTATTCAGAACATCCAGAGGTTCCTGGGTCAACAGCTTCCTATTTATTCAAATTTATATTGACTAGCTTTGGAAGGCAAAGCTGACAAAATGATTAATTAGACTTTGTAACTCATTGGCAGCCTGCAGTTTAATAGAATTAGTAGAGCTTAAGTTCATCTTTAAATACCATGACGGCTTTAATTTTAAAAATGTCAAATTACATTTTTCAGTCAGTGCAAAATACAAGATGACTTATTCAAAACTTACAGAAAACCAAAAAAGACTAAATAGGCACCATGTTTTATGTAGGGTTTTTATGATGACTATGACGTTCCAGAGAAGTGACACACTTTAATTCAGATTATGAAGCAGTACACCCTGCACAGACAGTAAGCTGACTGAACACAAAAGTTCTTGAGTTTATAGTATGGGCATCCAAGCATTTTTGTGATCCTTTAAAAATTAAACTTGATAATCGCACCAAAAATGCTCATGAAATATAAATAGTGTCAGAGAAAAAATTTAAATGAGTAGAAATTATACATTTTGGTCCAATAAAACCAAAGTAATTTTAGCAGCAAAGTCTGATTCCATCAGTACTGAATGCAGATCTGTAGCAGCTGTGCATCTTTCCACATCTTGTCAGGTAAGCATGCAACTCATTCATTTTTATCATCTTAACTGGTATGAACTGCTTGGTGTAACTGGGTAGCTAAACTTTCAGCTGGGGATGCGCTCATTTGTTCTGTGAGCCACTCTAACACCACACTGGCCTTAATTCCCCTTAGGGGAAACATCTGTTTACATCCTGATCTTCACATATTCAAGAGAGAACATATCAAAGTATATGACTGCAGAATTGATGCAAACACTAAAACTTCTCATAGACACTCCATTCCTTACGTTTGGGTATTTCCTGAAGAGCTACAAAGATGTCACAAAAATGACCTACAGACATCATCCATCCCTTATGCTGGTTCTACACCTAAGTGTAGGAATTTATTATTAACTGATTTTCTTCATCCATTTACTCTTCTGGGTATTTTGGCTTGGACAACACTTGATGAAGTAATAACACCTTAACGAGAGATACTACTAGATAAAAAGCATAATAAATTTTACTTTGGCAGCAAGAAAACTGCCTAGAATGCAAAAACAATAACTTAATCTGCAAATGACTTTTCCTTTTTTTCGTAAGAAGCCAAGCAAACACTAACAGAAGGCCCAATACAAAAGAGGTCTCTTGTTTTTCATTTTGTATTACATGTTTCAGAAGGTGAAAAATCTCAAAAACTCAAGTTGATAGCATATTCAATCCATAGAATTTAAAATCATCTGGGCTTTTATTATATGAGCTACACAGTGGAGACACGCACCCAGAGGAAGCACGAGAGCAATTATGTAGCCTTTTCAATTGGGAATACTCAGAGTTTGCTGCATAAATACTAGCAACATGCTACTCTCCCTGCTGTTTGTTGTAACAAATAAGCAGAAGAAAGGGATTTGAAAAATCCAGATTCATTCATTATCTAGAACTGCAAAAAACTAAGTTGTGGATAAGAAATACATGGTTGGCACCTAAGAAACAAATAATGCTTGCAGAGTGATCAGAGAATGGATGGCTCTAGAAAAGTGTTTTCCTTTGTCCAGAAATGAGAAAGTATCCAATTTATTTTGTGAGATTTAATGAGCCAAATTCATTTTCTTTCAATTTTATCTGCTTTCTTTTATTTATTAGTTTTTAGTAGGAGTGCATTTTGGATATAATTGGAATTAGATTTATTCCTCCAAAAGCAAAACCCTAATTGCCCATGGTAGTACTGATAAAAACAAGCTATGCCTTCCCATAATTCTGAGCCAGGTTGAAGTACATCCCCTGGCAAAGAAGTTCAGCTTCAATGGGATGAACTGGAGAGCAGGGAAGAAATGCCTGAGACAAGCTGTAACTGCCAGCAGGACTTAACATCATGGTGCCAGAAGACCACGCCACACTCCAAAAAGGAAACAGTGCATGAAGATCTTCAAAATCCAAGTGGGAGAAGAGAGGATTGAGATGCCCACTGCCTGCTTTTTTCATATGATTAACAGACATTAGTAAAGTCAGGATATGTCATCTGACTTCAAACAGATTCAGTGAGAGGAAGAGGAGGCAAACAGCAAGAACAGTCAATTCATTCTAATGTAACAAAATATAGAAGACCACAGGAGAATGAGGAAAAAGGATAAAGTAACAAGGATATCGGACCTAATGTTAGAGCATGACATCAAAAAACCTCCAGAAGCAACAGAGCAGAACTAAAGAGATTGCTCTGTTCACAGTATTACAATTCAGATGTATTTACAACATGCCACGTTTTATCAGCAGATCTTCATTTACTGAAGCCTACCTGCAGTGCCTGGACATACAGCTTAGCACCCAGCCAAAATGCATTAGTATACCCAGATATTCCATATAAAATTTGACTTATTTTTATTCACTTTTGAAAAACTTAAAATTGAGAAACACACTACTGAGACAACACGTACTTTTTTTCATATACTAATTCTACATACCTCAAAACTAACTCATGGCTATTTATTTTTGATCCACCTTCAGAAGTTACCAGATGTTTTAACAAAACAGTAGATCTACGGAATATAGAAGGGGCTAGAATTCTAGTTAGGTATACTGATGTACCAGCATTAAGATCAAGAGATAAGTACTTTGAGCACATGTTTCTATTATAACAATCTGAAAATAGAGAATATCACTTCCCCCCCCCAATACTTAAAATGTCTGGGCAAAGATTAGAAAGCCCTTCATAATACATGTACTGTATATTTTCTTTTGGCCTTTTTTACTTTTTTTTTTTTAATTGNAGGCCCTCGAGGCAGCTGTGCCACAAAGCAAAGCACCACCTTAAAACTAAAGGCTATTGAATCTCATCTAAAAAAACTACCTGATATACAAAGACGTGTAAGAAAAACACAAAACACTGTCAAGAGTGCAAAGGATTGAAATGTGTGGGATTTTGTTTACCTTTAATCTAGCCCCCCAAAATCTAGCTAATTTTAAACAGATATGAAATAAATTAGGAGAAAATCGCTCATATGGAACCAGCTAATCATTAACAAAAACAGAGTTACAACATGCTACTCAAATTATTCAGTTTTGTTTGCTGCACTAAATACCTCTACTATACATGTGCAAATGTCTGTAATAATTAATAACCCACAAGTAAGAATTTTAAGTAATGGATAAAACAATGCAGACTAAGACACCTCCTTACCTTTCAAAATCTCTATTTTCAGTTCAGATGTAGAAAAACATTGATCTGCATCTCACAAAAGATTTCCTGAGGAGGCACCATGGCAGAAAAAAAGGCCACTACAGTATCTGCTCAAATCAAGACTACATCAGGCTTTCTGTGGGATAATACTATTTTTTAGAGAGAAAGACATGATTTTTTGCATACTGTGGCCAAGTATTGCCATTTCTTAACTTACCTGAACTGGTTAAGACAAAATTAAAAAAACATAGTGAAACAATATACAAACATTGTATACTAATTAAACAATTCTACAATATGCTTCCTTAAGCCAATATGTATCTACCTCCAGTTACAACTTATATTATGACCTACAGAAGATTGTATTTGTATGCACAAGGTCTGCTCAGAAAGTAATGCCTTCTCTTTTGTTATGTTGGCCCACATCAAAGGTGGGTGCTGATGGTGTGGCTCTAGAAGCTGAACCTTCCCAACAATATTCCATTACATTTTGTTGCTGTGCCACAGATGGCAGCAGAGGGGCACTTTAAGTAGTGGCATCTGACTTTGAAGAGTGTATGTCACCCAATTTTATCAATATTCCCTATCATAACATCATGTAGCAAGCTGTTAAGTGCTGGAACATAGTTTTGGGGAGATGCACCTTCCTGGGTCAGCCCCTAGCAGACTCAACTATTAGCACTTCCTGGCCCTTGGCAGCATCAGCCATTCTTACATTGAGTTCTGGTTCCCCAAGAGGAAGACACACTGACAAGAAACAGACTACAGTTCCCAGAGTTCTCCAGTACTCTCCATATGATTCCTGATTCTGGGTAAAAGATGTAGAATAGCACAGCTGTAAGGGAGAAAGCTCTTTCATTTCTGGTAGCACAGCAAGCAACAGTCAGACCTCTCTCTCCACATTTGTTTTATTTATTACCTGTAACTCCTTTCCATATGGAGTTGTCTTACATTCTATTATCATTTATAGTAAATTAGATATCCTTCCTTATCTTGGTTGCATCCACTGTATTCCCCTCTCCCCCAGAAGAGGGAAAGGGAGTGGGGAAGCCCTGTCACTTGTGGTAGAATCAACTAAACCACAACAGTATGAAACAGTAGCTTGCCACTGAATTCCTCCACATGGAAAAAATGACACCCACTGACATTCATCAGTGCTAGCTGAACACTTTTGGAGACCAGTGAACGTAGTGCAGTAAGGTGGTGGTTCATTTCAGCATTGGCAACAGCAATATGAAAGACAAGCCACATACTAGATAGCCATGCACAGCTGTCACACTACAAAATGTAGAGCATCTCAATCAGCTCATCCACATGAATTGGTGGCTTCTGTTGTGCTTTTTGTATCTGTCGTAGTTTCCAAGGAAATAAATAGAAGGTATTACTTTCAGACCAACCTAAAAATACCATATACTGTGCAAGTCATACATGCTGTACACCAAATAGTTGAAAGTCATTTTGGAAAAATGTAGCTGTCTTGCTGTAAGGTTAACAGGTCGTAAAGTTAACCAGTATATAGAGAAGTTAGGCTAGTAAGAATAGTTAAACAGAGAGGAAAGGTACTCACCGGTGTTGTAGGCTCGCAAGACTCCAGAAGGAGCGATCTCCAGGAAGAGATCCTTCCTTAGTGGAAGTCAGCCCTTAAATGGGGTCTAGGAGAGGTGGAGCCTGGCTCCACCCCTTCCAGGCACACAGGTGAATTGCCTTCACCTGTGCTCCCATGGCTGACTCAGTGCTTGCCTCAGGTGGTCAATCAGAGGTTCAGGCCATGATTCAACAGTTCCCATACACTTGCATACTATGAGGTATGCAGGATTACAATAGTACTGAATGGTCTATTACATGCAGACTCAACCTGCACAGACTGGGTCAATGGTATTTTCACTACAATAACATGTGCACTACAATACTTAATTATAGAAAACAGAAACTGTACAGACTCATACACTTCTTTCCTTTCCTCTTATAACATTACCTTTTTAAAAGCTATACTCTTCATGAGCTTTATTCCTATTCTTGTGTATAAAGGTTAGAGGCAGGATATTAAGCTCAGCTACAGGCAGCTGGGGAACACTGTAGTAACAGCCAGGAAAAAAAATTGAATATCAATACCTAAAGATACACTCCCAAATCAATCCTCCTGCACTTAATCAAAATCAATACGCATAGTCACACACAGGCAGCTAAATTTATGTGCAATCTAGATTTTCAGAAGTAACTATTGATGTAATTTTCAATGCCTTGCTTTTTCTATGCTCACCTTGAGATATCTTAATTGGGCTTGGTTTCATGGAAATGACACTCTGAATTGCTGAGCACCTGTTATAAAAGGCTACTGTCCATTCTGGTTTGGTTGGCCTGCGACAGGAGCACCACACCCCTCTCTGGAAGGAACCTGCTACAGCACCCAGCCTTTAGCACAACCTCTCCTGTGAGGACAGGCTGAGAGGCTGGGCTTGTTCAGCCTGGAAGAGAGAAGGCACTGGGCAGGGGGGAAAATCAGATACTGGCCTTGCAGTACCTAACAGGGCCTGCAGGAAAGCTGGGGAGGGACTTTGTCTGGGTGTGTAGCGGCAGATCAAAGGGTAATGGCTTTAAACTCAAAGAGGGTGGTTTTAGATTAGATAAATAGAAAAAAGATCTATTATCAAAAGTAAAAAAAAAAAGATTCATAACAGCTGGATGTGATAATGAAAATCACTCTGTTAGAAAGTAGTATGTGTATTTTAACAAGAGTTCAACCATAAGAAATTTAACAGAAATCCCCAGCAGCTGAAAAAATCTTGAAAATGTTTTACCACCCTCTAGTGGCACAGTGAGAGACAGACACAAACAGAAGTCGTAAAGTTTTTATACGTATTTCTTTAGCAGTTGAAGAAAAATTCTTAAAACCTTATTTTGCATCTTTCTGAATTATCCAGGTTATGAGATACAATATAAAGAGAAAACCACAGTGATTTATTTTTTACAGCTACTAGCATAAAATGTTTCTTACCACAAATGCAAGCTTGAGAACTAGATTGAAATAACACCATTGTTCAATGTTGAAGGTATTTTGTACTTGTAATTTCATACTAATCAACAAAGCAAGTCCAAAGTTTTAAAACTCATTTTGTACTTCAGCAGACACAATCTTTGCATCTTGCTTGAAGAGCAACACCAAGTACAGTCAAGCTCATATTCTATTATTTTTATAAATCCAATTGTTATAAAACTCCTTAAGTTTCAGAGCTTAGAAAATTAAAATGTTAACATACATCAAATATTGGAAAAGTATACGGGCATCAAACCTAGTTGTATGCCTGCAAATCTTTCTGTCCCAACTCTAGATCAGGCAAGGGACTCTCAATCTCCACTTACATGTGAGCTTTTAGCATGAACTTGAGGTATTTAAAACCACTTTTTTTTTTTAAAGCAGTTGGATAGATAGGAGCCTCAAAAACATCTTTTAATCTACCATGAAAGACTGAAAACACTGGACTATATGATGTAAATTAACTGAACCAGTCCACATGACATCAAAGCATTTCCTTCTGCACTAACACTGTATTCTCACACCAATTCTCAGTCAGAAGGTTCCAAGGAAAGGTCTTTCTAAATCGTTAATAATTGAAACACTGGCTGACCTTAGCAAATACTTTCTGTAAATCACTGATATCACACTATTTTTAGCTGAACTTTCACAACTTTTAATGTTGCTACTACAGCAATTAAAATCCATCCATAACAATTCTTCATGAGATCTAGGTTACTGCTAGGTAGGCTTTCAGAAATCTAATTTGCAATAGACTTTTTGGGTCTTGTCTCAAAATCAGAGGTATATTTTAATGTCTAATAAAATAGAAGTAAAAAATAAAACAATATACCATGCCCCTAACAACATCCTCAAATGCAGCTAATTTTCACTAGAATAGTGGAAAAAACAGCAGCATGGAGCTCAGAAAATGCAGTATGATGTGCTGCACAAACACCTGCTGGAAAACCACCTAAAGGCCCAGAAGTTGACACCTTAAGAACCAGGTCAAATGTCTGAAGAAAAAAAAAACCCCACAGATGATGCCACTAAAGTTTTCCCATAGTAATAAATAATAGAGTGAATGTTTTCAGTGGTGCTTGTGCAGTTTAGTATAAGGCCCAAGAAAAGGTCTGGCTGGAATGGAGCTGCCTTGGTGCTACTGACATTCAGAAACATGTATGACACATGGATATTTGAGACAGTCCTGCCTAAAACCTGTTTACCCTGCAGAGTTTGTCTTCATTCAGCTGTGAGAAAACATCTATATCATTTTCAACCCAGGCTGTAAAATAGCCAAGAAAACAAGCCTGCACTTCTCTGGGAAAAAACCATGCTTCCTTTCCATTCAATGCTCCAATGCCCCTGCTTCAGGGGATATTCCACTATCGCTCTCCTTCTGTTGAGACATATGACTATAAACCTGCTCTTCTCACAAGCAGATAAATGTTTCCTCTCAATCACAGTAAACCATGTCTGTCAGCTGCTCATTTTTTCAGAGTACTTCATTGTATATTTTGTATTAAACTGTTTTTTTGCATTAAATTTTCTTGCCTTATCAAAATTAAAAAGTATCACAAAACAAAATACAGCTCTGAAAAAAAACCATGGAAATCGCAGAGCTAATCTATCTGTATTGAGAAGTTATCAGGACACACCTGTAAATAGTCAGGTTCTTCTCAGTTCTTCTGAGCCTTAAGTCATCCTATGAAGCTCTCTGACTTCACCACCCTCAAACACAAAGGAGAAGTTCTCACTTTGCCGTGCTCTGCCCTTCCCTCAGCAGCTTCAGCATTCCAGACCTGTGACTCATCACTCACAGATATCCTATCATTCCTGACCACTGCATTTCCCCACTTACTCTCAGTTTTCTATGATTCACTTAATCACCATTCTTCTCACCTATACTGGTACCATCTCTGTTTCTCTCTTATAGCATTAAATAAACCTTAGACTTTTTTGTCATACTTCCTTACCTTATTAGTGTGCTTCTAACCCTCCACTTTTGGGAAATTTCAGGTTTTTGAAGCTTTCTTTCAAGGAAATTCAGATGATTACAAGACACACCACCCCCCCCGGAGACAAATCT